>CM053627.1:181645920-181674013 GCA_028646595.1 Phalanger gymnotis | reverse complement strand
CAGATTTGACCTGAAAAGGGAATACCATACATACTCAGTTGTGTATCTTACCCCACAGGAAAGAAGGAGGAAGAAGATAAAAAAAGGGGGGGATGATGGAAGGGAGGGCAGATGGGGATGAAGATAATCAAAAACAAACACTTTGACTTAGAAAACTATAAATTAGCATTATCTATTTTGTATTGTATTTTTATTTTCTTAAACATTGAGTGTTTGAAACCTCTGTTCTAATTGACCTCCAAAGTTTCCTTTAATATCTATAATCTACAGTTGAAGAAAAAAAAAAGTAATACTTTTCTAATAAGCATAGCATACCCTTCCCTCCAGTAGGAACACACCCTTCTCTCTAGCAGAAGCACACTTTACTGCTGGAGCATCGCCTTCCTACAAAATGGACCTATTTCTCAGTGATCTTCAACACAACACTGCCCTTATATGAGTGAAACTCTGTGTTAGTGGACATGTCTGACTTGTATGTTGGGGCCTTTTTTCCTCTCTCCTCTTGCCTTTCTTTCCCATTGCTTTCAGTAAAGCTTTACAGTGAACTTTCCTATCGTTTTACATGTCATTCTCAGAACCTGAACTCATTAAGGTATTTCCCTGACAACTCTGGCTGGCCAAATGGCTTTTCCTTAGACATAAACTGCGCATCTGGACAATGATTTAACCTGTTGACAGCCACTATGTGAATGCGACACTGAGTACCCAATTGTAGAAAGCAAGGGTCAATGGGGGAACTCTGTGTCCTCACAGGAAGGACTCTCATGCCAGAGGACAGTTTTAAAACATCCTTTAGTATATTTTATTTATAAGGAAAATTATGTAACTGACTGAGACTTTTCTTATATAGTGTGGAATTTATCTGAGACTTCCAAAAATTTTACCCAGATGATTAACTGGTTAGGAATAAAAGAATTTCTGGCTCAGCTTTATGATAAGCATCACTACTTGTAAATTCCAGAGTATCTCCTCTCAGTATTTATTGATCAATTTACAACTTGACCTGATGTAATTTTTTCCCCTTCTGCTGTCTTTGACATGTAAGTTTCCTTCTTTTCCATTAGGCTGCTAAAATTTTTATAAGTTTATCTTTGAAATGTAAATCTTTACTTTTTTCTTTTGGCAGCTGTAATGTGAATTGTATTTTTTTCCCTTGATGAAACTAGAGACTATGTAAGTCTAATGAAAACACTATCTGGAGCTCTTGGATCACTTTTAGACACCATGAGCCTTTGCTTGGAGAAAGAATGAATAGAATTTTGAAAATGAACAATTAACTATCATTCGTGGGATATGTGAGATATGAGAAAGGATTAAGGAGATTCTTTCCTGAGAAGTCTTGAACAACTAGTTAACTGTCAGAGAAAATGAATCTGTAAGAAATTATGAATTAATTCTTATCTTTGAAAGATCCTGGAGACAGAATTTTTTTCTTTTCCTTTTAAATTTAATTTATTTTTTAAATTTATTTTTAATTTTCAACATTCGCTTTAATAAGATTTTGAGTTCCATTTTTCTCCCTCCCCACCCTCACCTCTCCCCAAGATAGCAAGCAATCTGATATAGGCTATACATGTACAATCATATTAAACATATTTTCACATTAGTTGTGTTTTGAAAGAAGAATCAGAACAAAAGGGGAAACCATGAGAAAGAAAAAAAGGGAAAATAATATACTTCAATCTGTATTCAGATTCCATAGTTCTTTTTCTGGATGTGAATAGCATTTTCCACCATGAGTCTTTTGGAATTACCTTTGATCATTCTACTGCTAAGAAGAGCAAACTCTGTCAAAGTGGATCATTGTGCAATGTTGCTGTTACTGTGTATATTGTTCTGGTTACAGTCACTTCACTCAGCAACAATTCATGGAAGTCTTTCCAGGCTTTAGTTTTCTGAAATCTGCCTGCTCATCATCTCTTATAGTACAATAGCATCCCATTACATTCACATACCACAACTTGTTCAGCCATTACCCAAATGATGGGCATGTCCTCAATTTCCAATTCTTTGACACCACAAAAAGAGTTTCAATAAATATTTTTTATAAATGTGGATCCTTTTCCCCTTTTTTATGATCTCTTTGGGATACAGACCTAGTAGTGGTGTTGCTGGATAAAAGGATATGCACAATTTTATCCTTTGGGGATAGTTCCAAATTGTTCTCCGGAATGGCTGGATCAGTTCATAATTCCAGCAATAATGCATTAGTGTCTGGAGATGGAATTTTTAAGAAGTCAGTTTAATTCTTCTTCTGTGGAGAATACATCCTGAGGAGAACCTTTGACAGATTTTAAGTATTGTCCTGAGAGAATTAAATTGTTTGAATATTGTTCCTATGTTCTGAGGAGGATTCAGAAATTGCAGTTTTATATAGAAAAGACTCTGACTATGCCTTTTCTTAGCTGATGAATTCTTTAAAATTTATTAATGTATTTGCTTTCTTTTTATTTTTAATAAATTATATACATTAAACATTATGTAGACATTCGTGCTTGTCTAAACTTAAATTACATACTTTGAGACTTCAAGGATGCTGTACTCTTAAAGAAAAGAATCATTTCACAAGTTTTAATAAACCACAATGACTGCTCAAAGCTAATTAATTAATGAAATATTTTGTATTGTTTATAATGGATTAGGAAATATCAGGACCTACTTCTTTATTCCATGTGAAACTTTGTTAAGAGAATTAATAATTTGACAGGTTTTTAATAGGTTTTACCCTGAGTACATGTAGATTACAAAACTTGCCCACACCCTTTTCCATGGAACTGATACAGATCAGGTAGGCAAAATTACTATCATATCAGACAAGTTTATTTTTTTAACTGGAACATCAAATGATATGGTGGAGGGAAAAAAGGTAACTTTCCTTTAAACAGGTGTTTTAAACACCTTTTTTTGGAGGGGGAGTGTCATCCTCAGAATAAAGCTTTTAAAAACATTAAAAAAAATAATAGGATTACAATGGAGACCAATTCTAACAGAATATAGATAAGTTTTTTAAAGTGTTCACATGCTCCAAGTTACAAACACCTGGTAGGAGCTTCTGAAACTCTGATAGATGTTACCTTCACAATATTTATGATTTGGAAATATTACCTTCAACAATAATTTCTTATTCACAAATGAACCACTTCAAAAGTTGAAGAATGTTATCTTTTACTTCAGAGGAGTATTTCATTCAGGTTAACTTTCTTGCCCTCAAGTGTATATTAACATATATTTTACTCTGCAGAATGGGAAAAATAGATCACTTAGGTTGCAGAAAGAAAGTGAGATTGCATTTGCTCTAAGACTGGATATTATGTGAATATTTTTCCAGAGACATATTTCTAATGTTTGTATGGGAATTAAATAGGGTCCTTTCTATTCTTCAGGGGGCTCAAGTGAGCTGGTTTTCCATTCCTGGGACTGCTAGGCAGGATGTGAATCATTAATATCTGCCTAATCCTAGCTTCTTTTTTTCAGTATGTCCACTTTGGCGAACACAAAGCCAGTTGCATCTCCTTCCATGTGGGTGTGGAAAGGTTTGGTTGCATGCATCTTTTAAAATAGTTAAAGCGAACTGGTAGTTCTCTTTTTTACATTTTTATATTTATTATTTATTTTTACCATTCTTTTCTTTTTAAAATTTTAGTTCCAAATTTTCTCCATCCCTCTCACCACTCCTCCACCCAGGGAGAAGGCAAATGATATCAATTTTATATGTGAAATCATGCAAAGGAGAGAAAGAAAATCACACTTAGATTTGCAGTCAGAGTTCATCACTTCTCTTTCTGGAGGTGGATTAGCATTTGTTTCATCATGACTCCTTTGGAATTGCCTTGGATCATTGTATTGATCAGACTAACCTAGTCTTTCACAGTTGATCATCATTACAAAATTGCGGTTATTGTGCACAATGATATTCTGGTTCTTCTCATTTCATTTTGTATCAGTTCACATAGGTGTAGCCATATTTTTATCTGAAACCACCCTCTTCTGCATTTCTTATAGCATAGCAGTATTCTATCACCATCATGTCACAATTTGTTTATCCATTGTCCAATTGATGAACATCTCCTCTAGCTCCAAATCTTCACCAGCATAAAAAAGAACTGATATATATATATATATATATATATACGTATACATGTACATATGTATATATATATATATATACGTATACATGTACATATGTATATATGTGTGTGCATACATGTACATATACACACACGGAGAGAGAGAGAGAGAGAGAGAGAGAGAGAGATCCTTTTTATTCTTTTTCTTTGATTTATTTGGGGTATTGATTTAATAGTAGTATTTCTGGATCAAAGGATATGCAGTTTTATAGCTCTTTGGGCAAAGTTCCAAACTGTTCTCCAAAATGATTGGATCAGCTCACAATTCCACCAACAGTTTATTAATCTACCCAATTTCCCTCATCCCATCCAGCATGTCATTTCTGATAGGTTTGAAATAGCACATCAGAGTTGCTTTAATTTGCCTTTCTCTAATCAATAGTCATTTAGAGCACTTTTTTCCTACATCTAGAGATAGGTTTGATTTCTTCTTCTGAAAACTGCCTGTTCATATTCTTTGGCCATTTATCAGTTGGGGAATGCCTCTTATTTTTATAAACTTGACTCAGTTCCCTATATATTTGAGAAATGAGGATGTTATCAGAGAAACCTGCTGGAAAAAACTGACATTACTCCATTGTCTATGGTATATTCTAGCAAAATGTAGCTTCCTTGATAATCTCTTTTAATTAGTTCTATTTTTGCTTTAGCATTGTCTAAGCTCATGATTGCTACCCCTTGACATTTTACTTCATCTGAAGCACAATAGATTGTGTGCCTTTTTGTTTCAAGTATATTTCTGGTAAACAGCATACTGTTGGTGACTGGTTTCTAATTCCCTTCTGCTATCTGCTTTCATTTTGTGGGTGAGCTCATCCCATTCACATTCAGTTATAACTTTTTAAAAAATTTCCTCTATTCTATTTTCTTCTCTTTTTTCCTTCTATCTCTTTCTTATCCCTCCTCAGAAGTCTGTTTTGCTTCTGACCCCTGCCCCCCTTAATCTGCCTCCTCTCTTATTATTGCCCCCCCCTCCATAGCTCTTATCCCCTACCCCTCCTATTTTCCTATTATGTAAGAAAGATTTTTATACTCAGTGAACATGTGTGTGCATTTTTGTTTCCTCTTTGAACCATTTCTGATAAGAATGAGGTTAAAGCATTATCTGACACCCCCTCATTTTCACCTTCACTGTAAAAATTCTTCCTTGCAGGTCTCTTAAGTGAAAAGAAATTTCCACATTTTACCTCTCCCTTCCCCTTTCTCCCTGTGGGTTGTTCTTTCTCATCTATTCATTTTTTAAAGACCATCCCAATATAATTTACTCACACATGCCCTTTGTGTAGAGTACTTCTAACTGTCCTAATAATGATAAAGTTCTCATAAATTACATGTATCATTTTCCTATACAGGAATTTAAACACTTTGACTTTATTGATTCCTTATGATTACTCTTTCATGTTTACCTTTTTATGCTTCTCATAAATCTTATGTGACCTTAACTGTGGATCTATAGTACTTAAATTATTTCTTTTTGGCTCCTTGCAATATTTTCTTCTTGACATGAGATTTGGCTATAATATTCCTAGTGTTCTTTTGGAGATATCTTTCAGGGGTTGGTAGGTGGATAGAGTGCTGGGCCTATAACCAGGAAGATCCTAATTCATATTCATATTCCTTGAAAAAAATGTAACATTCCATGATTTGTAGAATGTTGATGTTTTTTCATGTAGTTTCAGACTTTTCCCATCTGTTAGTTTAACTGAATATTTTCTCCATATTCAGTTTTTGCATTATTTTATATAAGCAATTGCTTTCTGGGAGGGGTAGATAGAAAGAAACATTGAGTAACAAATTTTAATAAATATTTTAAATATTATAAGAGAAGAAAAAAATTCATGTCAGTTGATTGGATTTTGTTTCAAGGAGAAATTAGGGATCACTGAAAATGTTACATTATTTCCCAAATGTAATCAAGCCTTCTCTCTCTCTTCTATTTAATTTTAGGAACAGTCCATTGTCCCTCTGCAGTTTTTTTCTAGGATGTATGTGGTGATGTGCTGTTTCTATGGGATACCAATCCACCTGAATATTTTGGTTTAGTCAATAGGCATTATTCATCCACTCATTCCCTCCCTCCTTTTTGGATAGTTAAATGGGGCATATTTGAATGTCTTCAGACTTCCTTCAGGAGCTCCACAGGATACCAGGACTTGATTCGGTTAGCACAATGTCATGTACAAAACGAACTCAACTTGGAAACATCTCCTTAGCACCTTCTGAGCCTGTAGCTGCCCCTGTCTCTGGTTTGAGAGGATGAGAGGTAGGTATCTTTGAGCACCTCCATGCTCCCTCATTTTTTAAAGATGACTCCTAAGGATTTTTCATCATTATTTCCCATCTGGCTACCCTCATGGATTTCATTATATAGAGGAATTTTGTCATTCTGCGAGATGAAATCGATTCAGAAACTCATACCCCCTCAGATCATTTCCCATACTCCAGCATCCTCCCCTTTCTCTCTTCTCCCACCCTCCTACTTTCTAGCTTTTCTAAAGGTTTTTCAGCTTAGTAAATGGCTATTAACTGACTCCACTAAAAGAAGCATGAAAAAGAAACATTGTCAAAAGGAGATAAGTTTTCCAAAAAGACTCTGTGCTTGCCATTTGACATGATACTAGCAGATACCTATGTCATTTTTAGTAAAACTTTTTTTTTTAGCATTTTAAAATTGTTAAGCTGAATTTGGGAAACGTACAATTTGAGATGACAATGAAACATTCAAATCAGCATGTTCAGCTGTTAATTTTAAAGAAGGGTTACAGTAAAGTACAGCTGAGAAGTCCAGTCTAGAAATGTGATGATAGTTCAGCTGCTGATGATGAAGGAATTAAGACTGATGAGTGGGTCCTATGAAACATACACGGTCAATCAATGAGCATTTAATAAGTGCCTACTAACTGCCAGACACTATGCTTAGTTCTTAGGATATAAATAAAGGCAAAAAACAATCCTTGTTCTTGAGGAGCTCACAATCTAATGGAGAAACAATATGTAAACAACTATGGGTATAGAAAGTAAAATAGTAGGTAATTAAAAGAGAAAAAAGCACTAGTATTAAGGGAAATTGGGAAAGCCTTCCTCCAAAAAATACATTTTTATCTGAGACTTGATGGAAGCAAGAGAATCCAATAGGTGGATATGGAGATGAGAAGAGAGAGCATTTTAGATATGGGGAACAGTCAGTGAATATTTCCTTTTTCAAGGGACAGCAAAGAAGCCACTGTCACTATAACAGTGAGCAGCTGGTTGGTGTGAGTGTGTAAGGGTAGGAAGACTGGAAAGTTAGGAAGTGAGGGCTATGTTACAAAGGGCTTTGAATGTCAAACAGAGAATTTTGTATTTAATCTTGGAGATGATAGAGAGTCCCTGGCATTTACTGAGTTGGGATAATATGGCTTAACCTGTATTTCAGGAAAATGACTTTGGGGCCAGAAGATAGATTGGAGTGGAGAAAGACTCATGACTGGCAAAGCAATTAGAGAACTATTGCAATAGCCCAACCATTAGGAGATGAGGGCTTGCACCAGGGTGGTGGCAGTATAACAAAAGACAATGTTTTCTAGAAATATTGCAAATCAACAAGTCTTAACAATGTATAGATTATGTGGGGTGCAGGGTGAGAGATATTGAGGAGTTGAAAATGACACCTAGTTAGTGAACCTAGAAAATTAGGAGCATGGTAGTGCCCTGAAGAATACGCAAGAAGTTAGAAGAGGGGGAGAGTTTTACAGGAAAGAAAATTAATTCATGTAGAGTTTAAGATGTCTATTGCACATCCAGTTTGAGATGCCTGAAAGACAGTTTGATGGTCAACAGAGATTGGAACTAAATATATAGATTTGTAAGTCATCAGCATAAAGATGATCATTGAATCCATACATGCTGATGAGATCACCAAGTGAAACAGTACAGAAAAAGGAAGAGGACCCGGAATAGATCCCTGGGGGAGATCCACAATTGGTGGTTGTGACCTAGATGAAGATACTAAGATGGAGTATTCAGATAAGTAGGAGGAGAATCAGGGGAATGTAGTGTTCCAAAAACCAAGAGAGAAAAGGATATCAAAGAGAAGAGGGTAATCCACAGAGTCAAAATCTCTAGAGAGATCAAGAAGGATGAGGCTTGAGAAAAGGCCTTTGAATTTTGTAATTAAGACATCACTGGGGCTATACATTCTAGGAAGAGGACAGGGTAGGTCAGAAATTTCCAGGGTTTGATTTCCTGCACAAACAGATAGAAAGTCAACATGAAATGAATGTAAAACAGCAAAAATAAAGGGTTAAAGCAGTTCTTCTCCTAGACAGCTTGAGAGGACCTCAGAGAAGACTCCAGGGTTGAAGCATGATCTGAGTGAATTATAAATACCTCTCAGCTGACTTCAACGAATTGACAAACAGTGGATCACAAGAAAAGCAGACTAACCCTCAACATATTTCACTTTATTCACAGCCTCCAGAAATTTCACCTCAGGAACATTACCTCACATTCTCAATTACTTTCACTTCACAAATGAACTTTTGCCTCACTAATTTTCATGTAAAGAACAAAAAAATTTTGAATAAGGGAAGATTGAAGCCCCCCCCCACCAGAGTTTCCAGAAGTCAGGTCTCATGATACCAAACAGATGTGATCCCCAGCTACCACTGTGTTCTAGGAGGAGTGAGCACACACCTTATGATGGTGATGTGGCAAAGAACAAGCATATTTTCAGGTTAGCCTGACTGGGTCTTAGGAGAGGAAGAGAGGAGTCCCTGAGGTTCAGCTTCTGGTGAGAATTCAGAAAGCAACAGTAAGAAGGACTTGAGGTCTAGGGCAACATTAATCACAACTAGGGATCAAGACTTGAAAATAATAATATTAAGCTGCTAAAAAATAAAAATAAGAAAAATTAAAAATAAAAATAGATAAGCAAAGGGAAAAGACTATTGACAGCTAATTTGGTGTAAAAGAAGATCTGGGTTAATATTCATAGGAAGATAATGAGGTTAAAAAAAAGCCACTCCAACCCTGAAGAGTAGTGTCAAATGGTCACAACCCCCAAAAGAACTATTGCAAGCACTTAAAAAGGAATTCAAAAATCAAATAAGAGAAAATGAGATAAGATTGGAAAAGAAACTTAGCCAATACAAAAAGAGATACAGAATCTTAAGGAAGAAAATAATTTCTTGAAAACTAGAATTGGGCAAGTAGAATCAAATGACAGTATAAGAAATAAAAAAATAATAAAACTAGAAAACAATATAAAGGAATGTGAAACAACTCATTTGAGGAGAGACAATATAAGAATTATCAGACCATTTGAATGTTATGATCAAAAAAAAAAGCATTTGGGTACAATATTACAATAAACTGTTAAGGAAAATTGTCCTGAAGTTCTAGAACAAGAAGGTAAAGCAGAAACAGAAAGAATCCACCATTCACCACTTGAAAGAGATCCTAGGGAGAAAACTTGCATGAATGTCATAGCCAAGTTTCAAAATTCTTAGGTTAAAGAGAAAATATTGCAAGCAACAACAACAACAACAAAAACAATGTAAATGTCATGGAAAAACAATCAAGATTTAACAAGACCAAGCAGCTTCTATACTAAAAGACCATAGGTCTTGGAAAACTATATTTCAAAGAGCAAAGGAACTGGGGTTGCAGCCAAGAATAACTTATATAGCAAAATTAAGTATAATCTTGAATGGGAGGAAAATCTGGATGTTTGATGAACTGAAAGACTTTGAGTTATATTTGTAACAAAAAGATAAGAACTTAATGGAAAATTTTATATAAGACATCCAAAAGAAATATAGAGAAATCATTAAGACTAACTATAAGGGACTGGTTAGGGTGCCTTATTCTTTACTATATACATATATATATATATATATATATACATATATACATATATATATGTATATATGTATATATATACATATATATGCATATATATATTATTAATATTATTATTTGTAAACATATTCTTAAAGCTGTTATTACTAAGGTGCCTGCAAAGAAAGGATGGGGCTGAGTTGGGTATGATGAGATGATTCCAAAAAACAAAATAGGGTAGGAAAAGGTTAAAAGGAGAAATCTCACAAAAATGGGGCATGAAAGGAAGATATATAAAAAAGAAAGCAGGTGGGGGTGGAGGGATGGTAATATTTAAACTCTACTCTCATCTTGGTTGAAGAGGAAAGAATATGTACATCTGAAGAGGTTTAGAAATCTTCTGAACTTCAAGAAAAGTGAGAAAACTAGGAGATAGGGTGGAGGAGTGTATTTGTAAGGCAAGTGTTACAATATTGATGGTGACTATGAACATGACTGTATGGTTTGGTATCACAGAGTATAAGAGATTCTCCATATAGAAGGCAGATGAAGTAAAACATTTATTCAGACACCAGAGGATTCGATCCCAAAACCAATAATTCCAATTCAACAAAGCAGCAATTGTATCCCAAAACCAGTAAGGCAACTTCATGATAACAGCAAGAACATTAAAACACAACATCACAACAGGGAGCCAAGTCATCCTGTAACCTTCTCCTCTGCTGGTGCCTTCCTGTTAAATACTCACTCACAAATCCTAGTTATCTGCTTGCCTGCATCCTCTCTTCTAGCTGTCCTGAGAGCTTGCGGGTCTGAGTGTTTAAAAACTACCCTCAGAATATATACAGTAGAACTTTGGTTTATGAATTTAATTCATTTTGAGATTCTGTTTGTTATGTGATTTGTTCATATTGCAAAGCAAATTTTCCCATACGAAATAATGTAAAGTCAAATGATGTAGTAGGAAGGCCGAATTTATAATCTCAAATATAATCATGTATATGTTTGAATGGTTCAAAATCGCAAGGTATGAGAGATTCTCTAAGTAGAAAACAACAAAAAATTTATTTAGGCCCCACCGCAGCTTATCTGTGAACCAGCCTCCCCATTCCGACATCTTGACAAAAAGACTCTAGGCCCAGAAAGCCCGCCTCACAAGAGTAACCAGGAGGCCACAGAAAAGCAAGATAGTATTTAGCCAAATCATTTTTGTTCGAACTGCTGGGTCTATACAGGGGTCAGCTTCCTGCCTCCGCAGCAGCTTCTGCTTCCGCTGTAGTTGTCTCTTGGCTCGCCTTTCCTCAAAGCTGAGCCTCTGGAATTCTCAAGCCCCGCCTCAACGACAAGAGACCATTGGTTCCCGAGTTGGCCCCTCTTAAGTCATTAATCTATACCCACACAGGTTTCACACCTGATAGGACTTTGGGCCTGGGGCTTAGCACTTAACAACTGAAAATACTTCCACTCAAAAGAAACAAAAGCCATGCTAAGGAGACAATTTTGCTTAACAACACAGATGATTGGTACCACATCCCCAAAAATATTCATATAAAAATTATTTATAATTTTAAATAAGTTTTTGTCCCTAATGCACATGAAATACAATAGCAATGATTTGTACACAATATAAACTGAAAATAAAACAAATTAACCTGCACTTTACTTTTGAGAAGACTCATGACTGGAGTGAGGGAGACAAGCAGGAGGAGGAGAAGGAAGGGTTATTTCTTAGAAGGAGATCTTCTGTGAGAACATAGGGAAGTCTTCTCTCTTATGCTACTTTCAACCCTACTGCCTTCACTTATTTTTCATTTTTTAGAATCACTTTCATGTTTTGACTCACAGATTTTCTTTTTCTTTACATTCACTTCTGACTAGGAATCTACCTAATGGCACTTGTTTTTTATGTTTTTTTTCAGAATGTCATGGAAATGTGACATTGCATTATCATTAAAAATACTAGTGGCTCTCATTGCTACAGCCTTATTTGAGTGACCTGAGGTTCCTTTGTTTGACCATATGAAAGCAAAAAAACCCCATTGCCCTAGTTGAGCGTCATCCCTTTTCGTGAGCCATTCAAGTCCAAACATTTTTGTACTGCAAATTTTTTTTTTGTCCTGCAAGACAAAATTTGTGAAAATTTTTCCTCATCTAGCAAAGCATATGTAAACCAGGTTACTTGTAAACTTAGGTTCTACCACATACCCTTTTTTAGGGCCTGAGGGCTTCATGCCTCTTATGACCTAATTAGCAAATGGGTGGGGGCCTTCCTACAAATAAGCTTCCCCTAATCAAGCTTCTCTTAACTAACTCCACCTGAGGTCCATTAAGGGGATTAATGGGTGGGGAAGATCTTTAATCACATTATCACCACAGTGAGGGACTTTTAAGAAGGTATATAGAATGAGATTAGGAGGGTGGGGGAGAAGATGAGGGAGGGAACTTTAGAGGGGTGGGTAAAATAAAGAACAAGAGGGTAAAAGGAAATGATATGGTAACAGGGATAGGGTAAAAAGAGGGGCTGAGAAGGAAAATAGTGAGTAAAAATAAGATGGAAGGAAATTCACAAATAATAATCATAACTTTGAAAGTGAATGGGATGAACTTGTCTATAAAACAGAAATGGATAGCAAAAGGATTAAAAATCAGAATCCAAAAGTATATTGTTTACCAGGAACACATTTAAGAATGAGAAATACGCAGAGTTAAAATAGATGGTTGGAGTAGAATTTATTATGCATCAACTAATATAAAAAAAGGTGGGGGTAGCAATTATGATCTCAGAGAAAGTTATGGCTAAGACAGATTTTATTAAAAAGAGATACACAGGGTAACTATATTTTGGTAAAAGATTTCATAGACAATTAAGCAATATCAATACTGAATCTATATGCACCAAATAGCATAGCATCTAAATTTTTAAAAGAAAAGTTAAACAAACTACAGGTGGAGATAGATAGTAGTACTATAATAGTAGGAGACTTTAATCTTCCTTTCTAAAAACTAGATAAATCTGACTAAAAATAAATAAGAAAGAATTTCAGAAAATGAATAGAATATTAGATAAAGTATATGATAGCTATCTGGAGAGAATTGAATGGAAATAAAAATGACTACATCTTTTTCTAAGTGGTTCATGGTACCCTTACAAAGATTAAACATATATGACTACATGAAAAATATTATAGTCAAATGCAGAAATATTAAAAAGAACCTTTTCACATCATACTGCAATAAAATTATCTTTAATTAAGATACTAAGAAATATATTAAAATTAATTGAAGGTTAAACAATTTAATCTTAAAGAATGAGTGGGTTAAAATGAATCATAGAAACAATTAATAATTTCATTAAAGAGAATAACAATATTAAGACAACATATATCAAAACCAATAGGATACAGCAAAAGCAGTGATTAGGGGAAAATTTCTATCTCTGAATGGTTACATCAATAAAATAAAGAAAGAACAGACTAACAAATTGGGTATGCAATTAGAAGAAAACTAGAAAAAGAACAAATTTTAAAATCCCAATTAATTGGAAATCCTAAAAATTAAAGGCGAGATTAATAAAATTAAGAGTAAATAAACAAAATGAGGAGTTGGTTTTGTGAGGGTGGGGGGAATAAAATAAATAAATAATTGATTAATTTGATTTAAAAAGAGAGAAGAAAATCAAATCACCAGCATTGAAAATGAAAAGGGTAAATATATCATCAATGAATATGAAATGAACACAATTGTAAGGATTTAATTTCCCAATTATATGTCAATAAATTTAACAATTTAAGTGAAATAGAAGGTATTTCCAAAAATATAAATTGCCTGGATTAGCAGAAGAGAAAATAGAATACCTAAAAAGACCTACTTCAGAAAAAAAAAAAAACAGGCCATAAATGAGATTTCTAAGAGAAAAACCCAAGGACCAGATAGATTTATAAGTGAGTTCAATCGAACATTTAAAGATCAGGTACTTCCAAAGTTAAATTATTTGGAATAATAGGTAAAGAAAGGATTCTACCAAACTCCTTTTATAAAACAAATATGATACAGATACCTAAATCAGGAAGAGTAAAAATTGAAAGAGAAAATTATAGACCAATTTCATTAATGAATATGTATGCAAAAATCCCAAATAAACTAAAAGATTATGCCAATATATTACATAGATTGTACATTATGATCAAGTGGGATTTGTACCAGAAATGTAGGATTGTTTAACATAAGGAAAACTATTAACACATTTGATTACATCAATAACAAAAGTTTTTAAAAAATCATATGATTATATCACTGGATACAGAAAAAGCTTTTGATAAAGTTCAAATGCTCATTTTTTATTTAAAAAAAAAACCACTTGAATGTATTGGTATGAATGGATTTCTCCTTAAATTGATAAAAAGCATTTATCTAAAACAATTAGCAAGTATTATTTGTAATGTGGATACACTAGAAGTTTTCCCAGTAACATCAAGTATGAAACAAGAATGCTCACTGACACCAATATTATTAAATAATGGGTTGGAAACTCTAGCAATAGCAGTAAGAGTAAGGGGAAAGAAATAGAAGGAATCGGAATTGGGAATGAGGTAATAAAAATATCTCTTTTTTCAGACAATATGACTATATACTTGAAAAATCCCAAAGACTAAACTAAAAAAAAGTTAATTGGAACAAACTAATAATTTTAGCAAAGTAGCAGGAAATAAAGTAAATCCATATAAATCATCAGCATTCCTATATGTCACAAACAAAAGTCTTCAAGAAGAGATAGCAAAAATACCTCATTAAAATAACTCTAGACAGTCCTAAAATACCTGGGAGCATGCCTACAAAACCAAAACCAGGAACTATTTGACCAAAATTATTAAAAACAATGTTTTGTACAAATAAAATTAGATTTAAATAATTGTGGAAATTTTAATTATTCATGGATAGACAGGGTCAATATAATAAAAATGACAATTTTACCCAAACTGATTTATATATTACAGACCATACCAAAAAATTACTATTTTTTATTTAATTAGAAAAAATGTCAAAATTTATTTGGAAAAACAAAAAGTCAAGATTATCAAAAGAAATTTAAAAAAAAATGTAAAGGAAGGAATTTTAATAGTACCAGATCTTAAATTACATTATAAGGCAGTAATTATCAAATGATCTGATACTGGCTAAGAAGTAGGAAGATATAGCAGTAGAATAGGGTAGACAAACAATTTCCAGCAGCAAGTAAACATAATAACCTTATATTTGACATGTATAAACACTTAAGGTTTTGGGGTAATGTAGTAGGAAGGCCGAATTTATAATCTCAAATATAATCATGTATATGTTTGAATGGTTCGAAATCACAAGGTATGAGGGATTCTCTAAGTAGAAAGCAACAAAACATTTATTTAGGCCCCACAGTGACAGATTCGCAAACCAGCCTCCCCATTCCTACACCTTGACAAAAAGACTCCAGGCCCAGTAAGCCCACCTCACAAGAGTAATCAGGAGGCCACAGAAAAACAAGATAGTATTTAACCAAATCATATTTACTGTCCTCAAGTCCTTGCTTGCACTCCTGGGTCTACACGCGGGTCAGTTCTGCTTCTGCAGCTCCTGCTTCAGCTTCAGCTTTTTTCAGCTTCAGCCGTAGCTGCCTCTTGGCTCCCCTTTCCTAGCAGCCGAGCCTCTGGCGTTCTCAAGCCCTGCCTGAATGACCAGAGGCCATTGGTTCCCAAGTTGGCCCCTCTTAAGTCATTAATCTACACCCACACAGGTTTCACACCTGATAGGGCTTTGGTCCCAGGGCTAAGCACTTAACAGCTGAAAGTACTTTCACTCAAAGTAAACAAAGTAAACAAAAGCCAAACTCTTCAAGTGCTAAGGAGCCCATTTTGCCTTACCGACACAGGTAAGAATTCATTGTTTGGTAAAAATCGATGGGAAAACTGGAAAACATTATGGCAGAAATGAGGCATAGATCAATAAGTTGCACCATTTACCAAGATAAAGTCAAAATTGGTACATGACCTAGATATAAAGAGAGATTTTACAAGAAAATTAGAACATAGGATGTATTATTTATCAGACATGCATAAATGAACAATTTATGAATAAACAAGAGATAGAAAGCAAAGTTAGGTGTGAGATGGATAATTTCCATTATATTTAATTAAAAAAAAGATTTTGTAGCCAAAATCAGAAGGAAAAAAGGAAATTTGGAAGCAATTTTATAGACAGTTCATCAGATAAAGGTGTCATTTCTATAACATATAAAGAATTTTGTCAAACTTGTAAGAATAGGCGTCATCACCCAATTGATGTGTTCAAAGGATATAAACAGGCAGCTTTCTGATGAAGAAGTTAAAACAATTTATTGTCATAAAAATGCTCTAAATCATTATTGATTAGAGAAAGGCAAATTAAACAACTTTGAGACATCATTTTACCCCTACCAGATTGGCTAAAATGATAGAAGGGGAAAGTAACAAATGTTGGAAAAGATGTGAAAAAATTGGGACACTAATTAATTGTTGGTGGAATTGTGAATTGAGCCATTCTGGAAAGCAGTCTGGAATTATACCTGTTAAAATATCTATACTCTGGGATCGCCTTGCGACTGTTGAGGGAAGGTAATTTAGTGCCAAGATGGCAGTCCTCTCAAAGGAATATGGTTTTGTGATTCTCACTGGAGCTGCCAGTTTCATATTGGTCAGTCATCTTGCCATCAATGTAGGCAAGGCCCGGAGGAAGTACAAGGTGGAGTATCCCAACATGTACAGTACTGATCCTGAAAATGGGCACATTTTCAACTGCATTCAGCGAGCCCACCAGAATACATTGGAAGCATATCCTCCCTATTTATTCTTTCTAGCCGTTGGAGGCATTTACCATCCTCGCTCAGTTTCTGGTTTGGGGATTGCATGGATAATTGGACATGTACTTTATGCTTATGGCTACTACACAGGAGAACCCAGCAAGTGGTATCGAGGCATGGTGGGTTCCTTTGCTCTCCTAGGACTGATGGGGACAACTGTGTACTCTGCTTTCCAACATCTTGGTTGGATTACCCAAGGCTTAGGCCAGGGTTCTGGGCGCTGTCATTGAAGAAACAAAGGCTTAACTATCTCCTTCTTTTGGATGATAAACCTTTAACATTTAAGTGTGCTTTTTTCTTTTTCTAAATGCAATAAACCTATTTGGCATTAGCCTCATACCTGTACCTCCAGAAAAAAAAAATATCTATACTCTTTGACCAAGTAATACCACTACTTGGTCTATTTATGAAGAAAATTATGGAAAAAGGAAAAGAACTCATATATTCTAAAATGTTTATACAAGTTTTCTTTGTGGTGGCAAAGAAAAAATTGCTGGGATGCCCATCAATTGGGGAATGATTGAACAAGTGGTATACTATTGTGATGAATACTACTATGCTATAAGAAATGATAAGCTCAATGGTCTTAGAAAAATATGTAAAGATGTATTAAATAATGAAGAGCAAAATGTGCAGAACCAAGAACACATTATATACACTAATAGCAATATTGTTTTAAGAATGACTTTGACAAAATAAGTTATTTTGACTATTTTAAATACCTATATTAACTATAAAAGACATATGAAGAAAGATGCTATCTGAATCCAGGGAAAGATCTGATAAATAAAATCATGTATAGAATAGTTTTACATACATATATACATAAAGGCATATATGTGTATATGTCTGTATCTCTCTATATACACATATGTGTGAGTACATATACATATATACATATGTATACATGCATGCATGCATACATACATACATACATGCACAGCTATTTGTCTAATGGTAGCCATCTCTTGGAGGGGAAGAAAAAAATAAATTTACATGATAATTTTGTTGTCTATTTGAAAGGAATAGCATTTTATGCACAGTAGATTTACAGTTTCAGGTGCAGTCATCTTTTTTATTGTACTATGTTGTGGAAATATTTGTTTTATTCCATGCTTTTTTTTTTTAAAAAAAAGATCATTTGTAACTATGAAGAGAACAATTGAATGATGAGATCAGAAAACATTGCAGAGTTAGGAAGAGAATGACAAGTGTAGGCACTTACTGATGGCTTTCTCAAAAAATTTAGACAAAAAAGCAAGAGAAATAAGGTATGATAGCATGAACAGAAGGATCAAGTAAGCATTTTGAGAGAAGAAATGGGCATGTTTGTTTGCAGCAGTGAAGAAACCTGGAAGAGATTGTGGAAGAGATTGAAGTTAAGTGATAGAGGATCATAGAAGGGACAGTCTTCTGGAGGAGATGAAATAGAATGGGATCACATGTGAATGTAGAGAGATTTGCCTTGGCAAGGAGAACAGCCTCTTCATTAGGACAGGGGTGAAGGAGGAGATAGTGACACAAGGCATCTGAACGATATGAGGTAAGAAAGAAAAGAGAAGAAAGAACACTTAGATAATGGCTTCAATTTTTTTTCAGTTAAATATCAGACAAGATTCTTAGGTGAGAATGTGGGGAGAGGGGGAACCACGGGAGGTTTGAGGAAGGATACAAAGCTTTGGAATAACCACTGTGGCAACTAGGGTACTGAGTTTGTTAGGGATATGTAGGATTGCCTAGCAACAATGAGGATCTACTTAAAGTTATGTAAAATAAATATATAGTGGACCTAGCCATAACTGTTGCATGATTTTCTCCACCTTTATCCAGCAGGACACATGTAAGATTAAAGGTAGCAGATAATGGGATCCAAGTCTTGATAGGGCAATAATTTACAATACAAGGATGAAAGATAGTATAAGAGAACAACAATGTATAATTGAATTGGTTTATCAAGGAGTTATGATGAGGAAAAGAAAAGAGCATGGCTAGTGTAGGTATACTGGTCTGGGAGAGAACTGATGGATCCCTCAACCAAAGAATTAGATGTTAAAGTGTGAACAAAGAGCAAAGAGTAGGATTTGATTTTGGAAGGCATAGAGAGGAGTGGAAAGCTATTATACTGATATCAAACAAGGTAATTTTCAGAATTCAAGACACAGAGCTAGTACATTTATGAGTCGTGGCAAGATTAAAATTATCATCATATTTGTGTGTGGTTGAAGTAGTATAGAGGAGTAGGTTATGAGAATTTAATAGATTGAGGAATTGGGAGATTAGGGTATTTGCGGGAGAATCAATATATGTTGAAGTTCTTTAATATGAGGTTATTAGTTAGGGAGGAAAGAAAGCCTGTGATCCAAAGACTAACTCATTGAGATTGAGGAAGTAATACATAGTTTCTGGATATTGGTAGACAACAGCTACCAGGATTTTTCTTTTTGATCATAGATATGGATTGCACTAATCTTAAAGGAGGAGAAGTAATTGAGTGATGGCGTTAGAGGGGCAACCTTTAAGTGGAAATGGTGAGCAAAGAGTATGATCACTTATAGTGGTTCAGAATCACTATGGAGGGTGTGACTACATAGGAGTTTGTTAATCATTAAGCTAAAATATGAAGAAATTCTCAAAGTTAATAAGTAATATTATGACCCAGTGGTAGAGTGTTTGCAGACCTTAGGCAGTTCAGGCAAGGGAGCAAGACCTTGGAGCAGAAGTAGGGGTGACATTCTCCTTCCTCAAGACAAGAAAGTAGGGTGGAAACTTGATGGAATTGTGTCCATTAGATTTTAAGCTCCTTGAGATGAGGGACTGTTTTTTCTTCTTTTTATATCTTCAGAAATTAGTATAATACCCGGCACTTAGTAGATGCTTAATAAATGTTTACTAATTGATTGCTTCTCACACCTCAGTAGTGGGATACTGATTGTTGGAAAGGTGCTTCCCTTCTTTCACCAGGAATGCTAGAGACCAGGTAGGTTTTTCATGAAGTACTATTGCATAAGGTGCCCATCACTCTTCTTCCTACTGGAAGTTAGAGATCAGCCAGGAGATGTTCATGGCACAATGCAAGGCACTTCCATCTATTTAACCAAGTACTATGTCTCAATAGATGGTCCTGCTTCTTATTTCTTGGGCATATGTGCTACCCTTAAGTATGCTGCATTGAATTCAGATTATCTTGATAGGCATTGATTGCCATCTTTTCTGCGTTCTGTAGAAGTAGATATATTATTACCTGGTAGCTCATGCAAGTTTGCATTTCCAGCTTTGGATTCCAAACAGGGCTAAATTGATAGGGGTAGGAAAAGGAAATATAGTGAGCCTACTGGATTCTAGTGGGGTTGTGACAAAAGCACTTTTGAAGAAGCAGAATTCCCACCATGGTCCTTGTCTATTCTTGGAAACTAGGTAAGTCAGTCTTATATGGACATGAATATCAGAACTAAGTCATATGGTTGGCCCTTCATAAAATGTTACCTAAAATATCAGCTGAACGTTGGCCACATAGAATCATAGAACAGCAATTCTAGATGATATCAGGACCTTAGAGGTCAGAGAGTCATAGAATTACAAATTAAGAGTTGAAAAGGATATTAGACTTCATTTATTACAACTTTTATTTTGCCAGTGTGGGAATTGAGGCTGAGAAATTGTAACTTGCCCAAGGTCAAAAAGGTAGTAAGTGGCAGAGCCTGGATTTGTATTCAGCTCTTGTGACTCCCAGTTCAGTGCTATTTCCACTGAACTTGACATCTATGCTGATCCATCAGTATGGGAAGATTAATTGGCAATTCTGTCACTTGAGAGTTAAAATTCAGCTCACTATTCTTAGATTATTTTTAAAAATATGTTTTGTTGATTCCCTTTATATCCCATTTATTTCCAAATATTTTCTCCCCACTACCATATCTGGACAAAGTAAGAGAAGAACAATTATACAATAACTACAATACTATAAAAATCAATTTTGGAAGTGATAAGAACTCTGATCAATGTAATGTCTATTCAGGATTCAATAGAACTGATGACAAAGCATCACATTCATCTCCTGACAGAGAGATGATGGACTCATGAAGCAGGACAAGAGATTTATTTTGTGGACACAGTTGATAAGGGATTTTGTTTTGTTTGACTATGCATGTTTGTTACAGGAATTTTATTTTTCTTTTTTTCCCATTCCAGAGGGAAAACATATTCTGTTAATTAAAAAGTAATTTAATTTAAATTAATAAAAAAACAGTTCAGCAAAACCAACAAGTACACTGACCATGTATTACAGTATATGCAAACTTCAATACCCACAGTACCCCACCTCTTCAATGAACAGAGAGAGACATTTTTCATTTTTCCCTGGGAGAAAGCTTGGTCATTATAATGGAACAATCTCAAATTTTGTTTTAATGTCATTTCCATTTACATTGTTATGGTTTAATTCTCAAGTACCTTTGTGCAATCCATTTTGTGTGCATGTATCCAAAAGATATTTGCCACAGCAAACATTGTCTTAATGCCAGTAGAAGTGCCTCTAGCAGCTTTTTCTCAAGGAACACCCTGCTCCCAGAAGGTTATGGAAACTCAGGGCCCCAGAGAATGCCTAGTCTGAGGTCTTCTCTCCTGAAGAGGCTATGAGATGGCAGTAGGTCAGTAAGTGTGACCAAACAATATAAATCAAAATATTGGATACACACACACACACACACACACACACACACACACACACACATATATGCGTGCACTGTAGTATTGATCTGATCAAAGATCTTCCCCACCCATTCAGTAGGGCTCAGGTGGGCCTAGGTGGGAAGGCCTGATTATATCTTCCTTTGTAAGTAAACACCAAGCCCCTACTTACTAGGTGTTAATCTCATCTTCGCATGAAGCCTTCAGGGCCCTAAAGGGAGCTGCTAACACCAGAGCCAATGGTATGTGAGCTGAGTTCTAGTCAATCAAATGATGGCTAGGACTGTATAAAAAGAGAGTGGAGGACTGGGAGCAGAACAGAACTGGGAGCAGCAGAGCCGAGAGCATCAGAATTCAGAAGAAGAGAGCCAGGGTCAAGAGAGTGCAGAGTTAGGATTCATGAGAGATCTTTTATA
Source organism: Phalanger gymnotis (assembly GCA_028646595.1). Classification (NCBI taxonomy): domain Eukaryota; kingdom Metazoa; phylum Chordata; class Mammalia; order Diprotodontia; family Phalangeridae; genus Phalanger; species Phalanger gymnotis. Next base: position 181,652,096 of record CM053627.1, on the reverse strand, counting down.
GGAAAGCATTAAGCAGGGGAAGTTACAAGTATGACATGCTATAATGTTTTGTTATAATTTCCTTGTTACTACAGTGAGGTGGGCTTATAGGTTTTGCAATATTATTGCCACAATATCAAATTGGGGGCATTGGTCCCTGAATCTGATCCTCTGGAGTCTAAATAAATGTTATACTTCTTCTTCCTTCTACCTAGAGAATTCCTTATACTTCATAATTCCAAACCACTTAGCCATGTTCATGGCCCTCTCTGAGGTCATGAATTTTGCCTTACTGCTGTATGCACACCCAATACGTATATACATACACATATATGTGTGTATTTAGATATCTATGTCTATAACTACACCTATTTGTCTATATCTATCGATCCATCTTTCTCTAAATATATATGTATATATGTATATATGTGTATCTGTGTGTGTGTGTGTGTGTGTGTGTGTATGTATGTATGTACGTACGTAGGTATAAATCTCTTTGTCAAGAGGTGGCCCTCATGTTGTTAGAAACAAGATCGCACATTCGATAGAGTCCTGGACTTAAAGTCATTAAGACAAGAGATGAAACCTTGCTTCAGAAACTCTAATTTCCCTGAACAAGTTAGTTGACATCTCTAAACCTCAGTTTTTCATGTGTAAAATTGGGATAATAATAGCACCTGACTTATGAGATTATTGTAAGAAGCAAATGAAATAACATATGTAAAGCACTTTGTAAACTTCAAAGTGATATATAAAAGTTCTCTGTTATTACCATCAATCTTCTGAAATCATGATGAATATCCATAATGATCAGTATTCTGAAGTCTTGAAAGGTATTTTTCTTTGTATTATTATAGTTATTATGAAAATTCTTCTAATGCTTTGGCTCATTTCGTTCTGCAAGCTTTCCTAGGTTTTTTGGAATTCACCACATTCACCACTTCTTATATGATGATATTATATTAAATTTGTATACCAAAATTTGTTCAGTCATTTACTAAATATTTGGAACCCACTTTGTCTCTTGTACTTTGTCTCAACAAAAAGTTGATATAAATATTTTCATATATATAGATTCTTTGAATCAATTTTGACCTCTTTGAGAAATATATCTAGCTGTATGACTGGGTCAAAGTTCCTAACTGCTTTGTAAGAGTTCCTGTTCTTGCATAACACCTCCAACAATTTTAATTTTTATATTTTGCTGTATTTTCCAATCTGATGGATGTGAGGTGGAAGCACAGAGTTGTTACCATTTGTGTTTATGTTTTATAATTTGAATTTTTTTTTCATATCATTGTTGATAGTTTATCTGTTCTTATTTTTGGACCATTTATCTATTGGGGGATGGCTCTTGTTCTTATGTATTTGTATCAATTCCTTTTTGAACTTGAATATCACACCTTTATCAGAGAAATGTACAGCAATATTTTAAACCCCAATTAAACATTTCCCATTTAATTTATACTTCTTTCATTATATTTGTGCAAAAGCTTTTTAATTTTATATTATCAAAATTTTTCATTTAAATTTCAATAATAACCTCTATTTCTTGTTAATAAATAAATATATTGTGTGTGCATATATTTCTATATCTATGTATGTGTTTATATTTACATATATTAACACCTAGGTGCTAGATGGTACAGTGGATAGAATGCCAGGCCTGGAGTGATGAAGACTCATCTTCATGAGTTCAAATCTAGCTTCAAAAACTTGCAAGCTCTGTGACCTTGGGCAAATCTCTTAACCCTGTTTGCTTCAGTTTCTTCATCTGTAAAATGAGCTGGAGAAGGAAATGGCAAGCACTACAAAATATTTGCCAAGAAAACCCCATATGGTGTCACAAAGAGTCGACTATAACTGAAAACAACTAAACTGAACATCACAAGGTTGTTGTTAGAAGCAAATGTTGTAAGAAGCAAATATGTATACATATACATATGCATACATAGAGATAAATATTGATATAGATACATGTGTATATGTATGTGTATATAAAAGGCATGTCTTCCCCTTCTCTTATTTGTTTATGATCTGGCTTTTTTATATTTGGGTTTTGCATCTTTTCAAAGTTATTGTGGTATATGGTGTGAATTGTTGGTCTAAACCTTATTTCTACCTCACTGTTTTCCTTTTTGCCATGAATATTTTATATCAATTGGGCCTATTCCATACCTCAATATGCAGAAAGTCAAGGCTCAGGCCAGTGATTGAGTGAGATTGAGAAATTCAGCTAGTGTGAATAGGCTAAAATGCTACTGATTTCTTCCTGTTTCTGTGAATTCTTCAATCTCCAGTCTAGTAAAGTAAAGTCTTTCTCATTTGGCCATTGTCAGCACTTTGTAATCCAAACACTAGTAGAACTGATCAGTTTGTGTGGTTAGGCTAACATTGTACTCTTTTAGGATATATACTTCCCTCCATAAGGATTTGCTTATGTAGACATAGACAGACTCAACACAAAGCTATGGTTGAAGTTAAAATGTCCCAGAGATTTGTTGCAGCCTTCACTAGTGAAGCCAGGCACGAGGACAATATTTTTGGCCTTGCAATTTAGGACTGAAAACAACGATTCAACTCTCTTCCTTCATGTCTTTTCAATGGTCAAACCAAGTAGCAAAGAGAATCATGACAGTAATTTATCCTTTGAGGATAAATGACTTCCAGGAGGAAATCATTGCACTGACTCATTTATCCTAATGGCAAATAAGCTCAAGAATTTTATATTATTCAGTGGAAAAAGTGATAGATTTGGAATTAGAGGACCCAAGTTCAGGAACTGGTTCTGCCACTTAACTGCCTATATGACCTTGGACAATTCATTTCACTTTTCTGAGACTCATTTTCCTCATATAGTACATGAAAGAGTGGGACTTGATGGCATATAAGGTCTCTTCCAATTTAAAATCTCTTTTACTATGATCTATAGTTCCTCCTGCTTGCTTACCACAGTCCTCAAACTAACCTATAGGGTTGACCTCATGGTTAAACTTTGTTTTCAAATCCATGTGGCTGAATGAAAATATTTGTCACTTTCTTCTCTCCCTGGTGGGTAAGTTAGCTTCTATTTGAGGATTCTATCTCATTTATTTAGATCACAGGATCAAAGAGTTAGTCATGGTTTAATGAATAGAAGACTGGCCTTCCACCCAGAAACAACTAGTTTCAGGTGGGACTTCTGAGACATACTGCTACCGTATGGGAAGCCATTGAATTTCTCATTGACTTAGACAACTCACTCAGACTATAATTTGCAGAGAATTTACTGGCTTGCAAATGAGAGGAGCTCTTCACCAAAAGTTCTTTATACAAATAAAACAAGTCTTTACCCTGTTCCTAAAATCCTTCTAGCAACTGCATGATATCTCGAGCTAATAAAATATGCAAAGTTAAACATGGATATTTATAAATTCATAGGGATTTATTTCATAATTTCCAAGAAGAATTTATAGAAAAGCTTTAATGTTGTTTTTGGTTGTAGACTTCCCTGTGAATTCAATGCTCTTTCCTGCTATTAAAAATCAAAGGCTCCTAATGTACAAAAGAATGAATTTATTTATCTCAACATATTGCATATCTATAGAAAAGAATTTCACTAGGCCTACATTTCTTCTGAATAACAAGAAGCATTATCAAGTGGGTATCCCAAATGTAGAAGGAGACTACTTTTTGTCATTCAGGGAAGCAAGTTGGGGGAAAAAATTTTAAAAGTACTAAAGATTATTTAATTTTAAGAGCACTATTTTCAACAATTACCATCTCTTTATTTTGCATTTTTTTTGTTCATTTTCAGGCTGGTCATAATATTGTTTAACATCATAATAACATTGCTATAACATCAGTTCCTACAGGATGTAGCATGTTCTATGTTCCTTGTTTAGAAAAGTGTGTATGTGGCAGGAGAGGGAGAGAGGCAGCATAAGAAGTAGTAATACATATATTTCTATGATTCTCTAGCATGTGTAGAGCCCCAAAGAACTGAAGATCACATCAGAGAAGAAACCAAGGAGAACTATAGATAATGTTTCAGTCATACTTTGGTTGTACTTAACAGTAATGTGCCATTTCACAGATGAGTTCAATAATGGCTAGCAAACATCTCATTTTATCCTCACAATAATCCTGGGAGATAGCATGGCTACAAAAGCTCAAAGTCTACAAACTGAGGGCCTCCCTTCTTATGATGCAGCCACAGCCAAGCACTGATGTTGGGCAATAGTCGCTGGGTCCCTCTGCACAGTATCCATATATAGATACACTCTTCTTCAGGATTGATGTGTTTGTCCTTTGTTTCCAAAGAGGACCATGACATCAGGGAAATGATGACATGACTTGCAGTTGACTTCAATTTGAGACAGAGAGGGCTGTGCAAGGTCACCAGGCTCACTTTCTCCTCCAGACCCATCTGGGTCCTGTTGCAAGATATTCATCAGGATGACTGGAGATGACCCAGGATGCAATGGGAGACCCTGACCCTTTCAGGCTAAGACCTTTTCACATACTCAGAAAAAGCTACCATTGAAATATCCTAGCTAGATGTGAAAGAGAATTCTCCACTTTTAAAGAGTTCACAAGGTATATAAACAAAAATACTATTGAGCAGAAAAGAGGCTTAGTGGACAAAAGGCTTCTCTTAGAGTCAGGAAGACCTGGATTCGAGGCTCCCTTATGATGGATAGTGGCTATGTGACCCTTGTCAAGTCATATAAATTCGCAGCTCCACAGACAATTTTTCAAATCCCTAAGTTTTGGAGAAGGCCCCAATCTCCATAGAAAGAAGCTCCTTGCCAGAAAAGCCTAAGACTGATGACATCAAAGGTCCTTTAGAAAAAAAAATGCACACAAAAAGAAAATTTGGTCAAACGTCTTTAAATTGCAGGGTCATAGATTGTTTCTGCAACATAGTACAAGCATTTGTAATAAGGTATAGAAAACAGGACTGGACATGGAGTGAGAATACCTGTGTTTGAATCCCGACTATATAATTTTGGGAAAGGTTCTTAATCTTGATGAACCTCAATTAACCTATTTGTAAAATGACTATGATACTTGTGCTACACACATCACAAGGTTGATATAAGGAAAATATTCTACCAGTCTAAGAAGAAAGAAACTACAACTCTCTGTCTCTGTCTCTCTCTGTGTCTCTCTCTCTCTCTCTCTCTCTCTCTCTCTCTCTCTCTGTCTCTCTCTCTCTGTCTCTCTCTCTTTCTCTCTCTTTCGTGGGAAATTGAAAGAGGAATAATACACAAGCCCATCTTCAAATGGGCTGATGGGTCCTGCCACAATACTCTACAGGAAAAAATATTAGGGTCATTTAAAATTATGAAGATATGATTTGGTAGATATCAAGTGGGTACCTGCCCTAATCAGCTCATAGGCTTATTCTAAGAGCCAAATGAGTTATTATATGTAAGCAAGTACTGTAAAAATGATAGGTATCACACTTTATTTTTCTCATTTTAGACAGTAAGTTCCATGATGAAGGCAGGAATCTTTTAAAAATCAAAATTTTGCAGTTTCTTTTGTCCCTATAAAAGTGTCTGCATCATATTGTTTATTGAATTGAGTCCAATAAACATTTATTGAGAACCAGAGCCGTGTAATGGATGGAAAATCAATCTTGAAGTCAAGAAGAAATGAGTTAAAAGTCCTGCCTCTGACACATTTTAACATCTGGGCGAGTTGTTTAATCTCTTGGTGCCATAGACAGCACTTTAAGATAAGCATTCTTTATCTGGAGTCTGTGAATTTGATTTAAAAAACACTTTGATAATTATATAGCCATATAATTGATTTCCTTTGTAATTCTCTCCCTTCATATGTTTGTGTACATATATATCTGCATATATGCTATATAATGTTTACAAATATATATGATGCATAATATGATATATAATTTTACATATAATGCATTTGGAAATATTAATCTGGGAAAGGGTCCATAGGTTTCAGCAGACTGCCAAAGGGGTCTATAACACACTAAAAGGTTAAGAATCTTACTCAATGATCATAAGTTACAGAGAACAGATGCTGATCTGCATTATTAGAACTATTTTCTTCATTGGGAATTCCTTATGCCAATGAAATTACAGATTTATTTTTTTTTAAATTTATTTTTGACATGTTTGGTTTTCAGCATTGATTTTCACAGGTGTTTGAATTACAAATTTTCTCCCCATTTCCTCCCCCCC
>CM053627.1:181629769-181645420 GCA_028646595.1 Phalanger gymnotis | reverse complement strand
ATATGATATCATGGTGTACTTCAAGAACCCTAAAAACACAACAAGAAAATTGAACTTTCAGTATATAAAATAAATCCATATACATCATTATTATTTTATATTTAAATTATAAAATAGTTAGAAGAGAGAGAAGAAAGCATTTTTAAATTACTTCTGAATTTGTAAAATATTTGGGATGCTACCCGCCCAGATACACAGAAGAAATATATAAATATAAGTGTAAATCCCTCTTCATAAAAATGGAAATCTAAATAATTGAGCACAAGATTGCTCAAGGACAAGATGCATCAATACAATAGAAATAATAGTTACTTAAGGTTTCCCTACCCCCCTTATTGTATGCCATGTGAATCAAACTGCCAAAAGGGTATTTTACAGAACTAGAAACAAGAATCACAAAATTTCTATGGAGGCAAAAATTGTCAAGATTTTCAAAGAGAATAATGAAAGGAAAGTTAAACAAAAGAAACATCTCAGTTCCAGATCTCGATTTATTTTATAAAGCAGTAATTCCCCAAACGATTTGGTACTATTTAAAAATAGAAATGGATGCAGAAGATAATATAAGTAGTTCCCTAGTATGTGGTAAACATAAAGAACATTGTTCTTGGGATAAAGATTTGCTATTTGACAGAAACTGCTGGGAAAGTTGACTGTGCTATGGGAAAAAATAGATTTACACTGACATCTTTACACTGTCAACCTAGATAGGTTAAAAAATACATTACTTCATCATTTCCAACATATATAAGGAACTGATTCCAATTTTTAAAAATAAAAACCATTTACCAATTTATAGATTGTCAAAGAATAGGAAAAAAACAATTCTGAAGGAAACAAATCTAAGATGCATGTGTATACACATACATGTATATACATACATACATATACAATATACACACATATATGTATGCATATATATGTATATTGCTCCAAATCATTGCCAGAGAAATACAAATTAAAGGAATTCTAAGATTCTACCTCACAACCTCCAGATTGGCAAAGATGATAAGAGATAAAAATGATAAATGTTATAAGGGGCTATGAGAAAGCAAAAAAATCGATGCATTGCTGGTAGACCTATGAAAGGGCACAACCTTTACAGAAAGCACTTTGAAATCATACACAAAAATTTTCCAAATAGTGCATGCCCTTTGACCCATGTATAATACTGCTTATACCATACTTCAGTGTGACCAAAGAAATCTATGTCAAAAATATTTGTAGCAGGTTTTGTGTGTGTGTGTATGTTTGTGTGTGTGTGTGTGTGGTGTGGTGTGGCAAAATACATCAGTTGGGGAATGACTAATAAGTTATATTTTATGTTTTATTAGTGTGATGAAATACGAATGAAACACAAAAAATAAGAAAACAAATGAATTCAAAGACATGTTGAAAGATTTCTTTGAACTGATTCATGGTGACAGAAGCAGCCTTGAAGAATAATTTACATTCCAACAATATTATTTTTGAAGCATTTTGAAAATTATTATAAGTTTATGAAGAATGAAATCAACAGAATCAAGAGAAAAATTTAGACAGTAAAATTACTATTTTGACAATAAAATTACTATTACAACTTTAGAAAATTGTATGATCAATACAATCTGTTCATAATTCCTAAGGACCAATGATGAAAAATACTATTCTTCTCCCAAAAAAGGAAGGTACAGAATGAGCTATATACATATGCATGAACATACACATGTACACATACACATGCATGTGCATATCCAAAGATATATCTATAGTTATATATATGTATGTTTATATATATATGTATATATATATATATGTGCCTGCATATACACACGCAAAAATATACTCACATATTTACATATATTGCCAACAATGAAGGACTTTGTTTTGCTTGAATGTGCTTTTTTTTTTCCAAATAATTTGTTTTCATTTTTTCCAGTGGAGTGGGAGTGGGAAGAGGAGAAAATAGACTTCTCCTAATTTTTTTTTAAATTAACAGTAGTGAGTTTCAGGGGGTGTTGCACATATGAAATGTTGCATGCACTTTCAAATGTCACTATGTTGTCAGTTTTGCCTAATTTAAACAAAACACATCAATTCAATATTTTTAAAAGGCTCAGCTTTCACAACTCTGCAGTTTTTCATTGTATATTTCATGAGTATGACTTGCCCTGTCTTTGAAGGAAAATTACATTGAAGACAGAGCAAAGTTAATGTCAAAGAACCAGTTTTAAAAGCCAACCTCTTCCACTTATTTTGCACGCAGCATTGACCAAATCACTCTCTGAATTTCAGAGTAATCATCAGTAAAATGAGAGTATGCAACTTAGATGACCTCTGAGGTTTCTTCTACTCCTATATACTTTGACCATCATTTGCATGCTGCCACCTGATAGTGTGTCACATCTCTCATACCTAAGAACTATGTAAGTTGAGTAGAGTCAATCTCTATCCCTTAGTCTCACTTTCCTTACATGTAAATTGGGTGGAGTGATAATTGCACTGTTGATTTCAAAGAACTGTTGCTAACAGTGTGTTAGGGGATTAGACTTACTCTGCTTTGAGAAAAACTAGGAACAATGGATGGATGTCACAGGGAAATACACATAGGTGACATGTTGCATTGCTTTTAGACATGAGACATAGCATCCATTAAAGAATAAGAAATGGGCCTAACACAGAAGGTAATGGTTGCAAACAGACTACTGCATAAAACAAATAAGGATCTTCAAAAACAGGAGTAAAGGAAGTCATAAAACAAAAGTATGACTCAAAAAGAAGTTGGGTAGCAATTTCGTGTTGAGGGCATGGGATAACAGAACATGGCAAAACAGAAGTGAACAAAACCCCACCATTTTGGGCAAACCCATTATGGGGAACTAATGAAAAGTCATGTAGAAGAATTACACAGAATGATTAAGAATGGATTGGTTGCAATCTGCTTTATTAAAAGGAACATTGAAATATATGAAATCTCAGATCTATTTAGTATTTAGGAGGAAAGAAAATCTTCCTAATCCTCAGAAATGTTCAAAAAACTGTCTTAGGAAATAGTGAGTTCCTTATCACTGGAGGTCTTCCTGCAGAGGTTAGATGATTACTTAGGGATATTCTGGAGGGGAGACTCTGTCTTTTCCACCTCTGAAATTCTGTACAGACAGAGATTTTTATGATTTCATGAATCACACCCTAGGTTTCATTATGTCTCATTCTTGGAGATCTTTCATCTATCTCCATTTAGCTGAACCCAAATTGGTCCTATCCAAACTCCAAATAATGGATTTGGATGTCCCAATACCATTATCAGTTGAATATTTCAGTACTCCAGTCAATGTGTGATCTCATTAATGTAAGATTGAAGCTATTAATGTCTTCTCATAATCACATAGTTTTTATATATGTCTGTTATAAACTCTCCTACAAAGGATCTGTCTGAGATGATGGATAGATTACCATGTTGTTTAAACCCATAGTTACAAATTGGGTACTTTGTCTATCCTAAAAATCAATTTCAGTGTAGGACCAGCCCTTCTTTCCTGATCATTTTTTTCTTTGGGTAGGAGAGGTGTTACCTAGAAAGGCAGTGTGCCATAATGACAACATAGGTTAATGTGGTGCATAGAGCACAGAGCTTTAAGTCAGGAATACCTGGGGGGAAATTCTCCCACATTTACTAGTTGCATAATCATGGACAAATCATTTAGTCTCTCTAAAACTCAGTTTCCTCATCTGTAAAATAAAGATGTTGGACTAGGAAGTGTTTAAGGTTCTTTCCAGCTCTGAATTTCTGAATTGCTGACATTTATTCCATTTCTTTCTTAATAGTCTTTTTGATAATAAGCTACAGCATACTTAGACCCACCATTCATTTCTTCATTGCCCTTTAGGTCATCCACAATTTTTGTTCCTATGAAATTCCATGAGTCATACATAGTCGCCACAAGAAGAATATTGGTGTTAAAAAGATGGGATGCTAACCTATGTCTAAAACTGAGCTCATGAGTTTCCCAAAGAAGTCCTTTCCATTCTTGATTTCCTGTTTTCTGAAATATATATTTTACTATACATAAAGAAGTAATTAATCTTTATCACATTTATATGTCCTACCCATTTTTGCAGCAATAAGAAAACTATTTCATTAAACTTTTTTCCACTTTGTAAATAATAGATTACAAACTAAATTTAATCAGTGACAAGGAATTAAATTTATATTTACAACTAATTAAATTTCTAATTTCTACTAAAGTTCTAGTCATTTGTGCTTCAGAGGGTGACCCTGGATTTATAAAGACTTGGTGGGACAAGAACTCACTATTTGACAAAAACTGCTGGGAAAACTGGAAATAATATGACAGAAATGCAGCATGGACCAACATCTCACACTGTATACTAATATAAGGTCAAAAATGGGTACATGGTTTAGATATAAAGAGTGATACCATTAGCAAATTAGGAAAGCAAGGAATAGTTTCCCTATCAGGTCTATGGGGAAGGGAAGACTTTATGGTGAAGCAAGAGGCAGATAACACTATGAAATACACAATGGACAATTTGGATTACATTAAGTTAAAAAGGTTTTGCAAAAACAAAACCAGTGCAACTAAGATTAGAAGGAAAGCAGAAAACTGGACAATAATTATTACAGCCAATGTTTCTGATAAAGGTCTCATTTCTCAAATATATAGAGAACTGAGTCAAATTTATAAGAATATTAAGTCAATATCCACTTGATAAATGGCCATGAACAGGCAATTTTCAGATGAGTTTTCAGATAAAGCTATCTATAATCATATGAAAAAAAATGCTCTAAATCACTTGATTAGAGAAATGAAAATTAAACAACTCTGAGGTACCACTTCACAACTATCAGATTGGCTAATACCAAAGAAAAGGAAAAAAATGTTGGAGAAAATGTGGAAAAATTGGAACATTTATGCATTGTTGGTAGAGTTGTGAGCCCATCCAGCCATTCTGGAGAGCAATCTGGAACTACCCTTTGATCCAGAAATACCACTACTAGGTCAGTATCCCAAAGAGATCATAAGAAAGGGAAAAGGACCCACAGGCACAAAAATATTTATTGCAAATATTGTGGTAGCAAAGAATTGGAAATTGAGGGGATGTCTATTAATTGGGGAATGGCTTAACAAGTTGTGGCATGTTTATGTTATGGAATGCTAGTGTGCTATAAGAAATGATGAGCGGGTAAATTTCAGAAAAAAAAAACTTGGAAAGATTTACATGAGCTGATGCTCAGCGAAGTGAGCAGGAGAACATTAAACAGAGTAAGAGCAACATCGTGTGATGATTAACATCGATAGACTTAGCTCTTCTCGTCAATACAACAATCCTAGACAATTCCAAAAGACTCAGACTGGAAAATGCAATTGACATCTGGAGGAAGAACTGTGAAATCTGAATGCAAATGGAAGAATATTATTTTTACTTTTTTGTTGTTTTTTTTCTCATGGTTTTTCCATTTTCTTTTTTTTCCTAATTGCCCTGGGACCTGGATCAGGAAAAAAACATCAGTTTATTATTTCAGTATTCAGTAATATCTCAGTCATCAAAAATAAAGCTCTAATACTGAAGGATGGAAGGAAGATTTCTCTACAGTACGATTAAGTAGGCTGCATCCAGAGCCCCCCAGGATGCCACGGGCAGGAAGGATGGTGGTTATTCATTCATCCAATAAATTAGGAAGCACAGAACTTAGGGGGCCAACTGTCCATTTCTGGCTGGGCATAAGGTCATAGATGGACTGGCCCTGCTCCAAATGCTTCTCCATTTCAATGAGCAACTTCACACTAGCCACCACCATCTGCACCAGCTCCACCGCTGAGAAGCCCAGTTGATCAGCACTGGAGATGCCAAAGACACCACCCACAGCTGTTGTGTCCACACCCCCGGCCCCATCTTCTGCAGCCTCAGCTTTTTCAAAACCTCACCAAACTTCTCCTGATTGTCTAGGTGGGGTAGTTTGGTGTGGACACCTGCACATAGGCCTGTGTGCAGGTTGGAGGGCCCTGTCAGGATGTAGCCCAGGTGAGGATTCCACATGAACTCATAGTTCTTGGTGTTAAAAAGGTTTCAATCTGGGTGAGCCCCATGAAGAAATGTGTGACTACTTCCTTCATGTTACCTCTCTTCTGCATGGTGATGACCCTCAAGTGATCTTCCTCATTGATCCACACCAGAAAGGTCCTGTTGTCATTGTGCGGAATGCCTCTGCCATCTGGCCAGTCTCTGGCCATGCCAGATTCCAAGAGGAGTGGGGAGACAGGCTTGTCAAAGAGGAAGTGGTCATTGATCAGCTGCTGCTGTTCCTGCTCTATCATGTTCCTCAAACCATAGTACTTCCCATTCAGGTCACCTTCCACGCTGGCCAGAACTTCCACAGACAGCTTCTCTATGGCATGGTGGTTGCTCGGGCTACAATGTTTGGGGAAGCAGAATCCTTGGATGCTCTGTCCAGTTTGAACACAAGAACTCAGCACATAGTTAGGATCCAGGTCATCACCACCCTGCAAATTATCAGGGTTAAGATCAGTCTTATGTTCATCTGAAGGCTTGTAGTATGCATGTCAGTCCTCAATGATAATGATCAAACAGTTCCTTGAACACACCGTAGGCCTCCTCATCTCCAGGCACACAGCCCACAGTCATGATGAATGGGTGCCCTGGGTTATCCAAACTGGTCTGTATGACATCATCCAGGATGAAGCCGCCCCATGTAGCCTTATCCTGGAGTTTTTCATAGAGCTCAGGCATCAGCACCTTAGCCACCTGGTTGTTGTTCGAGGAGAGGTCAGGATGTTCCTCCTCAAAGGGGAAGTGAGACTTCAGCATATTGTGGAGAGGGTACCCTGGTGGTTGCGGAAGGTGAGGAGGTTACTAGGCTGCTGTTGCTGCTGCAGCTGTAATCCCAGGCCACCTTAGCCCAAGCTCAATCATGGAGGGAGGCTGATTTTTCTATTTTCTTCTGATTTTTCTTTCACAACATGACTAATGTGGGAATATGTTTATCATTATTGTACATATGTAACCTTTATCAGATTGCTTGCTTTATTGGGAGAGGGAGAAGAAGGAAAAAGGGAGAAAATTTTGGGACACAAAATCTTATAAATTGAAACTAAAAAAAAAAAAGACTGTGCCAGTGATATTCAAACTCTAGCTAATTCTACCAAGCTGAAAAGGCCTTCAGTATGAGTAATAATACTGTTACTTTAGTTGGTACTTTTTAAAGCTCCCTGTGGCTCAATTTGGGTCATATTTTCCTTCTTAGAAGCTACATTAACTTGCTTCAGAAACCTGCCAACATGAAAACAGGTGCAAAAATTGAGATTTTTAAATGTGACCCTGGGTCTCCAAGGCCATGTCATGGAGTTCAGTCTCTGACAGGCCCCATAGAGCTGGAAAGGGCTCACTGATGTACTGTTTACTTTGTTCAATGGACAGACTACACAAATCCCAATAGGACCATAACCAAAAAGTTGGGTACAGGTAGAGTAGAAATTTCAGCCACAGACCTTCAGACACCTAGGAGTGAATTGGGTTGTGATTTCAATTGGTGAGGGAAATGCTCACTCCAGTGCAATTCTTGATGTGTGCAAGTGAATTTTAAAATATTTTCAACATGAATATTCATAACAACTTAGCAACTCCTGTTATGCTTCATTACATTGTAGTTATGCGTTTGTTGCTAAACCTATATGTACCTATATATATTTTCCTTTTTTATGTTTCTGGCAATTATGCAACCTAATCTTTTCTTTGTTAAAAAATAACTTCATATTATTTAACCATGTCTTTATATATGTGTATGTATGTGTGCATATACACATACGCACATATGGATTTATCATTAATAATTACTTTTTGTTTTCTATTGATTTAATATACTGTTTATTCAGTCATTCCTCATTGGATTTGGAATAATTTTCATATTTTTCACAATTGCAAATGATCATATAGCACATCTTAGCATATACATATATGTATATCTACATATCTATAGATGTATCTTCTAACATATATTTCTCTCTCAATATAGTGGGTATGCCCAGTTATTGTTCTGGGTTTTAATTTTCTTCAATAACAATAAGGTTGTTCTATTATTTTGATATAAAATTCTTCATTTACTACAATGATCAAGATTTTGTTTTGTCGCTAATGTCACCTTAACAAGGTTTGAAATTCTTTAACAAGGTTAGGTCCTTAGTAAGACATGAATTCCTTTATTATTCTGATTTCTCCTAACAGTTATGATCTGACCTTCTCTCTCTCTCGGGACCAGGTTTTTCATCTCTTTTCTCTGCTATCAGCTCAATCCCCTATCAACTGTTTCCCACTCTTTGTTAGAGGACCAGTAGTTCTACTCTATCATTTAATATCAGGCAGCTTTTATAAAAGGATATTTATTTCCAAGATAAAGCAAGAACATGGTAGAAACATTTTCCTGAATATTTTATTGGTATAATCCCACGTACAATTGCTCAATGAGAAAGGAGAAGGTGGAATTTAGGCTCAAAACTTACCTCCTTCCTACATTGTATTGACTGTATTGATTTCATACCCAAAGGTGGCATTTCTTTCAAATTCTCTGGACAGACCCTAGAAGATCACGCTGAATGATTTTTGTATGCTTCTCAGGGAGCTGGTTCTGGACTTTCTGCAATAGTCAGACTAAATTCTTCAACTCCTCCATTTCTATGGCTTTTAAACTCACAAGATCATAGACTATACTTCTAATATCCAAAGTATAAAAGAATGCATAAAAAGGCCAAGGAGCACCTGTTTCTCAGGGTCCATATAGCCTTACTATGGCAAAGTACCACAGACTATCCCCATACAATGTAGTTTTCTCACTTGATGACCATGAGAGAAGCAGTCACTCACTCCCCTATATGCAAATACAGCTTTAGCTGACTAACTTTTTTGAAAATGCTCAAAGTTCCCGTTACAAAGTCAATGAAAAAAAAAAGGGTCTTCCCAACTATGGAACAGGCCAAGCAGAATCAGTTACAGATTGTCCATTCGTACACTTTGTTCATATATCATTACGATTCTCCTGAAGTAACTGCCTAATAGCCCTAAAATGGAAACTCCATCCTAACAAGCTTATGGTATCTGCACATGTGCCAGATCCTCATTACAATTATTATTCTACTGATACCAAATTTATGTTGTTTGAAGCACCAATTCATTCACCTGAAAGATATCTGTGATCTTGCCCTACAAAACAAGGCAGAAAAGTTATATAAAGACAAATCCGTAACTTGGATCTTGAAATGAGAAGAGGCAGTTTTATCCACATGGACTCAATTCTCAGAAAGGAAATTAGTGTAGACATATAGCTGTGCTCTAAAGAATTATGTATTTTGAGCCCCACTTTCAGATCTCTACATTCCATAACTCACAATATCAGTGAAAAGTAAACAAGAGTTGTTTCTCTAACTTGCATCTCTTTCTCTTGATGGAGACTTTTATATCAAATCAGTAGAAATACAAGGAACAAAATACTAACATTTCCCTCCCCATACTCTAGGAACATAACCCACCCCCCACCTGGAAGTAGGAGAGGTAGCTCAAATTTTTGCTCATTTCCTACATTATATTGATTGCTCCAAGTTCACCTCCATTTTCTTTTTCATACCAAAGTGGTACAAGAGTCAAGGAACATCAAGGGAATGTCTTCGCTAGGTCCATAAATTTCTTCACTTACTTCAAGAGGTTTTATCTAAGAACTTCTGTACTGATCCAGAAGCTTTCTTTTTGACTTGGAACATTTATTGCAAAACTCTGGATTTGGAAGAGACACTCCTCAATTTCTTCCACCACCATCCCCCAGCTCAGCTATTATATAATTTAGTGTTTTATATTGATACTTCAGTGGTTTTTTATGTGTCTTTTCACTGATATGTGTTCTCCTTCTGACAGTCAATATTACAACTCAACCACATCTTCTTATTCTGTGTAACTCATTTTATTGGGTTTTTTTCATAACTCAGCTCTTAATTTTGTTTATTAGTTCAATAGTTTTCCTACTTTCAATATTATTGATATCTCTGATTTTCAAAATTTCTAATTTGGTATTTAGTTGAGGATTTTTAATTTTTTTTCTAGCTTTTTAGTTGCATACCCAATTCATTGATCTCTTTCTCTATTTTATTCGTGTAAGCATGTAGAGATATAAAACTTCCCCTAAGAACTACTTTCACTAAATCCCATAAATTTTGGTATGTTGTCTCATTATGGTCATTCTCTTGCATGAAAATATTGATTGTCTCTATGATTTGTTTTTTGATCTACTGATTCTTTAAGATCATATTTAGTTTCCAATTTCTAGTCTATCTTTCCATGGCCCTTTATTACACATAATTTTTGTGGCATCATAATCAGAAAATGATGCATTTAATATTTCTGTCTTTCTGCATTGAATTGTGAGGTTTTTATGCCCATAGTCAATTTTTGTGTAGGTGTAATGTACCACTGGGGGGGAAAAATATATTCCTTTCTATCCCCATTCAAAAATAAAATTCCATTTACCTCCTTATCTTCTTTCTTGTTCATTTTGTGGTTAGAGTCTTCTAGTTCCGATAAAGGGAGCTTGTGATACCCGACTAGTATATTTTTGCTACCTATTTCTTCCTATAACTCACTTAACTTCTCTAAGAATTTGGATGCTATGATACTTGGTGCATGTATGTTTAATATTGATATTACTTCATTGTCTATGATACCTTTTAGCAAGATATAGTTCCCTTCCTTATCTCTTTTAGTTAGATCTATTCCTGCTTTTACTTTGTCTGAGATCAGAATTGCTACCCTTGCCTTTTTTTCCTTCTGCTGAAACATACTATATTCTGCTCCAGCCTTGTACCCTTACTCTTGTGTATCTCTCTGCTTCAACTGTGTTTCATGAAAACAACATATTGTCGGATTCTGGTTTTTAGTCTGCTTCCATTTTATGGAAGAGCTCGTCCCATTCATATTTGAAGTTATGATTACTAGTTGTATTTCCCTTGGTCCTATTTTCTCCCACTTATGCTTTTCTCTCTGTATAACTTTTATTCATGACTTCTTATGCAACTTTCACAGGTGATTGTTCCAAGGTGTTTCTTCAAGTCTTCTTGACATTATGTGGGTATCCATGGAATGCATGAGAGTCCATCTATTATCCCTTGTTCTTGCCACATGATTATCTCCTTCTCTTTCTCCTCATTTGTCTCTTGGACTATGTCTTTAGTATCTCTTCTGCTTTACAATTCTTTAATGGAATATACTGAAGATGGAACATGCATATTTTGGGGGGGTGGGGCTTATGCTATGCAGTTGGACAGATAGTCCACAGAACTATCCATTAGTACAGTAATATTGAATAGACGTTGGGAACAAACAATCTATTGGTCGAGCTTAGTGTTCTACTCAGTTGAAATACATGTGCATGGTAGAAGAATGCATCTAGTGTGGCAGGCTTGTTGATTAAAGTGTCAGGCTGATAATTCTATGGGTGTGGGTTTTATCCTTGTAATGAGACAATCTAAATTGAGGCAGCTGGGTAGTGCAGGGGATTCATTTAGGGATTTAGAGAGTCTGAACTGATCTTAGTTCAAATGCTGCTTTAGACTCTAGCTTCGTGACTTTGGGCAAGTCACCTTCTCTATAGATGTCTATTTCCTCATCTGTACAATGAGGGTGTTGGACTTGCCTTCCACAGACTTTTTGCTTTAAGTTTATTTTCTGTGATTATAAAAACATAAGGTCATCTGGTAGAGGAGAACTTTTTTGGCAGGAGTACCTCCTCTATGGCCTGAATATTTTCATCTTTCCTGAAAAATGAAATTATTGATGATAATTCACATATCTTTTAAGGCTTCATAGAGGCCAGAGAAACTTCAGGGAACTAAACCATTCACTTTCGATTTCACAAATGGGTAGACTGAGGCTCATAGAGGTTGTATTTTGCTCATTATCACATAGCATTTAAGTATATGAAGCAAGATTTAAATCTAGGTCTTCACGACAGTCAAACATTCAACGCATAAGACTTTTTCAACATAACAATTTTGAAGGCAGGTAGTGTAAATATTACTGTCCCAACTTTCCTGAGAGAATTTAGGCTCAGAGAGACTATGTATTTTGTCTATGGTCATATAATTAGTGTCATATCAGAGATCCAAAGCCCTCTTTCTAGTGTATGTTTATACTTTCTCACCAAAAGGACTCTCTGGCTGAACCCCCATAACTGGAATTCTCTCCACCCTTATCTCTACCTACAGACTTTCTTGCTTCCTTCAAGTCTCAGTTAAAATCTCAGCTTCTACAGGAAGCTTTTTTTGATTCTCCCTAATGCCAGTGCCTCCCCTCTGTTGATTATCTCTAGCTAATCCTGCACGTTATCGTGCTTGTACATAGTTGTTTATGTGCTGTCTTCCCCATTAGATTGAGAGCTCCTTAATTGTCTTTTGCCTTTCTTTGTGTCTTTATCCTTAGCACAGTACCTGACACATATTTAATGGTTTAGTAAATGCTTATTGACTGACTAACAATTTGTTTTATTTCTACTAAGTATAGGAACAGAATTAGAATCTTCAAAAGCTAAATCTTATGGTGTAAATAGACGATAACTATTGTGGGGGATTAGAACTATGATGTCATCAGTATAGCAGATTCCTAGCGAGAAATCCCCCCTTTACAAATGGCTGTAACTTTTTGGTGATGTACAGTCTTAGAGTGTTACTTGGGAATGGGGGCTAGGGATTGGAAGGTTAAATGCATTGCCTAAGTGTATATAGTCAGTAGTGTCAGAGATAGGATTTAAACTCAGCTCTTTCTGCCTCCAAGCCCAGCTCCCTAAGCCCTATGTCATGCTGTCTCTAAGAAGAGCTAATTATTGTGTTCATTTGGGCACAAAGTGATAATACTATTAACTTTAGGCCTTATGTTTTCAAGACATTTCAGGGATGAATTGTTATAATTTTTTTCTACAAAATCCTTTCTTAAAGCCTCAAATATTTGCTACAAAAACTTGCCAGATTGAAGATTTGTATAGAGAACTTCTGGTGATCAATAGGCAACTAGATGGTACAATGGATAAAACACTTGGCCCTGGCATCAGGAAGACCTGAGTTCAATTCCAACTTCAGATACTTATAAACTGTGTGACTTTGGGTAAGTCACTTGACTTGTTTTTACTTTAGTTTCCCTAATTGTAAAATAGCAATAATAATAGTCCTACCTCTCAGGCTTGTTGTTAAGATCAAATGAGATGTTTGTAAAGTACTTGACCCAAAGTAAGCACAATATAAATTCTAGTTATTATTATTAATAAAACCTTCTTTCCAAAAGCATATCAGCAACCCTTTTGCAACTTAGAATCTTATGGGGTTGAAATAAACATTTTAATTAAAAACTAAAAACAAAAAATATGTGCTAGCATCAGAGTCAAATTCTCTAATATGATGCTGGGTCTTGAAGGCTCTGTCACTGGAATGCAGTACAAGCTAAAAAAATTCTTCGATATTCTCTGGCTATTTGTGACACTGCTCTCTATTTGTTCTTTTCCTGCCTATCAAATGGTACCTTCATGGCCCCCTTTGCCATAATAATCAGCCATATCACACCTCCAATCCACAGGTATGCCCTAGAATTCTGTCCTATTGCTTCTTATCTTCTGACTGGTGTTATTATCAGCTTCTTTGGGCTTCATTACCTTGCCCATGCAAAAGATCCTAAGATTGTTATTTCCAACCCCAAATCATGACCTGTATATTGGCCATTCAAATCTGGGTGTCCCATAGGCATCTCAAACTCAACATATCTGAGAGAGAATTCATTATCTTTTCCCTAAAATCTATCCCTCTTCCAAAAAGCTCTATTTTTATTAAGCATACCATCATCTTTCCAATCACCTTGGTATCATTCTCTATACTCCACTCTCCCTCAACCCAAATATATAATTATTGGCCAAATCTTGTTATTTCTGCCACCACACCAGCTCTTATGAGTCATCTTCCTCGTACTTGCTCACAAACAGCACTAGCCCCCATCACCCCTTGTCCTGACTATCACAACAGCTTTCTAATTTATCTCCTTGCTTAAAGTCTATCACCATTTCACTCCATCTTCAATAGTTTTGTCAAAGTGCAGGTCAGACCATGTCACCTCGGTACTCAAACTCTATTGCCTCTAGAAGCAAATATAAACTCATCTCTTTGTCAGTAAAAGGCTTTCAGAACCTTTCTATTCTTATTAAACTTTCATTCTTTTATATACTCTTTGTCATGGTTAAACTGGCCTTCATATTTTTCTTCATACAAGGCATATACTTTCTCACCTTTATGCACTTGCACTGATTATCTTTCATGTTGAGGAAGTATTTCTTGGTCACATCTACCTATTTTCCTTCGATATTCAACTCAAATATCACTTCTATCAGTCATTCAGACAACAAGCATTTATTAAAGACCTACTGTATTTCAGGCACAAAAGAAAAATGTAATCTCTGACTCTGAGGATGTTAAAATCCAGTGGGGGAAGAAAATGTAAATATATAGGTATATGGTGCTGTTCGATAATCTAAGCAACAAACATGTTTGTCATCTGAAGGATAAAAAGATGAGTTTGGAAGACAGCAGAGGAAGTATAGCCACCAGCTGATGAATACTTTGCCCATAGCAAAGTGCTGCGAAGACTGGGTATTAGGGCATGGAAAAGTTATAATCTGTATCCATAAAGAGAGTACACACAGTGATACAAGGTTCCAAATAGACTTGATATTTTACTCTGACGTCACTTCTAACTTTATGCACATTCTTGGTATATTTATAAGAGCCATTGCAGTACGTATACATACATATATATGGAAAGAAAGCACGTGGGAGGACTCTGTCATCTTCAATTATGCATGCATAAAATTGGAGGAGAGAAGGGACTGAAAAATATATACACAAAAAGACAGAAGATGTCAACCTTGATATGATATGCAGAAAAAAAACACATACTCTAAAAATAAATCCTACCATTTAATCCACTGCTGCTTAATTTAATTTTAGCTTCAACAGAAATGTATTTTGTCTATCAAGATATTAAATCTAGGCTGTTATACCACCCAGAAGAGACTAAACCTTGCTCTGCAATACTGAGACATGCCAAGATACAAATTCATAATGTTCATTTAGGCCAAAAAAATGAATGACTGCACAATGATATATGGTTTGTTGGTGTGTATTTCATATTGCCTTGTCTACCCCCAAAAGCAAATAAACAAACAAAAAAAAACCTAATAGACAGAACAGCTTCCCCAAGAAAATGGATGGGAATTTTTAGGAACAGGAAGCATATTACAATGGAAAGAGTTTTAAATATGGAATCAGAGGAACTGAGTTCAAATGTTGATTCTGCTTTACAGTACTGATGCGACCTTGAACAAAAGAGTTTGTGACACTTTATAGCTTACAATCATGGAATCATAGACTTATTGCTGGAAGAGGTCATCATGACTTCTTTTCCAGATAACATTTTCCAGATGAGAGTATTGAGGATCAGAGAAATTAAGTGATTTTCCCAGTGTAGTATTAATATGATCAAAGATCTTCCCCACCTGTTCAATGGGGTGCTGGTGGACCTAGGTGGGAAAACCATATCTTTGTTCATAAGTAGGCCTACAGC
>CM053627.1:181618923-181629669 GCA_028646595.1 Phalanger gymnotis | reverse complement strand
AGCCAATGGTATGTGCATTGAGTTCTAGTCAATCAGATGATGGCTAGGACTGTATAAAAAGAGAGCCCAGAACTGGGAGCAGCAGAACTGGGAGCAGTGGAGCAGAGAGCACCAGGATTCAGAAGCAGACATCAAGAAGACATTGAGAGAGCAGACACAAAGGAGAACCAGCATCAAGAGAGACTGCAGAGTAGAGAGTGCTGAACAAGAGAGAGTTGCAGAGATCAAGGAACTCGGAGTCAGCAGAGCTGCAGGAGAGAGTGCTGAGCAGAGAGTTAGGATTCGTGCGTGATCTTTTATAGGACAGCCCTAGCAGGGGAAGTTGCAAGTATGGCTTGGTTCCTTGCTACAATATTTCGTTCTAATTTCCTTGTTAATACAGTAAGGTAGGCTTAAAAGTTTTGGAATATTATTACTACAATATCAAATTGGGGGTGTTGGTCCTTGAATCTGATCCTCTAGAGTCTAAATAAATGTTATGTTTCCTCTGCCTACTACCTAGAGAATTCCTTATACTTCTCACTCCCAAACCACTCAGGCGTGTCCATGGCCCTCTCTGAGGTCATGAATTTTGCTTTACTGTTCTACCCAGTCACATAGCTATTGAATTTCTCAGGTAAGATTTGAACCTAGACTTGACTAATTCTAAATCTTATATCCATTAAACCAGGGGTAGGCAAATTACAGCCCAAAGCTGGACCTAATAATGGTTTTAGCTAACAGCTGTATAGAAACAGGACAGATTTGGCTTGTAAGCCATAATTTTCCAATCTTGCATGACTTTATGACTGATTAGCCTCCATGACTCCATCCTGCCTCTCCATGAGAGGCTTGGTGCAGTAGAAAGAGCAGGTTCTAGAGTGATAGAAGATGCATTCAAATCCAAGTCATTTAACCTGTCTGGGCTGCTGTTTCTTTTTCTGTAAAATGAGTAAATTGAACTAGTAGAACTATAAGATTCCCTTCAACTCTTTGAACCTATGAACTAAAGAGCTTTTGCCCCTAAACATGAGTCACTTTCTTACAAATTAAAAACAACCCTACCTAACTAGCCCAGGGTCCCCTTTTGTAGTTTTCTCATGGTTTATTTAAAAGCCAGGGCTATTCATAAATAAAAAATGTGAGAAAGATGATTTATCTTCATCTCACTTCTTGTTGCTTTCACATAGCTATTAAGTCTGTCACTTATTGCCCAAAATGAAGTACCAATATTGCTCCCAGTTGTTTGAGGCTTCCCCCTCATTGTATTACCCTACTGAATAAAGTTCCATAAGGTGATATTATTTACTCCCTCTCCCACTTACTCCTATCCACCTTTGGTTTCCCTAAGATTCAATTGGCCTAGAAAACTGATAATATATAAAATAAGCTGAGGTGTTAGCTTCTCTCAGTAAAAATAAATAATCAAAACTGTTTTAATGCATTCTTCCTGAAGATACAACCTAACCTAAGGGTCTAAGTATGATGGTGGAATTTTCATATACCATGATAGACCATCAATAAAAAATATATATATATTTGCAACTGGGCTTTGGGGCAGCTCTGGAATCACAGATTTCACTTTGTGTTTTGCTTGTAGTGAAAATTTTTCATTTTTGTTGTCCAAAGAGAGGGCTAAATAAATGTCATATTGACCAAAGCACTTAAATGACTTAGTTTTAATGAAATGTCATTTTCTCTCTTTGAAATACTGAAGGCTAGAATCACCTTTATGACATAAGTTCTTTTCTCAAGATTTAAAATATCCTTTTAAATTCTGAAGTTCATTTCTATAACTGTGGCTGCAAACAATAGATAGTTACTATTAAAATAATAGAATTTCCTTGTCCAATGGGAATGCTCATAGGTGAGTAGGTGTTAAGTTTTGACTGTAAAACATAGAAGTTTTTGTTTTTGCCAAATATAGTTGAAATTCCTTCAAATATTCTTTTAATTGAAAAGTTGTAGATTTAGGTTGGAGAAGGCCTAGTTATGGTAGAGTAAAAAGTTTAGATTTTACTGTTTCATCCAATGCAAGTTTAGGGGCAGAGGACTGACAAGACCATAAGTATGTCCAGTACCACAGGAACTGCACTTGAGGTCAATATAATTTAAAAAATACAATGAACAGCCAAATCAGTTAGAAGGTATTTTAGATGATATTACCATTTTCAATTGCCTCTGTTTCATAGATAAGCCTACATCAGAAAAAATGTATGTATGCATGCATATATGTATCTGTACATATATGTATTCATGTGTATATGTATTTACATATTATATGTGTTGTATGTACCCATATATGCATGTTATGTGTATATGTATTATATATCTCTATCTATCTATCTATCTATCTGTCTAACATCTATCTATCTCATGTTGAAAAGCCCTAATCCTGTGGAAGAGTAATATAACTGCCACCACTTTGAGCTATCTCCTAAGAGTGTTGTTTGCTTGTCATACTTCAAAAGTAGGCAGTCAATTTCGAAAATGGTGACACACTGGTTGCTACATTTAAGCTGTCTCAGCTGAGTCTTTTTGATAAAAGACAGATGCACCTAATATCAATTTTCTGTTCTCTCTTCCTCACTTTGACCTAATCTTTAGCTTTAACTGGATTTTGAGGTTTTCTTCTGGCTAGTCCTCCAATATTTTCTTCAATAGCCTGGTCCTTTTCTAGTTATAGTCCTAGTTCTTTTTCATAGCAATGCTTGATTCTGATGGCAGAGAGAATTGCATAACTACATTACAATGAAGTCTTGTGTACTTCTTTCCAATTAAGTAAGCTGGATTGGCCCCTCTATTAGACATGATGCAATATAGATGCTCTTTCATAGTAGAACCTATTGCTATCTGGTTCTTGATTGAGGGCAGATGGGCCAGTTTCAATGGATAATAAAATCTCCATCTTTCCTTTTGGCCTGCACAGGTATAATGGCCCAGTATTACAATAATGTGCTAAAAGAACATGAGTCTGCTCTTGTTAAGGGAAAATTTTCTATTACCTTAGTAAGTGAGCAAGGAAAGCATAAAATGGTGTTGATGAGCCAAAGCTTCACAAATGATAGTAGAAAACAGTTTGTTGAACCGAGACAAAGTAGAAACAATGTGATAGAGAATAAAAGTATAACAACTAATAGGGATGCCATCCTACTCAGTGGAAAGTGAGTTATGAAGCTGAGCTGAAAATAAAGTGATAGCATCACCAGAGGACGTTACAACTTTGGAACATTGGACATGTGAGTTACCATGGCCATTTCTTCACAATCTGGCCACATCTGCCAGGTCTGCCCTATGTATATGCCTGGGTTCCTGACTCATGACCATGCATGGGTATGTTTATTGGCTACATGTATTTCCTATATGTCTGTCTTATCTGTGTGTACCTTGATCATATATGTTCTTTGAGTCTATATCCTTTCTTACTCTTTGGATAGTAATCTGTTGGAGAATGAATTCCAATGCATATATTGGGCATGGGAGGGAGATCTTTTCAATTGTATTTCCTATGCTGTGTAAGTAAATGTCTTTTATTTTGAACTGATGCATTCTCTGGCTACCTGGTAAATTTAAAGTCTTCAGTGGGAACCCACAATTTATTATTTTGAATGGGTGCTGACCCAAATTGTACCTTGAATCTAGAGTATGTTTTCAGGGGACCCACACATGAGGGGAAGCTTAGGGCACTAACTCGGTATTAGAATTTCACTGTTAGAAGTGATGTCAGAGTTTATCTATGCCAAATTGTGCCCAAATAGCAATCTTTCCTAATAGGATATCCAACAAATTATATCCAAGACTCTGTTTAACTTAGGGAATCCACTAACTCTCAAAATAGCCTATTTCAATTTTGAGACTTTTTAATTATCAGGAAGTTGTTTTAGTGATAATAAGTTTAAATTCTATCCATTCTATCCATTGCTCTTGATTCCATCTTAAATGGCTAAACAGAACATATCTAATCCTTTTCCCACCTAGAAGCATTAAAAATATTTTATTGATCTTTCGTTTATATCACCTTTATTTCCCAATATATCAGTCCCTTTCTTCCACCCAGAAAGTGTCCCTTTTAATAAAGAGTAAAGTAGAAAGAAGAAAAATAAGCAATTTAGCATAACTAATCAACATAATAATTCCCAAAGTATATACACAGTACAATATGCATAGTTACCTACATCTACAAAAAAGAGACAGGAGTGAACTTTTAACATTTCTTCTTTGGGATCAAGCTTGGTCATTATAATTGCCCAGTGTTCAGTTTTGTTTGCTGGATCTTCATCCAAGGCATACCCCCTTACTGTGAGTGTCCCCCAAGGCTCTAACCTATACTCTCTTCTCTACCTATGCTATCTCATGTGTAGATCTCTTTGCATTTCTTTGAAAATAATTCCAAGTTCTAAATATCTAACCCTGGTATCTCTCCCGCACTACAATTCTATATCACCAACTTCCATTTAAACATCTTAACCTGGATGCCCCATAGGTGTCTCAAATACTATATACATATATACAAAAAAAGAATTTGTTATTGTTCCTATTTCTCCACTCACATAGACAACTATCCTAGTTCAGGCTTTCCTTATCCCTTGCTTGGACTAATAGCTTCCTAATTTTTCTCCACACCTTGAGACTCTTTTCCTTTTAATCTGTCTTCCACTCAATTATCATAGTTATCTTCCTGAAGCACAGTTCTGTCCATCTCATCTCCCTATTAAGGAGGCTCCCTATTACCTCCAAGACCAAAAATAAACTCTTCTTCTTGGAATCCAAAACTCTTCAAAACCTAGCCCTTTCATATGTTTCCAGTTATCCTACATTTTACTCCCCTTCACATATTCTAGATCAGTTACACTGGTTTCCTTGCTATTCCTTATGTTCTTGTCTGTGTGCTTTGTTCTTGTTGCACTTCATGTTTTCAGTGCTCTTCCTCCTCACTTCTGTCTCTTGGTTTCCTGTGATTCTTTCAAGTTTCAGTCCAAGTCATACCTTCTTCAAGACACCTTTCACAGTCAGTGCCATTTTCTCTAAGATTATTACACATGTACTCTATATATCCTTTACATACCTAGTTATTTATAGGTTGTCTCTCCCACAGAAGTGAAAATTCACTGAGGGAAAAGGCTATTTTAACTTTTCTTTGTATTCCTAGACTAAACCTCAATGACAAGTCAATATTGTGGGACATTTTATACCATTTTTATATCATTTTTAATTTCAACTAGACCCAGAGCCTGAATTAATGAGTAACTGGATGAAGATCCAGGACCTGGGCTTCTTTGTTCTCTAAAAGTTTGCTCAGGAAATACCCTTGCCACTGTCAACAAGGCCAGACCAGACTGACCTAAGGACATTCTTACCCCTGTTAGTCATTAAAGGATGAGACACTAACCCCAAGGGAGAATATTAACTGACCTTTGTCAACATTCTTTACAACCCTATTCCATTAAGGAAAATCCTCTTCTTGTATCATGGTTAAACATACATGGGGGTTATAAAAAATGACGTAACACAGGCTTGCTGGGTCTGCTAAAATAACGTATATAAGTTTTCTCATTCCTTTGTTCAGACAGCCAGAGCTTATGCTCTGACTTCTTGTACATACAAGTAAGCTAGCTTAGCTATGCTTTAAGGGAAAATAACAAACAACATGGATTTTTCTATCACCTAGCTCTGTTGTTTCTTTCAACCAAACTTTCAGATTTAACAACATTAAGCACTTGAGAAATGATTTTTATTGATTGATTGATGTCACAGACTTTCAAGTACTTGAAGATAGCCATCATATTTGCACTATAGCTTTTTTGAAGGTGAAATATCACTAGTTCTGTCAGAAGACTCTCGAATGGGACAAAATCCTTTAAAATCTGTCCTTCCTACCTTTTTAGTAGTATTATTCCCACCCACCCTCACTGCTAGTCATTTCTTATCTGACCCAGTGACACTGACTTTCATGCTATTCCTAGAACAAGGCATTCAAATTCCTGACTGGGGATTTTCACTAGTTGTCCACAATGCCTGGAATGCTCTCCCTCCTCATCTCTGCTTTTTGGCTTCCATACATTTTACAGGAAGCCTTGACCTGTTCTCCTTACTTCTAACACCTTCTCTTCATGGATTATTTCCAATTTATCCTTCACATAGCTTGTTTACGTGTCCTCCCACATTAGACTATAAGCTCCTTGAGAGCAGAAACTGGCATTTATCTTTCCTTACATCCCTATCTCTTGGTACAGTGCCAGGTACATAATAGGTATTTAATAAATGTTTATTGTTTGACTTTTTCAGTCATTTTCAGCCATGTCCGACTCTTCATGACCCCATTTGGGGTTTCCTTGACAAAGATACTGGAGCAGTTTTGCCATTTCCTTCTCCAGCTCATTTTCAGATGAGGAAACTGAGACAAAAAAGGGTTAAGTGACTTGCCTGGGGTCACACAGCTAGTAAGTTTCTGAGGCAAGATTTGAACTTAGGAAGATGAGTCTTCCTGACTCCAGGCCCAGCACTCTCTCCACTGTGTGATTGACTATATTGACATCCCCTTTTATATGTATTCCTTTTGCTTCCCTATTCTCTTCTTTCTTGAGAACCCCCTCCTACTCCATTCTCCATTCCTAGAATAAAATTTCCCCTTTTTTGAAGACCCAACTTGAACATCATCTTCCAGAAGTCTTTCCTGATCACTCCAGGTGAAATATATCTTTCCCTCCTCCATGTCTTCATAGCACTCTGCTTGGATCTTTCTATTTATCTTACTCTCTTTCACATCTGGCTCTCTGAAAAAGTGGCAGATCTAATACCTTCTCACTTCCACATTTTAGGATCCCTAGCTTTCTCCAAAGCTCATTTTAAACCAACCTCCTACATGAAGCTTTTCCTAATATCCTCACCAGCTGGTACAAACCACTCTGAATCAATCTTGTATTATTTGATATATATTTTATATATACTTCATACACTCACAAGTTGTTTTCCTCAATCAAATTAAGCTCCTTGAAGGTAGAAACTGGTTTCCTTTTGGCTCTCTGTCCCTAGTGACTAGACCTGTACCAACACATCATAGGAGCTTAATAAATAATTGTTGATGGATTATTTGGTAGTGAACTCAGATGGGGTAAAATACTGATGTGACTAAAACACTTTAAAGCTCAGAATCTTCTACCAAAAAAAGATGATACTATGCCTTTGAAAGACTGATTAAACTTCTAGGCATCATAGATTCTGTCTGTTGTTTAGAAATTGTTTGTATAAATGCCAACAGATCTTATTCATAATGATAATGATTTGCATTTGTATAGGACTTTTAAGACTTAGAAAGCACTTCGAATAGCTTGTTTGTTGGCATGCAGGTTGTTTAATCCTTGGGAAGAACCAAAAAGAATAGCCCATCAAGTCATCTTTGCGTTCCATAGTGTAAGAAAAAATTAATATTTACAACTCTCATCCGTTGTTTCAAAAATACATAAGAAAAGTACCTGAGATGAAATGAAAGATGACATAAGGCTCCTAGCAATGTTAATGGTAGAACTGGCTGCATTCACCTTTGTGAGTATTCTGACACAGTTCTTTTCCTCAGACAGTCCTCACTATGATAAATGGAATGATTTGGCCACTCAGGATCAAGTCCCAGTTCTCCTACATGCCACAAAATTGTCTGTAGAGTCGGCAATTGGAAAGGATATTCTTTTCCCACCAGGTCTCACCCCTCTCTGTAATTCCCATTTTCACAGTTATTTTAACCCTCCTACTATTCAGCTCCCTAATCTGCTTTCTGTGCTTATCCCTCATCCATTTTCCTCTGTGGTAGATTAGTTAACAATAATCAGCAAGCATTTATTAGGTATCTACTATGAGAAAAGCATTGTGCAAGGCACTTACTACACAGCTCTGCTTGTTCTGAAATGATACAAATCATTTACATGTATTTTATCAAAAAGGTTTGTAAGTCAGATGTCAAGAAAGGATTTTTTTCTTTTTATTACTTATTTATTTTTAGCATTCTTTTTTAAATTGAGTTCTATATTCTCTCCCTCCCTCCCACCCCTACCTTACCCTTTAAGAAGGCAAGCAATTTGATATCAA
Organism: Phalanger gymnotis; assembly: GCA_028646595.1. Taxonomy (NCBI): domain Eukaryota; kingdom Metazoa; phylum Chordata; class Mammalia; order Diprotodontia; family Phalangeridae; genus Phalanger; species Phalanger gymnotis. The sequence goes on along the minus strand of CM053627.1, from coordinate 181,621,611 downwards.
TTATGCAGGTGAAATCTTGCAAAATATATTTTCATGTCAGCCATGTTGTTTAAAAAAGCAATAAAAATTAAGTGAAAAATTATTTCAATTTGCACTCAGAATTAATCAGTTTTCTCTCTGGAGAAGGATAGAATTTTTCATCATAAGTCCTTTGGAATTGTCTTGGATCATTGTATTGATCAGAACAGCTAAATCTTTCACAGTTGATCATCATTACAATATTGCCGTTACTGTGTATAATGATCTCTTGGTTATGCTCACCCTTTTCATTACTGCATATAGATCTTCCCATGTTTTGTTTTTCTTTCTGAAACCATATCTTTCATCATTTCTTATAGAACAATAGTGTTCCATTTCAATCATATACCACAACATGTTCAGACATTTTCCAATTGATGGACATAATCTCAATTTCCAATTCTTTGTCACCACAAAAAGGAGCTGCTATAAATATATATATATATATATATATATGTATATATATATATATATTATTATAGAGATCCTTTTCCTTTGTTGTTGAATCTTTTGGATTCAGACCTAGTAGGGATATTGCTAGGTCAAAGGGAATACACAGCTTTATAGGCCTTTGGATGTGATTTGAAATTGTTCTCAAGAATGGTTGGACCAGTTCACAAATCCAACAACAATGCATCAATGTATGCATTTTTACTTATTTACTCTACCCTGTGTCATTTCTTTGATAACCTGAGAGTTGTTTTAATTTGTCTTACTCTAATTAATAGTGATATAGAGTATTTTTAATATCATTATAGATAGTTGTGATTTCTTCTGAAACTTTGTGTTCACATCAATTTTATTCAGTTCTCCTTATATTTTAGAAATAGGACCTTTATCAGAAAAATGTGGTTTTTTTTATATTGCTCCATTATCTGTAATAGCTTTTAGTAAAAAGTTCCTTCCTTGATTATCTCTTTTAATCAGGTCTATTTTCGCTTTTACTTTGAATGAGATCATGATTGGTATCCTTGTCTTTTTTACTTCAGTTAAAGCATAATAGGTTCTGCTCCAACCCCTTATTTTAACTCCGTGTGTATGTTTCTAGGGTGTGTCTTTTAATCAATATCCTACTATCTGCTTCTGCTTTATGGGTGCGTTCATCCCATTCATATTCAGAGTTATGATTTCTAACTGTGTATTTCCTTCCATCCTATTTTCATCTGTATCATCCTTTTTTTTTACTGTCCTTCCTTAAAAGTCCATTTTTCTTCTGACTCCTACCTCCCTAAATCCACCCTCTCCTCTTTCTTTTATTCTCTTCCCTTCCTACTTCCCCGGCACTGGGTGCAGGGCCTAAAACTGTTTCACAATTCTATTGCTATATACGGTTCTGGGTCACAGTTTTAGGGTAGAAAGTATTACTTGTGGTCTATAACAAAAAGCAGGGGTTTCTATATACAACTGAATTGTGTACATACATACCTATATGTGTTTGTGTGTATGTATGTGTGTGTATACACACACACACACACACACACATCCTTCATCGAATCAAATCTAATGAGAGTGAGATTTAAGAATTTCCTAGCACCATCCTATTTTCCCCTCCACTGGAAAATCTCTTCTTTGTGTGCCTCTTTTGTGTGAGATAATTTTTCCCATTTTCCTCTGCCTTTCCTCTTCTCCCAGTGGATCCCTCTTTCACACCTCATTATTTTTTGAGACCATGCCAACATTATTAACACCCATGTCCTCTTTCTATGTAGACTTTTTTCTAATTGCCCTAATAATGATAAAGTTCTGAGGATTTCCATGTATCACACAGGAAATGCAAATTCCCACACAAAAAAGTGAATACCCTTATTATGTCACTTATGATTTCTATTGCATGTTTATATGTTCATGCTTCTCTTGAGCCTTGTGTTTGAATGTCAAATTTTATGTTCATCTCTGGTCTTGTCATCTGAAATACTTTAAAGTCCATTTTGTCAAATAGCCATTTTTCCCTTTGGAAGGATTATACCCACTTTTACTGCACAGATTATTTTTGTTTCTAATCCTAGCTACTTTACATTCCAGAATGTCATATTTCAAGTTCTCTTTTCCTTTGTATGGAAGCTTTTAAGTCTTGTATGATTTTGACTGTGACTCATGAAATTTTAATGGTTTCTCACAGTTTTAACTTTTAAAGAATTTTCTTCAGTGAGATTTTGTATCTCTTTGTCCATTTGTCCAATTTTGCTTTTTTAAAGTATTTCTTTTCTTCAGTAATTTCGTGCTTCTTTTTACCAAACTATTAATTCTCTTTTCATATTTTTTGCATTGTTCTCAATTCTTCTCCTAATTTTCACTCATCTCTTTCTTTATCTCAGGAATTCTTCTTGGGTTTGTGTCCATTTAGCTTTTTTTTCCTCTAAAGCTGTTTTTGTTGTTGTCTCATTTTTTTCTAGTCTATTTCTCCTATTTGAACTTTATATTAAAGTTGGGCTCTGCTGATCTAGGTGTAGGGAGGCACTGTCTCAAACATCAGGCTTTTTCATGCTGCTATTTTCAGAGCTAGTTTTAAGGGCCTGCAAGTTTTTGGTGCTTCTAAAGGTTGTCTGATCTGAGGAAAGATGTAGTTACTGTTTTCTTGGTCTACACTCTGATCTTTAGACAGAAAAACCTCCTGGTACCCTGCAGCCAAAAGTGTTAGTGCTCATCCTCTTGGTTTCAGAACTGTGACCA
>CM053627.1:181589042-181618423 GCA_028646595.1 Phalanger gymnotis | reverse complement strand
TTTTGATCCTGCCTGTCTCCATAAAAAGAATCTATGGTCCTCGATTTGTGTGTGTGTGTGTGTGTGTGTGTGTGTGTGTGTGTGTGTGTGTGTGTGTGTGTGTGTGTTCTTCATGTTGATTAGCCTTTTCCTGGCTTTACAATAAATTTCTGCTTTTGGTACTCAGGACTCACCGTCCCAGCTTTGTTATTCTGGGGATTGTGAGTCTCATTGTTGGCTTTGTGAATTATAGCCTTCAGTTTCCTGAGGTGTGGGGGAGGGGTCTGGCTGCCCGAAATCTCTTCTTCCCCTGGGGTTGTGCTCCAGTACAGTTGCTCTTCAGTAATGGTCTCAGCTCTTTGTTGTTTGAGCTGAGTGTCTGGCACTTCTCCTAGGGGAACAAGAGTATGTCTGGGCTCCTGGTGTTGACACCTGCTGGCTCTGCCCCTCTGGGACTCAGGTAGTCCTACTACTTGTCCATTAAAGCCCCACTTCTATCTCCTCTGTTCCAGCCTTCTTTCCCCCCCACCCCCAAGGAATTCTCTGTGTGGGGAGGGGAGGGATTCAAGCTGTTTACCTGGCCATTGTGTCTCCTGGAAGTTCAAGAGGCATTTCAAACCTTTGGGCTGCAAGCCTCAGGAGTTGGTGTCTCATGGACTGGTGGCATTGCACTGCCTCTCGTGGCTTCCACAGAGTGCCGTGCTGTGTTGGGAGGCCTGGGGATCTCCGTTGGTTTCAGGCACCCCACTTTCTCCCAGTCTGTCTCCCACATGGGTTTCCGGCCAGCAGCTTCCGCTTTGGTCCTGTCTGGAGCAGCTCTGCATGCCTTCCTAGCCTACAGATTGGTTCCTTCAGCCTTTCAGACTCTCCTGGCTGGGAAATTTGCCCCACTCAGTTTTCTTGCAGTATCTAACTCTCTCAAATCTTCTCAAATTCACTTTTTTATAGGAATCTGACAGAACTTGTAAGAGAGCTCTGGTAAGATGCTGTTTTCATGTGGCCATCTTGTCTCTGTCCCCCAAGAAAAGTCTTAGCTCTATTTTTAATGGCAAATTGTTACCTGTTCCTAGAAGTTTTGTTTTACTCTAGTTTGGCGTAATAGTTCAGGCTTTCTAGTCAACTGTTTTTCCACAGAGCATTGAACTGCTATGGATGGAAGTATTTTATTTACTAGGTAACCTAGTGATTTCTCCAAGTAGCCTGATTAATCATGGGTGGCTTAGTGGATACAGCACTGAAATTTGGGTTGGGAAAAGTTTTAAAATACTGCTTCAGACACTTCCTATCTATGTAGCCTGAACAAGTCTCTTAACTTCTTTCAGCTTCAGTTTCCTCATGTGTGAAATGGAGATAATAATAGCACCTGCTCCATAGAATTGTTGTAAGGATCAAACGAAATAACAAATGCACAGTGCTAAGCAAAATATCAAATGCTATCCTCATATTAGCTATTTTTATAAAAATAGGGAAATCAAGGCACAAAATGATGCAGGACCATTTGGTTTAAAGTAGTTTTTATGTGATCCAAGAAGCTATCTTAATAGCTGATATTTATATATTTCAAAGTTTACAAAGAGCTTTCCAACATTTTCTTACATGGACTTTACACAAATACCAACTCTGTAGGATGGATACATTGGACATCATAATAATCATCTAATTTTGCAAGATGAAGCTCAGTGAAGTTATATGACTTGCATAGGGTCACAAAAGAAGTAAGTCAAAAGAAGGATCTCATCTCAGATCTTCCTGACACTCTATCCCACATGCCAGACTGTATCTCAGACATCATGAGTGAGTGGGAAGATACGGTCTTTTATTTGAGGAATGCTTGCTTGAATTGTTGAATGTTTGGGGCAATTATCTGGTTGATTGCTCTAGTGTGAATATAGCCAAAAGAGATTATGAAAAAAAGATCCTTTCTTGCCAGGGAAACTCCATGGTTTTTTTTTTCTCTTCTTTCATTTCTAATGTTTATAATTCTCCAGAGTGTTGAGTTTATTTTCCCTAAGCCGGATAAAACTTTTATTTTCCATGAGAGAAAACCATTCAATAGTAAGATTCTAAAATTGCCTTGCTTTTTCACACATTATGGGGTCATCAGAATATTCAAAGCCAATGTGGGCATGCATTACATTTTTAATTTCAAACAACAGAAACCTTCCTAATCTAATTAAATATTCTTTCTATTAAAAAGCTATTATTTTAACATTTTATTGATGGTTTTGGTTATTATAGTACAGTCATTTACCTTAATCTCTCCCCCACTCCACTGAACCTTCCCTGGAAAATCACTTAGGGAAAAACAATAGATGCTTTTCTTTCAAGGTATACCAAGTCTGCATATACTCGCCAACTACTATTTTCCTGATGAGGAGAAGGGTCTTAAACATAAGTTCTCTAGGACCATAATTTCTGATTAATATTAATCAAGACTTGGTTTCCTTTTGTGTTGTTTCCATTTATGTTATTGTAGTTATTGTTTCCCTGGTACTGATTACTTCTCTCTATGTTAGTTGGTGCAAAATTCTCCATGTTTCTCAGAGTCTCCCATATTTGTTATGGCAAAATAACATTGGCTTCTTTTTAAAAAGATCTGGTGAAAACAGATAGTCTTTCCAGTAGTGAGTGAAGGAAACACTATTAGGATTTACTCTAATTATGCATTTTCTCTTGAAAGAAAGGACAAAAGGAGGACGTATCCAAAATTCCTGAGAAAGCCAAATATTTGATGGGTCATGCATAATTGAATAATAAATATGAACACTGCAATTTTAAAAAAGGAGACAAAAAGGTATTAGGTCTAAAGCATTTAAGCTTTGAGACTCAACTATATTAAAGTGTTTACAACATTGTCCCCAAATGAACTATAGGGTTGATTATCCATAAATAATCAAAAAGCACATGAAATGGTTCTTGAAAGTTTTTTATTTCTATTTTAAAATAGAGAGATATATCTCCTACATCACGCTGCCTCATATATATGAGGGAAACATGGCATAATGTATAGAGATCTTTCCTTGGAGCCAGGAACACCTAGATGCAAACCCTTCCTCTGTTACATCCTGCCTATGAGACCTTGGCTAAGTCACTTAACCTCTTGAGGTTACCTTTACTAAATTCTCTAAGAATATAAATTGCTGAGAAGTTGAGACCTCCACTGGGAGAGACTTTCCTTTTCTGAATGAATTCCCTAACAATGTAACAATAGGTCCATTTCCTATCTAATACACACACAAGAATACTCAGACCTTACCTTATGTCAATATTTATATCTATAATCTATTTATATCAACATCTATATTTAAATCTATTTCTATTACATGTATGTGTTTGTACATATATATGGATATTTATATGTGCATAGAGGAATAGATAGATACATAGATATATAGATATGGATATGGATATAGGATAGGGACTGAACCCATGACTGTACATGCATACATATATGTAGGTATGTATATATGGATATACACAATATATACATACATATACACAATATGCATGTATGTATATGTTTGGGAATATATGTGGAAGTATATATCTAAATATAGATTGTTATACAAGGGTATTTAGTTTACAGACTGTATCAAGAAAGTGAAAAAATGAATACAATCATTGAATGTATTTGATTGGGTTTGATAACTTTACTGTTTTATTTTTCCTAACTGTCAAAGTTCTTGTTACTGAACATACTTCTTCTTAGGAAATATAAATATAAAAGCTGTCACCCAGCCCAGGACTAGAGAAGAGCAATGGGACATCCTACTGTTCTTCCTTAGGTGAACTTAGCAAAATTAAAGTTACATAACAGCATCCTTAATAGCCCAACATGAGCCTCTCTTCCTTCAATCTATGAAGACCTTTTTATGGATCTGCCTACATTTCCACCTGGTAACACTTCAAAATTTTCCCTTATCTTTTTACAATTTTAATTCCTTTTATTGGTATATTTATTTCTTTTAAACTTCCAAGGGTGCCCCCTACCTTTTGCCTGGAGATGTGATGTCAAGCACATCTTAACAAGTTTTTTTTTTTAAATGAGCAGAAATATTTTATTAGTTTTATGGTAGCAATAGCCCAGTTGATGGGTGAATTTTTTTACATATTAACAACAAGCTCATCTAATGGAAATAACAGATTGAAGATGGTCAAATATAGACAGAAAGATATTGAATATACCAAAATTTTCTTGATAGCACTTGCTGTGTTTTCTCAGAAAACAGTAATCATTGTGAATCCATAGATTGAGGGATTGCTAAACAAATTATGGTATATGGATATTATCCTGCTGAAATAATGGGTAGATGTAAAAATTCAAAGAACCATGCACAAGCTTTTTGAATTGTTGTGAAATAAAGTAAGGAGAACTAGGAGAAAGATATAGATATTGATTACAACAGTGTAAACAAAACAAACACTAAAATGGAACTGAATGCTGCATAAATGTAATGACCAATCTTGGCCCCAAAGAAGAGATGGAGAAATCAATTTTCCTCCTTTTGGTAGAGGAATAAAAATTAAGTTTATGGCATACTAATCACTGTTAGATATAGTCACTGTGTTTACTCATTTTGCTTAACTATGTTTTATTTTTGTAAGGTAGGGATCACTGGATGGAGATAATGTAGCTGGAGACATCTAGGCTGTAAAAAAGATAACACCACAATAAAACTTAACTTTTAAAAAATGAAAGAATAGTAGGAAATATTTTGGAAATACTTAAGACTGTGAAAATATTTCCTAATAGAACCTATAATAAAATGACTTTCATGGCTGGTATAATGACCCTTGGGCTAACCAAGGAAATATGTGTGGTGGAAATTACGCCTGATGGTAAAGATAGAAATTCCTCATCAGTCTTCTCTTAGATGTCTAGAAAGTTCACCATAAGCCCAGACTGTTGTGTCTATTCCCAAAAAATGGAGAATGATAGAACCTCATGCTACTCAAAATCAAGTAGTCCAATACCAAGAGAGAACATGTCGCAAAAGAGGTGCAAAGAAAGGTCTACCATTATGCTGTGAAAACAGCTGATCACTTAGGGAAACATGGAAAGATAGTGATGGCCATTAGATCTTCAGTACCCTGTTTAGGACAGGGTTTTGTGAGCAAATTATGCATAAAATATCTGGATCACACATTAGATTGATAGAACTGTTCATATTAGTGAGACCAAGGCTTGTGAATGCTTTCTTCTCTCCCCTTTTCTTCCCCTCCCTCTCTTTTTGGATGTGTGCCTATTCTTTTAATCTTAACAGTTTGCTTACCTTTCTGTTTATTTCTATCTTAAGTGTGATAAATGTGGTTAACCATTGCCTTTTGATATGAATGTGTCCTTGAACAAGTATGGCATAGAGGAACAATGGAGAGGGGGAGCATCCAAGAAGAGAGAGAAATAGATTTTATAATGTGGTATATATTTTACAAAATAATTTTCATGGCCTCAAGCTGTAGAAATAGAATTATTGATTTTTTTTTACAACTTTCTAGGACACACAGAGAAACAGACCATGCTAGAAACACAAGACAGTAGTTTTTTGCTTGGGAAAGCTATGATGAGTTAAATGGCAAAAAGAAATGAGGCTTCAGGTTCTTCTTCTATCTTTTCTCGTTGTTTCTGTGAGTCAAATTTGAAAATAAAACCACACCTTCATAGAGTCCAATTTGTGCAAGTGGTTGACAAAAACTAGCCCAACCCTGACATGGATACAGGCAAGTAAGAGGTAGTGACAATCACATGGTCATCCTGCTCAACAGGCCAGCATAGCATCCCTTCCCCATATCACTGCTAGATTGAGAATTCAAACATTGATCCAGTAAGTTAAAAGTTTCCTGTGCATATGTGATATTTAACATAAAAACTAAATACATGAATAGTCCTGGCCTAAAAGCAGGGTTGTAGATAAATATGTGGGATTGATTCAATACCAGTTTATAAGCATTTTATGAAAGGTCTTTTCTGAAGAGGTTGTAAAACACACAAGAAAGAAAAAAGCTAAAACAAAATAATGTGAATTTAAGGGAACTGTGTTGTAAGATTGTTTGTGAGTCAGGGAGGGTACTGTTTGTCTAAAAAGAAAGATACAAGAGGGGGGTAATGGATTTATCTTGTGCCTTTGTTTACCCAAATTGTAATTAAATAATCATGTGTGTGAGATCTTGTGTCAAAGTGATAGAGTTGAAAAACAAAAAAAAAATCCCTGATTTCAACGAGTTTATATTCTATTTGGAATGGAGGTATGGGCAGGGAAAAATATGACTTCCAGGCTGTGCCTATGGTTTCATTGTTATAAGAAACTCCTGGACAAAGAAACTCCTGTCAATGCAGATGGACATCTTCTCTGTAATTTATAGAATTGCAGTTTCCCAAGAGACTAAGATATCCAATGACCACCCCAGAGTCACATAGTAAGCATGGTCCAATTCAATTCCTTAATCGAAGCCAAGCTCTGAGACCCGCACTCTGATCACTTTATCACACTGCCTTTCTCTTGTCATATACATAGAAAAATATAACTCAATAGAGCATGATTGGGCAAAGAGTAGATACAGATAAAAACTTGAGGGAAAAATGAGGAGAGAGAGAATACTTGCAGCTGAAGGAAATGAAGAAGGTTTCACAATTGAGGTAATATAAACTGCACTTTGAAGGAAGAAAATAATTCAACTTCTGGGATTAGCAAAGAAATTATCAAATATCTAATAATCTACTTGGTGGTTATCACTTGGTCATAGAACTGGAAGGGACCTCAAGATTGTCTAGCCAGACTTACCCATTGAAATATCATATTGAAAAAACAGGCTCAGAGAAAGGAAGTGACTTCTTTAAAGAAACACACCTAGTTTGATTACAGATTTGATACTAGGAGCTTCCAGGATAATAAACTTTTTATATGACACGCTATCATACAGTCATTTCATTTTATTTATGGATTGGTTGCTGAAGTTCCCCTCCCACACTGAACAATTTAAGAAAAATAAACTTTTCCATATTTGTGAGTAATGGTCACAAGAATAACCACCACTTTTACAAGGGCTGGTAAACAGCAGAGAGTGTTTTCCATCTTTGATGATTTGAATAATCTCAGCCATGGGTTGAAAACAGATAATTGGAGAGAAATTGGGGTTTATTAAGAACGATGCCACACTGATTAGGAGTTAAGAGGACCTAGTTTCAAATCCTGCTTCAGACTTTTGTGACCCTAGGCAAATTTCAATATCTATAGGCCTGACCTTCCTTGCTTGTAAAACAAGAAGGTGTGAGGTGACATGATTCTGTAGTGTCTTAGGTAAATTTCGGCTTTCTATTAACGATTCTGGGATCCTTTGTCCTAAATAAATGAAAGTGGTCTTGGAGGGAAGATGCGCCATCTAAATGTCAAAGGAAGAGAATCTCAAGGTTTATAGTCAGCCTAATTTGACCTAAAGATTATGAACTGATTCTCCTCAAAGCAGATAATAACGGGAGACCCTTACATGGGAAAAATGTTATTGAGTCAAAATGGAATAGACAATAAAAAATCCCTGGTCTGGTTATGCATAACATGCCTATTTTGCAGGCAGAGCTGTATTTCTCCTATCAAAGTAAGCTCTTGGGATTTATTCCTTTACTGGCAAATGTCATGTCAATGTTGAAAAAGCTTTTGTCCCCCTCTTTAATTTAGACTATTTTTTTCCTGGGTAGAGAGATTTTTATTGGCTTCAGCCAGCCAAAGGCAATTGTGAGATGATCGAGTGAGTCGCATCTAAGACCCTGTACGGAGAAAAGCAAGGCACCAAAGAAGGAACTAAAGTTAAATGAGGGAGAGCTCACCATCTGGTGATATCTGTTGGGAATAAGGAGGTCCTGCAGAAGCAGCAAAACAATACAATACTTAGAAAATGAAATGGGGAACTGCAGAGGGAGCTATGAAACTGGAGGCATTCCATGGCCAGAGGGCCAGAGACAAAGATCAGCAAACAACATTCAGAAACATCTGGAATTAACTATAATAGGAACACAGTTTACATGCTCAGGACTTGAAATGATTGGGAATTCATAGAAACTTTTGATAAAGGGTTTCTTTGGTGGATTGGCTTATTTTGCAACTAGCTTTTATGTATAGAGAATGTAGAGCCTAGAATGTAGAGAAATGATAGAGCCTTATGGAGCCTTACGGATATATCCATTGTTAGAGGAATGGGCTATGATAATCCAGCAAATAAACTATTGAATGTTCAAACAAGTAGTAGGAGTATCAAGAAAAAGTAGGGTCATCAAAACCTAATGAAGAGAAACTATTCAGAAGAAGAGCACGGTCAGCAATGTCAAAAGCTGTAGAAGTCAGGAAGAATTAGGATCTTGAAAAGGTCTTTGGATTTTTAACAAAATTTGAACCTATATTAAGAATAGGGAAGACCTGGGCATTTTTATAGGCAGCAGGGAAGAGGCTAGTATGTAAGGAAACATTGAATGTCATAATAAGGGTGGGGATACTCAAAGGGGAAAATGTTGAAAAGAAATAGGATTAAATAGGAACAAGAGCCCAGGTTGGGGAGCAAATAATACGTCATTTTTAGTAGCAGACTTCAACAAATGGATATCTTCCATTAATGTGTGTGTGTGTGTGTGTGTGTGTGTGTGTGTGCCAATACATACATAGCTTATTGATAAATGTTAAATTGAATTTGTTAGTTATAATGAAAATGACTACTCATTATATATAATATAGTGAATTTTAATCATAACTTACTGAACAAAAATGTAGAGAAAGATAAAACAAAAATTATGAATATAATATAGATAACAATAATAAGTATTATGATAGTATTTATTTGACTTTTAGGAATATAATCATATTTATCACATAAATGAGAAATCAAACACAACTCCAAAAAAAGTATGGAATCATATTGGATTTACTATTATTGACCACTCCTCAATTTGATCTATAGACCAGCATAATTGTGGATGTGGGTTTGTTCCTCAATCTTGAAGGCAAAATTTTTACATTTCTTGTGATGTTCAATTTGATAGTCTAGCCTAATTTAATCTTAGAGAAAGTGACTATATTTTAGATCATCAGTGTAGAAGAGGAGAAAGAAGATGGGGTTCCAACCTAGGGGGCAGGTCAAGAGGATATAATAACATGAAAGGGAGGAGAGTGAGAGGAAGAAAAGAGACAGAGACACAGAGACTGAGACAGAGAGGTGGGGAGAAACAGAGAGAAAAACAAAAGGAAAGGAAGGAGAGAAAAGGAGGAAGATACAGAGAGAAAGGGAGGGAAGGACGTAGAGAGACAGAGAAGCCAAAAAAGAAGGATGGAAAGAGTGAGGAGGAGGAAGAAGGAGAGAAGAAAGGAAAGGAGGGAGAGAGAGAAAAATTGAGGGAGGGAAGGAAAGAGAGAGAGAGAGAGAGAGGATTTCTAAGTTTCTCATGATAGCAATCCTTAAGAAAGATATAGGGAACTAAGATGGAAAGGAACATAACTTTAAGATTTTAAAAAGAGAAAAAGGAAATTCCTTCCAAATGCCAACAAATCATGCTCTCAGTTGTTTTGAAAATACCAAGCAAAACATAGAAATCCCAATTTTAAACATTCCATTTTTCACAAATCCAAACTTCTTAATGAAGACTGAGAGAAAAGTACCTCTTCATATAGGATTTTATTTTAAAAAAATTACTTACTTAATTTTTATTTTATGGAATAAAACAAGCATTTCTGTTACACAATGCAATAAAAAAGATGATTGCATTTGAAACTGTGAATCTATTATGTGCAACTTGCTATTCTTTTAAAAGTAATAAAGTTATAAAATAAATATCTTTATTCCTCATTTTTGTCCTGACACAAAGACACTGACAAAAATCAATTAATTTTATCACTGCAGAGAAACTGAAACAATCTATTTTTATAGTTTATGTAGATGGAAAAAGTATAACTGTAAAATGATCAAGTAAATACAGTACTCTCCACAAGGGGCAAAATAGTATAACATTTTTTATCAATGTCTTAGATTAGAATGGGAGACCTGGTATTAACAAATTTGTATACTACACTGATATATAGAAGTAGTTAATATATAGGAAAGCAGAATCAGAATTTACAAAATTGGCAGAATTTCAAGACAGGACCAAATCTAATGAGATTCAATTTGATAGTGGTTAACATAAAATCATGTCTGTAGGTTCAAAAATCAAATATACCAATACAGAATGGGGAAGATGACAAGGTTCACTGTAAAGAAAGCAAGATATTGAGTCCTATGAGCTGAGTTAGAATGCCATTTCTTTCCCTTTCATACTTGCATAGCCTTTGGCATATCGATTGCACTCAGGAGTGTGCTGCAGCCATCTGATAGAGCCAACTAATGTTAAAATTTCACCCTAAGCATTTTTACCTCAGAAATCAACAAATGCTACAAATCTGGGATGAAATTATTTTTCTGTTGTTTGACTAGACTCAATGCAGATTAAATTTGAAAATGTGTAGTGCACAAATCCAGAAAGACCATTGTTGAACATTTACCAACACACCACCAAAATTTCCATTTCCTCTATCAGAAGCTTGACTAGACATGGTTTTAAGCTTCCTTCTAGCTTTAAACCTATAGTTGTTGATCCTACAGCATTACTAGACAGCAGTTCTTATGAAAAAGGCCACATCCCTATATAAAGCTAATCATTTATAGACTGAATTAATAGAAGTACAGTGTTCAAAATATTGCCCATGACAGTCTCACTATATTCTGACTAATAAGAATGCTGTTTGGTTCTCTGTACGTTTCAAGAATAAAATTGATCAACTAGACGATGTCTAAAAGAAGGTAGTGAGGATGTTTGAATGAACTGAATATATTCAACATAGATAACATAAAAATTGTGGGGAAGGGATTGGGGAAATCATAGTTTTCTTCAAGTATTTAAAGGGCTATATTCTAGAAAAGGAAATAGACTTTCTCTGTGCAGCCATAGAGGATCATAAACCAACTCACTCATTGTGAAAGGAAACTCATGCCCAGAGATGTTAAATGAATTATCCAATGTTGCTGAGGTATTAAGTTGCAGCACTGAGATTTGAACTCAGGTCTTCAGAGACTCTAAGCTCAAAGTTCTTTAGACCACACTATACTGGAAAAAGTAATATTCTTGGATGAGATTTGCAGGGAGTCAAATTTCATTTCACTATAAGAAAGGACTTTTTAATGTGACTTTTCGAAAAATGGAATAGGTTGACTTATTATAACAATAATGAGCTCCCCATCACTGGAAACACTTGCATGTTTGTGAAACTGAATTGAATCAAATTCTGAAATACTGTCTCTAAGACGTATTAGGTCAGAAAGCAGAATAGATAATATTGATGCCCCTTTCAACTCCAAGATTCTAATATTCTAAATCACTTTCCTGCTTTTTCATTATGAAGTCATGATCACACACTTTGGAATAATAAATATGAAGCCCATGAAAGTATGCTCTGACAAATCTGAAAACACTTAAACCTGTGAAAGGATATTCTGTCTGGCATAGAAAATTCTTCCATTGCACCCAAGTGAATGGCAGTTGCATCTGTCATGCTATCAATATTTCAGTGAGGGGATAAATGAGGTTGGTATTTGGATTCACCATTGAGAATTCTTTGCTCATTCTAATATATCATTTTGAGGAGCTCCTTCAGGTTGAACACAATATAGATGGTCTCTTTAGAGAAGCAAAGCAAGACTGTGACCATTTTTATGACCCCCCTTAACGTCCTTCAAAGGTCATTTGACATTGCCTTTGCCAAACATAAATTCATCTTAAATCAGTTCTCTAGGCTGGAAATAGTTTCACCTACCAGAGAGAAGAAAAGAAAAAAAAAGAAATAAATAAACAAGAACAACAAAAACACACAGGGCTTTAGCTAAGTGCTAAGTTGGGAAACTCAAGCATGTCTGTTTTTCAAATGTTTGCCTTAAGTGGCTCTCGAGCCATTGGGTTTGAGGAAGCTTGTGTCAGAATGTTTATGTTGTACTCAGATTGGTCATGAAACTGACCTAAAGAATGAGCTAATCTTGCATGTATATGCTTGTCATGCCCACCTGCGTGTGCGTGCAGAAACTGTATTTGAGAGTATGGGGTAGAGTAAGGTAGATGTAAATTTCCGAAAGAGAATTAGGCTCGGATCACTGCAATTGCCTCTCGCTTCTATTTTGTTTCCCTAGCTCCCTTCCTACCCCTCCCCTCTCCACAAGGGAGCATGCTGGAGGCTGGGGGCGCTGAGGACTCGGTGCTGGAATGGTCTTCTTTCAGTCTGGGCTGTGCTTGCGTTCTGCTCCTCCTAGTGTCACTGCTGCAGCCTTGAATGCTGGCTCCCTGTTCCCCCTGCTGCCTCCGTGCTCGGGCGCAAACCTGTCTGGAAAACCAACATAGCAGAGGCAGAGGCAGAGGAGGGTGGCGGGAGGAGAAGTTCTCCAGGCAAAGTCTCGGAGTGGCATTGGCTCGGGAAGTTTTCACGTCATTTGCTTCCTTTCGCCTCCCTCTCCCTTACCCTCGCTCAGCCTCTCCCCCCCGCCGCGAACCCGGAGCGCCCATGGAGCAGGTAGAGAAGAGGAAACCGAGCCTGCAGCACTGAGAACCCCTGGACCCGGAGCCCGTGATGTCTGGCCCCAAACTGGAGGCTTCCCCGCCTTGTCGGAACTGGTCATCTTGTCCGGAGCTCAACAGGACTCGGGATCTTTTAGGGAATCTCTCGCTCTATGACGATGAGGAATTGCTGCGCTACGTGTGGAGAGAATACTTACACCCCAAAGAATATGAATGGGTTCTGATCGCTGGCTATATCATCGTATTCATCGTGGCGCTCATTGGCAATGTCCTGGGTGAGTGTCCCCCTCGGGCAGCTCTCCAAAGGACTGTCACCTTCCCTCTGCCAGAGGTTGAGAAAGGTGCCTTTACCCCCAATGTGTTCTCTAGGGTAATAGACACAAAGGGGTCTGAGTATTATTAGTGCGGTCTTTCTCCTTTTTAGTGAAAAAAAAAGTTTCCTGTTTGACTAACCAGGGGGCATTGCACTGAAATCTTGCCTTTACCTTGCTGTGCAAGGGAAATCAACACACACACATACACACCTCAAGACACCCCATCCCTCCATCATCCCTCACCTCATTGCCCTCCACCCAACATAAAACCTTCTAGAGGTGAAAGGAGAAGTGACTCAGTGGCTAAAGATTTGGACCCTGTTTAGTGAAGGAAATTAGGCTTCCTATTATTAATGAAGCTGGGTACTCTCCAGTTAGGTTGAGTACCAAAGCTGTGTGCTACTTGCAGCCCAGACTTGCCCTCTTAAGGAAAGGGGTTATCTAGTCTGCTAAAGTCATAAAGCGATTCCAGAGGCAGATTGCCCTTTCCTAGCTCTTAGCAGCAGCTGCCCAGACGGACTAATGTGGGGGGGGGGGGAGCATATTAGGGAGTGTCTCCTTCAAGGACTAAACCACAGGAGAATAGGACAGTACTGGGTTAGGAAAGAAAAGGGGGGAAAGGAGCAGCATCTGAGAAAAAGTCTCAGCCTTCTCTCTTAGAAAGATTTATCAGATGTCTAGATTTTATATTGTTCTGGCTGTGCATTAGTTACTGTTCAGGATGCAGGAGTCAGAAAGGACAGACCCTGATGCTTGGAAAGGAGGCAGCCAGCAAAACAATAATTTCCTTTCCTCTTTTTCTATTCTGGTGCAGGTGGGAGTGAGGGGTGGGAGTCAGAGTGTGTTTGTGATATCAAAGAGGAAAACCTTTGGATTGTAAGTGAGATTGGGGTGGGGATGGGAATAAGAAAAAAGGAGATTAAAGATGAACTTTCAGAGAGGGAGCTATAGATATTCAATGGGATGCTATTTCAAATGTCTAGGACAGGGGTGGAGGGAGGGAGGCTTAAGTAGAATGGAATCAAGAGAAGGGGTGATTTAGATACAGGTTCCCCTGAATCAATATAAGGGAAGGGAGGGAATACACAGGGGCAGGCAGGCTAGAGCGAGCTGTTGGATGTATTGGAAACCAAAAGCCAGGAATGACCTGAGACTGAGAACAGTGAACTATCAGCAAGTTTTCAGTACCAATCTGATGTTGTCTTCTGTGTCTAAATGCATAGCCTTGGGTTGTGAAGAATTCATGTGCAAAAGTAGCTGATAGACCAGTACTCTAGAAAGAATGGGTTGGTTTATTAGTTTATGAGACATAGCAGAATACCTATGGATACATGGGTATGTCCTCAGTATATCTCCAAGCTAAACAGTTTCCTTTTTCAATGTATGCATGTAAATAAAAACACATGCAAGTATACCTGTGTATATATGTATATATATGCACCTCTATGAATTTTTAGGACACAAATATATTTATAAGACCTATCCAGGCAGGATGGGATTACTTGCAGTGCTGATGGAGATGGGCATTGTCATAGTTCTGACTATATAACTGAAGTGATGTTTGTCCTGCTCCCCATCTTCCTTTCATTCATTTTCAGAATTACAATGTTGGGTATAATGCCACTTGATCATTGCATGATGATAACACATCATAAAAGTAAAGAGTTTGTGGAGCTCCCCACTCTCTCTCAGGCTCTACAATCTCCCTGATGCAGTAATGAGTTCCCAGGATTCCCCTATATCCATGTGCAGCTATTATCAATGAATGGCTTTCACTGAATATCTGGGCCATCTCCTCACTAATACAATTTAACCATTGAGGAATATGAATGATATGCACTGAGAATTTACTATTTTAAGGATACAACTAAAGATCAAAAAGTATTTTGATGTTACTTAGACAACTCCTTCCTTTTTCTTTATGTTTTTAATACTTATGTGGAAACCGATTTTCTCTCTCAGTTCTCCCATTTACAACCCTTCTTCTTTGACTCTCCTCAAGGCCTGGCGGGGGGGGGGGGAATGAAATGTTGATTTCTTACCTTTTTGTGTTATGTTTCTATGCCTGGGAAAGTTTTGATTTTGAGGCTTAGGGAATGCATACTACAGTAATTCTGCCTGTTCCAAATATCAGTTAGAATAGAGAGCACTGTCCACAAACCTAGGTGCTGAAAAAATAAGGTCAACTGTGTACAGAGAGAGGAAGAAAGTGAAGAAAGTAAGGAAGAAAGAGAAAGAAGAGAGGAAGAAAAAAAGAGGATAAAAAAGGGAAAGAGGAGAGAGGGAGGGAAAAAAAGAGGAAAAAAGAAAAATTACCTTGAGTTATTTTACCCTCAAGATATTTGAAGTTATTCTCCTTTTGACTGAAAAGTACAGAAATCCTCTGTAGCTGAGCTGAAACCTCTTCTTTACTCAGCTACTCCCTGAAAGTTGATGGGGTTTAGGTTTGACATTTAAACAAATGAGCAGTGTCATTACTCTCCAGCAACTTCCTGCTCTTTGATGTCACTGTCAAATTTGCAAAATGGATTAGATAGAGAATTGCCTCTTTTTTTGCCTCTGGTGTAAGTTATTTTATGAGGAGAGTGACAGGACAAGAAAGCATATCACTCACACAATATAAAGAGACAACATTAGATATGGAGGTGAAATATAACGGTATAGTAGGAAAATTTAATCAACCTCTTTTCAGGTTCCATTCACTGTTTCTTTTTCAAATGACTGGCTTCTCTGAAAAGTTTAGCCTTGTTGAACTCACTAATTTAATGCTATCTTCCAGAAAACATTTCCTTCACAACATCCTACTGGGAAAGCAGTGTATCAGGACCT
The DNA here is from genome assembly GCA_028646595.1 of Phalanger gymnotis. Taxonomy (NCBI): domain Eukaryota; kingdom Metazoa; phylum Chordata; class Mammalia; order Diprotodontia; family Phalangeridae; genus Phalanger; species Phalanger gymnotis. The sequence continues at coordinate 181,602,730 of CM053627.1, read as the reverse complement.
ATCCTTTGCTTATTAGTGAAGCAGATGAATTCTGTCATTGGGCTCTTCATTTCACAGAGGCTCTCAATTACTGCTTCTCAGAAGCTCAGTTCCTTTATGATTTCTCTTCTTTCTCCGCCATCTGCTATATCCAACTTTTGTCAGGAGACAGAGGATCAAATCAATCCATTCTCATGAAGGTGTAAATTACTAATAAGGCTAAATGTGTTACCTTGCTCAGGCAGAAGGAAAAAAAATGCGACTCTAACTGTGGAGTTTCAGCCACTACAGAGCTGGTCACAGGGCTAGGCAGAGAGATAGGTTGGTCTTTTTTTTCAATGAAGAACCTTCTGAGTGCCCTATAATTTCACAAAATAAATTCCCACCTCCTCTACCAGCTCAGAAGGCCATTTTAAGCATAACCATAGAAGCAGAGTCATTCAATTTTTCATTCTACTAACATTTATTAACAATTACCATGTGCACAAATACTGTCTTAGGGACTGTGGAGGGTACAAAAATGCCAGCTACAGTCTTTGTCAAGGTGTCATAATGGAAAGAGTACTTAGATTCAAGAAGGTCTGCATCTGAATATCCCTCTCTGATACTTATTAGTTTTGTTACTACAAGAAAGTTAATTGACCTTCCCGAGTCTTAGTTTCCTCTTCTGGAAAATGTGAATAATAATGATGTTCAACTAAGATAATACATGTAATCACTTTAAAAACCTTAAGGCACTAAATCTCAGCTCTTAATTTTATTAGTCCTTATACTCAACACGAGGAGAATCAGGAGACCTGAGTTCTAGTCTTACCTCAGTGTGTGACCTTGACCAATAATGCCAGTGCTACTAATGATTTAAAATTTCATCAGTGTGCATTACCCCAGAATTAGATTACAGATTCTACAAGCCTTAGGAGACGACTTTCATGAGTAAATCAAGCAATCAATTGATAAACAAGCATTTATGAAGCACCTAATATATACCTGGCAGTGGGAATCCAAAGATACAAATGAAAGAGTCTCTGCCCCAAGGAGTGTGCTTTTGAGTGAGGAAGGCAGCCCATTCTTATATAATTACACATACACACAAAGAAAAAATATACACACATAGGTGTGTGCTTGTGAGTGTATACATACGTACACACACATTATATATATGTATATATACATGAAATAAATGCAATTAAAATTTTATTGCAGAGGGTGCTAGCAACTGGAAGATATCAGAAAAGGCTTCATATAAAAGATATTTGAGCTAAGTTGTCAAGGAAACAATGGATTCTAAGAGGTAGGTATGAGCTATTAGTTCATTTTAAACAAAGAGAACATCAGGAGAAAGGTATAAAAGCAAGAGATGAAGTGACATGTATGATAGGAGATATAACAGCAAAAAATGACAGGTTAGCTGGACTGTACAGTGAGCTTCTTAGGGACAAAAATATTCATCATCTGGTTCCAAATCTTTTGATGATGGTGGATAATACCTTACATTTATATATTGCTATGTATTGCTTTATGATTTTTAAATCACTTTCCTCAACACAACTCTATGTGGATAGTAGTGGAAATACTGTTAATGTTTTTTTTTCCAGACAAGGAAACTGAGTTTGAGGGGTTAAGTTGCTTGCCCGAGGTCAAACAACCAACCAATTACAGAACAAGAACATGAACAGATGTCTTCTGCTCCCAAGTATGGGGTTTCTTCCTCTGTAATATCAGGACAATGTTTTAGGAACCTTAGATTTTGAGCTGCAATGAAACTTAGAGAATATCTAGCTTTGGCCCTCCCCTACTTTATGAGGAGAGAATAAAAAGAAATAGGAATGTGAAATTAACTTGAGTTATTGATAGTTAATGCATAATACAAACATCTAAGAAACTTGTATTATATCAAGAGTGAAAAAGCATAGTTTTAAAACTGTTAGTGCTAATATCATATATATAGCCCTTTTGCTTATAAATTGTAATATGGTTTGCTAACTGAGGATTTATTTAAGCAGAGCTGTGAGGCTGTTTGCAGACATTTCTTTCAACATATTTTCCTGTGAATTTTGGTTCATTATCATTATTCAATGTCTTTGACTTGTTATATTGTCTAGACTGTTTTTGTAATGTGATATGTTAAGTGCCTATGTTTTAGTATATATAATAAATTTTGTGTTTATTTTCTTTCCATGTATATCTTTGTATTTCAATGTATTCAGTTAGAATCAGCCCCAAAATTCCCGGAAGCCAATGACAGCAGTGTGGGTCATTCATTCATGAATCCTCATTCGTTCACTGATTCATTCATTTCATATCATAGTCTTGTATAATTCAGAGAAAGAAATTATTTAATGCAAATCTCTCATTTTATAGATGAGGGAACTGGATTCCATGGATGTAAAATAACTTGTGCAAGGTCACTTAGGTAGCAATCAGCATTCATTCACTCAGCAAATGATATTGAAAAGATGTTTGTGTGATAACATTGTAAAGGGTGTTGCAGGGAAAATCATTATACTGTAGCTCCTATGCAAAATACTGGGAAGTCAGGAATGTACAGAAATATTAAATTATCATACAAGGGCAAATATATATAACTTTAAAAATGCAATTGTAAATAAGTACTATGAAAAGTGAACAGATTATAAATTCTTTGATTTAAAAGACAGAAAGATTCCCTGTGGAACAGAGAGATCAGAGTGTTTTTTTTTTTAATGGAAGAGGCAGAATTTGATCCTATATTATATTATATATATATACATATTACATATGTATGCATAATATAATCCATACACAATATATGCACATATATTGCATATACATGCACATGTGAATATATTTGTTGTTGTTTTGTCATTTTAGTCGTGTCAAATTCTTTGTGACTCCAATTTGGAGTTTTCTTGACTGGAGTAGTTTGCCATTTCCTTCTTCAGCTCATTTTACAGATGAAGAACTGAGGTGAACGAGGTTAAGGTACTTGCCCCAGGTCACACAGCTAGTAATTGAGGCCGGATTTGAACTCAGAAAGAGGAGTCTTCTTACTTCAGGCCCAGGCACTTTATTCACTGTGTCACCTAGCTACTGTGTGTGCGTGTGTGCGTGTGTGTATGTGAGTGTGAGTGTGTGTGTAAGAATGTGCTCAGGCAAATAGGAAGAAAAAGAGAATGAACACTGCATTTGGGGTATCACATGAACAAGAACTTGTGTTTTGGGAATATGCATGGCATTTTCCTGGTAGTGAAATAGTCTGGGTGGAACAGAAGGCCAGTTGTTGAGACTGAAACTATAGACAGTATTATGATATATAGGGCCTTGAATACCAAATTAAGTACTATTTTGAATTTTACTTTTATAGTCAATAGAAAGTCATTTCATTTTTTTTTAGTACAGGAGTAATATGATGAAAGAAGAATTTTAGGCAAATTAGCCTGGCAGTTGTATTCATAATTGATTAGAATGGAAAGGTGGAGAAGTTTAGAAATAGATCATGGAACCATAGAATCTTGGAAATAATCTTAAAGGTCATCCAGTTCCCTCCCAATCTAAAGCTCAAATTGCCCAATGCATCCAAAAATACTCATGCATCTTTTTCTTGAAAATCTGATATAATAAGACTTCTCTTCCTTTCAACATAATAAATATAACTTTGGGGAATTCTAATTATTAGCAATCCCTTCCTTACACTGAGTTGTTCTATCTCCTGGCAACTTCTACACTATTTCTTGTTATTTCCTGTGGAGTTATGTAAAATAAAAATAATGTTAGTCCTACACAACAATTCTTCCACCGTTTCAAGACACAGTTTGCCTCATTCATTTTGTTTAGCTTACATATCAGTACTTTCAATCAATTCATGATATAGAAGAATAAATTTAGAGCTGACCTTTCCAGGTCATCTATCTCAACCTCTTCTTTTTACAGATGAGAAAACTGAGCCTCTAGAGAAGTTAAGTGATTCATCTGAGTCCATATCAATAGAAAGTGGAAAAGGTGCCATTCAAACCTAGGTCTTCCAATGCCAAAACAACGTTTTTTCCCTACTTCACTGGATTGATTTTGTTCATGATCTTTGTTGCCCTCTTCAGTAGGTGTGGGCTCCAGCTTGCCAATGTTCCTTCTTAAAGCTTGTGCTCAGACATGAATGTCTAATTCAAATATCATTTGACCAAGGCAGATTATGCGTACCTGTTACCTCCCTCAATCTGGATATAATGTTTATTAAGGCAATCTTAAAATTGTTGCTACTAAATCAAAGAGCTTAATCAACAGATTGTCCATGGGATGATGGATTTTTATTCCATAGCAACTGTTAAGTCCATCTACTAAGTGACAAAGTGGTTGCAATCTGTGTCAGTGTAGGGGGAACATGCATCAACATAATTACAGATATTTGAGTTATTGAAATGTAATATCATGTTATCTTTTGTCTTGTTACATTACATTATTGACTCATCTCAAACTAATCCTCTATATCACCCAGCTCTTGGGAGTTATATGAATCTCTATCTAGCTTTTTGTTTCTATAACCAAATTTTTAACCTAAATGTATGGTTTTACATTAACTCTATTCAAATTTAATCTACTTATTTTTTTATTATGCCAAAACAGCTTCATAATTTGTGTAATAGCAAGCAAAGTTGAACTTTTGTTTTGCTCTTTTTTTCTTTTGGAGTTCTAGTTTTTCTCAGCACTAAGGTAATCAAATGCCTTTGGTTGAGCCTTTGATTGAATCAAGAATCTTTGATGACCTGCTTAAGTCACAAGAAAGCCAAAGCCATATGAGTTTGAATCACGTGGATGTGACACCCTCTGGCCCTGAAGAAGTATATATATACTCTGAAGTTCACATTTTGCTTTGAGGCTCACTTATTGGAAGAGCATTCCTGTGATTTGGCCAGATGAGGCTCTGGGTAGCTGTTAAGGACCCGTCCCCCACCCCAGCTTTGAAAACCCAGATGTTGGTGCTTCTCTCTCTGGTAATTATGTATGTATTGCTATGGACAGACAGTTAGAAGCCCTGTCTGCTGATTTGTGTTATTTGATCTGTTTCTATAATTTCTGCTTGTAATTTCTATTTGTGTTTTCTCTGAAGTTCAGGGTGCTGACTTTGTCCCTGAACTAAGTGAATGGTATCTGTATGTTTAATTAAAGTGAGATTGTAAGTCTCTTAAAGTTGCTTTCTTTAGAAAAGCAAAATCAAAAACCTGTTCTAGCAGCCTTCCTGTGTGCTGGTGTTGTTGGTCTTATACCTCCACAGCAATTGCTAGTAACATTGTTGTTATAATTTGATAACCCAGTATGTTTCCTAGCTAGCTATGTCACTATAAATTTTGATGAACATGCAATTATGCTTTCTTTTTAATAATCAATGAAAATATTAAAGGATTAGGTTAAAAGTCAGAGGCCTAAGGCACTCCACTGGAGACCTTTTCCCAGACTGAAATCTTTGGGTGCAGTCACTTAGTTGGTATTGAATTAATCTAATTATATTATGAACCAATGCACATTAAATACTTGTTAAAATTTTTTAAAAAATGTAACACATATGTCATTTCTCTGATCTACCCATTTAGAAAAAAATTCTAATAAAAATGAGGTTAATCTCATATGCAATAAGTTAACAAATCCATAGAAACTTTGCTGAGCCTAAGTGTAAGACTTTATCTTTATCCCTATTGAATTTAATTTAATTAGATCCAATCTTATGCTCTGTGTAACAATCTTTTTGAATCTTGTTATCTTGTTTATTGCCTCAGTCATCAAGGTTGTTAGCTGTTCCACAGCATTTTGTGGTTAGACAATTTATAAGCATGCTACTTCTGCCATACTTATTCAAGCCATTGATCAACATTTTGAATAGCCCAGACCCAAAGACTGTCCCTGGGACACTCTATTAGACATATCTCAAAATGATATTGAACCAATACATATTGAAAATGGTTCTTCAACTAGTACTAACCTGCATCCAAGGCACTACTACATCTTGTCCATAAGAGCAGAATGATATAATTTATGGAATCTTTAGACCAAATCTATGATTTCATGGGTTTTTAGCAATTTATCTATTCTGACTTCGTAATTGAAACTTCCTTTTCTAGATATTCAATAAATGGCTCTTTAGCAATTTAGTCTAGAATTTTCCCAGGAATTGGAGTCCAGATCAGGGGCCTACAATTCATAGACTATTTTCTTCTCTAATTTTGAAAATCAAGAAATTTTCCCTCTACCAGTCCTGCACGAGGTTTAAAATATAACTGGTAGTCACTCAGCAATTACATGGACTGGGTCAGTAAGAACAAATAGGCTTAGCACAGTGCTATTGAAGGTGCTTAATAAATATATATTCATGGAGTGATTCTTACCATCTACTTGCTTATCTTGGGCAGATACCATTTTTCCCCTGTGACTTCAGGGGCAAAAATTGTTCTCCATGTTGGAGAAAATAGAATCAAAAGAAAATAGGATAGCTCTGCCTTTTCTTTGTTGTCATTTATTTTCCATTCCACACCAAGCAATTGAATTATTCCTCTTTAATCCCCTTTTCCCCAACAGAACTCAAAGGAGGTAGAAAAACAGAGGTTTTATTTTATCACCATTAATTTTCTTGGCCAGCTTCAGCACATTCTGAGCTTTGGAACTACTGGCATTACTTTTGGAAGGACAGCAACATCATCTAGTATTTATGTTCTTTTATCTCCTCTTTTTTCCACCTTCTGCACATTTTTTTTTATCTAAGGGAATTGGTGAGTTTCCCATGCTAGGTCTCTTTAGTTCACTTCTATTGTTCATTAGTATGGTTTACTTTTGTGGCTTCAAGTTTTCATCCTTGAGAGTTCTTCTCTCAGTTGGGATGATTTCCCCTGTAGGATTATAGACTTTGGGGATTCTTCCTACCCTTCTTATGAATGTTTTGAATCTGATTTTCAAAATTCCAGGATGTATTTTAGACTCTCTAGCCTTTCGGTTCCTTCTCTATTATAAGCTGCAAGAAGGAATGGTTACTTTTCCCCAAGATTTCCACATGCCCCAATCTATCAGCCACTTCTTCCTTACTAGTGATAATCACAATTGCATCTAAGATAGAATTTCTATTCATTGTTTCCTCCATCTTCAGAACGATGAATTGTTGATAGGAGAATTCAGAAAGATATTAGATGTTTTCCTTTCCATCCCTCATTGACTTTCTGGACAATTAATTTTTTCCATTATTACAAAATCATGCCTTTGTGTCAGGTATATAAACTGTTTCCCCAAAATTTTTATTTGTTTTCTCCATTGGTCTACATGGTCTGTAATATTTTCTTTTTTTTTTTTTTTGGTGGGGGAAGGCAGGGCAATTGAGGTTAAGTGACTTGCCCAAGGTCACACAGCTAGTACATGTGTCAAGTGTCTGAAGCCAGATTTGAACTCAGGTCCTCCTGACTCCAGGGCTGGTCTTCTACTCACTGCACCACCTAGCTGCCTCTGTAATATCTTCTGATGAAAAAACACTTCTATTTTCCACCCACTCAGTTTCACTCAAATGTTCTTTGTCATGTTTCCCATCTGTGGTTCTTGGATCTCATCATGATGGGGGCAGTATTCTTAGTATGATATAGCATACTATTCACCCCAGGCTTTTATGTATCATGCTTTGGGTGAATAAGGTGTACCCAACTAGAGCTACATTCTAGTTTTTGCTTCATCTCACCAAGTCACAGTGAGAATTATGTGGGCAATGTCTGAATTTTATTTCTGTGAGTTTCCAGATATCTGAAATGATGTTCTTCTTTCATTATAGCTATTTCCCCTTTAATTTCAATTTAAAACTCTTTGATAAGACTTAAATAAAATGGACAGATACATTCTTACCAGTTTTTGATAAGTGTAATCCATCTTTGGCCAGAAGTCTACCTTGTTTAACCTTGATTTCAGAAATCCAAATCTTATTTTTAGCCACAAACTTCTTATGCAGATGCTTTACTTGCCAAATATTTTTTTTTTCACTTCTACATCCCTTCATTTTAAGAGGCAGCAGTGAGAAAACAATCTGCACCCCTATGGTCTTTGGTGTGTTGCCTCAAACTACATAATCTATGCCAATACTTTCTAGGTACCTTCTGGCAGTAGTGCCCATATGAATCACCAGAAATGGGAATTAGTCATCTGTTAAATCTATGAGGTTTTCCATCATATCTTGGATACATGTCCCAGGAAGGTAAAAGGCTTCTTTTTACAGATGTTTTTAGGTTGCCCAAAAGCTTTCTTGTTATCACTGTTATTCATCAACAACAATTATTCTCTTCTTCTGGTGAGAAAAATCTCTTTACCTACATTGTTCTTGAGTCCTTCTGAAAGCTTTTGATTTTTCAAAGAAACTAGAAGGAAAATCTGGAGCTGGACTATTTTTTGTCTTTCCAGCCTCTGTAATGGAAAGCAAAGTGAGACTTTTTGCTTTTTTTTTTCATTTGGAGTACTTTTCAGCCAGTGGGTTGGCTTCAGCTGGTTTGTACCAGTTCTATAGAATTGGTACCTACTTTTAAGTTTAGCTCCGTGAACTGATTATTAGACAGTCTGGGTCTTGCTCCTACCATGTCAATGGCAGGGCAGTGCTTTGGCTTGAGTCCCTGGAGAACCAGTTGTTAATTCATTTGAATCCCACCACTGTTCTCAGCACTAAGGCATTCAAGTGTCTTTGATTAAGCCTTGCCTTTGATTGAATCAAGAGTCTCTGACGACCTAATTAAGTCACAAGAAAGCCTATTGTCACATGAGTTTGAGTCACATGTTGTGACTCTTTCTGACCCTGAAGAAGCATACGTATACACAGAGGTTAGCATTTACTTTGGGACTCACTCATTGGAAGAGCATTCCTGTGATTTGACCAGATAAAACTCTAGGTAGCCATTAAGGGGCCTTCCTCCCCACCTTTGAAAACCCAGATGTTGGTTCTTCTTGCTCTGATAACTATGTATGTGTTACTGTGGTTAGACAGTTAGAAGCCTGTCTGCTGATTTGTGTTATTTGATCTGTTTCTGTAATTTCTGCTTGTAATTTGTGTTCGTGTTTTCTCTGAAGTTCAGGATGCTGACAGTATCCCCTGAACTAAGTGAATGATATCTGTATGTTTAATTAAAGTGAGATTGAAGTGTCATAAAGTTGCTTTCCTTAGAAAATCAAATCAAAGAACGTGTGCTAGCAGCCCTCTTGTGTGCTTGTGTTATTGGTCTTACATCTCCACAGTAGCTGCAAGTAACGTTGTTATAGCCTCCTGAATTAACCCTCCAAGTTTTCCTTCTCCAGTACAGATTTCTTCACAAGTCCAATTTCTGATATACACTTCCCTTTCTTTCTTATTGATTTTGAGTCATTCTCTTTTCTCAAGATTCTTTTCCTATAATGTTCTGTCAGAGAAACTGAAAGTGCAAGGCCTCAGCAACACTAGCTCCTCTAGTTATGTTGTCGCTGCTAAAAGGACAAACAGATACTTCTTCCTCAGAGCACCCAGCTTCCTCTAAAGGAAGTTTCAAATTGATTTTAGGTCCAAGATTCCCATCATTCCATTCCTTGTCTTATTCCTTTGTGTGTTATTCTTCCACCCTCCAAACTCTGACAAGGGTCAAGTTTTACTTGTACTTCAGATATTGCAATTTTTTTGGATGAATTGTGCTTCAATTTTATTTAATGGAACATTTCATTGTCTCTGACAACTGTAGTGCAGACAGTCACTCCTCCACTCCCATTACCCTCTCTTTTCAGAGGTATATTAAAGTACAGATGGAATACAGTAAGTAATTAGATGTAGAATAAATTTAACCATAAAATTCTCAGTGGATAAGTGGAAATTACATAAACTATTACATAAAATTACATAAAACTATTACATAATTTACATAAATTACATAAATCTCATATTCAAAGGACCTGCGTTTGAATCCTGGTTCTCTCCCCTACTGCCTGTGTGAAGTTTGGCAAGTAATATAATGTCACTGGGTCTCATTTTCTCACCAGAAATACAAAGCAATTTGGTGAGATTACTACAAAGGACCCTTCAGGCTTTAAATCTATTACTCTATGAAGTCACTACAAGTTCTCAGGCTTGTTTATTTTGTGAATGTATGAACTTTCATTTTATTTTGTTATTTTTATTATTTGAAAATGTAGTTTTATTTTTCAACATTCACTTTTATAAGGTATCGAGATCTAATTTTTCCCCCTCTATCCACATCCCCCTCTCCAAAATAGCATGCAATCTGATATAGGCTATGCATGTACACGAGAGAAAAATAAGAACAAGAGGGGAAAAAAACATGAGAAAGAAAAATAAGCAAAAACAGTATGTTTTGATCTGCATTCAGACTCCATAGTTCTTTCACTGGATATGGATAGCATTCTCCATCAAGAGTCTTTTGGAATTGTCTTAGATCATGGTATTTCTGAGAATAGCTAAGTCTATCAAAGCTGATCATCACATGATGGTGCTGCTACTGTGTGCAATGTTCTCCCTGGATCTGCTTACTTCACTCAGTATTAGTTCATTCAAGTCTTTTCAGGTTTTTTCTGAAATCTACTGGCTCATCATTTCTTATAGTATTTCATTACATTCATATTACCACAACTTGTTCAGCCATGCCCTGGTTGATGGACATCCCATCAATTTCCAGTTCTTTGATACCACAAAAACAGTGGTGTAATGACAAGTAAAGTAGGATTTTTTTGCTGTTTTTTCTTTTGGAGTGCTTCTCAGCACCATGGCAATCAAGTACCTTTGATTGAGCCTTGCCTTTGATTGAACAAGAGTCTTTGATGACTTGCTAAAGTCACAAGAAAACCTAAGTCACATGAGTTTGAGTCACATGGTTGTGACTCTCTCTGACCTTGAAGAAGTTTATATACACTATGAGAATAGCATTTTGTTTAGGAGGCTCATTCTTTGGAAGAGCGTTTCTGTGATTTGGACAGTTGATACTCTGAATAGCTGTTAAGGAGATCCCCCTCCCTGGCTTTGAAAACCCAGATGTTGGTGCTTCTCTCTCTCTGGTAACTATGTATGTATTGCTATGGACAGACAGTTAGAAGCCTGTCTGCTGATTTGTGCTAATTGCTCTGTTTACATAATTTCTGCTTATAATTTCTGTTTGTGTTTTCTCAGAAGTTCAGAGTGCTGACTTTATCCTCCAAACTAAGTGAATGATATCTGTATGTTTAAATAAAGGGAGATTGTAAGTCTCTTAAAGTTGCTTTCCTTAGAAAAGCAGATCAAAGAATCTGTGCTAGCACCCCTCCTGTGTGCTGGTTATATTGGCCTTACATCTACAGAGCAGCTGCAAGCAGCATTGTTGTTACAAGTGGTTATAAATATTGTTGTACATGTCAGTCCTCCTATCTTTATGGTCTTTTTGGGATGGAGACCTAGAAGTGGTATTGCTGGATCAAAAGGTATGCATAGTTTTATAGCCATATTTGTATAGTTACAAATTGTTCTTCAGAGTGGTTGGATCAGTTCACAACTCAGATCAGTTCACAACTCCATCAAAAATGCACTAACATTCCAATTTTCTGACATCTTCTTCAACATTTATCATTTTACTTTCCTTTCATATTGGCCAATCTGATAGGTGTGAGGTGGTACTTCAGAAGTGCTTTAATTTGCATTTCTCTAATTAATAGTGATAAGGACAATTTTTCCATATGACTACAGATAGCTTTAATTTCTTCATCTGAAAACTGCCTCTTCATATTCTTTGACCATTTATCAATTGCGGAATGACTTGTGTTCTTATAAATTTGACTCAGTTCTCTATACATTTGAGAAATGAGGCCTTTACCAGAAACAATGACTACAAAAATTATTTCCCAACTTTCTGCTTTCCTTCTAATCTTGGTTGCATTGGTTTTGTCTGTGCAAAAACATCTCAATCTCTTGTAATCAAAATTATCCAATTTTATTTCATAATGTTCTCTATCTCTTGTTTGGTCATAAATTCTTCCCTTCTCCATAGATCTGACTGCTAAACTATTCTTTGCTTTCCTACTTTGCTTGTGGTATCACCTTTTATTTCTAAAGCCTGTACCCATTTTGATCTCATCTTGGTATAGGGTGTGAAATATTGGTCTATACCTATTTTTTTGCTATACTAATTTCCCATTGTCCCAGCAGTTTTTGTGAAAAAGCAAGTTCTTTTCCCAGAAACTGGAGTCTTTCGGTTTATCAAACAGTAGATTAGTATAGTTATGAACTACTATCTCTTGTGTACCTAATCTATTCTACTGATCTACCATTCTATTTCTTAGCCAGTGTCAAGTAGTTCTGATGATTGCTGCTTTATAATGCAGTTTTAGATCTGGTATGGCTAGGCTGCCTTCCCTTGCATTTTTTTTTTCATTAATTCCCTCAACATCCTAGAACTTTTGTTCTTCCAGATGAATTTTGTTATTTTTTCTAGCTCTATAAAATAATTTCTGGTAGTTTTATTGGTATGACAATGAATAAGTAAATTAATTGAGGTAGAATTGTCATTTTTCTTATATTAGCTCAGCCTATCCATGAGAAACTGATAAATTTCTCATTGTTTAAATCTGACTTTATTTGTGTGAAAAGTGTTTTATAATTGTGTTCATATAGTTGCTGGTTTTGTATTGGCAGTAGAATCCCAAGTATTTTATATTGTCTGTAATTACTTTAAATGGAATTTCTCTTTCTATCTCTTGCTGTTGGGCTTGGTTAGTAAAATATAGAAATACCCTCAATTTATATGCATTCATTTTATATCCTGCAATTAGGCTAAAGTTCTTAATTATTTCAAGTAGTTTTTTAGTTGATTCTTTAGAATTCTCAAAGTATATCATCATAGCATCTGCAGAGTGATACCTTTGTTTCTTCTTTGCCTAGTCTAATTCTTTCAATTTCTTTTTCTTCTCTTATTGCTAAAGCTAACATTTCTAGTACCTAATTGAATAATAGGGGTGATAATGGACATCCTTGTTTCACCCCTGACCTTATTGGAAATGCTTCTAGCTTATCTCCAATACATAAAATGCTTGCTGATGCCTTTGAATAGATGCTATAGATGCTACTTCTCATTTTAAGGAAAACTCCATTGATTCCTATCTTCTCTACTGTTTTCTTTTAATAGGAATGGGTGCTGTATTTTTCTGCATCTACTTAGATAATCATATGATTTCTGTCAATTTTGTAATTGATATGGTCGATTATGCTGATAGTTTTTCCTAATATTGAACCAGCCCTGTATTCCTAGTTCAATACTACCTGATCATAGTGTATTGTCCTCATGATAAGTTGCTGTAATCTGTTAGTGAATATTTTATTTTAAAAATGCCTCTATATTCATTAGGGAAATTGGTCTCTAATTTTCTTTCTCTGTTTTGACTCTTCCAGGTTTAGGTATCAGCACCATATTTGCATTCTAAAAATAATTTGGCAAGATTCCTTCTTTGTCTACTTTCCCAAATAGTCTATATAGTATTGGGATTAATTGTTCTTTAAATGTTTGGTAAAAATCACATGTAAATCCACATGGCTCTGGAGAATTTTTCTTGGGGAGTTCATTGACAGTTTGTTCAATTTCTATTTCTGAAATGGGATTATTTAAATATTTTATTCCTCTTCCACTAATATGGGAAATTTGTATTTTATATTTCATTCATTTCACTTAGATTGTCAGATTTACTGTCATATAGTTGGGTAAAATAACCCCTAGCCATTGTTTTATTTCTTCTTC
>CM053627.1:181561123-181588542 GCA_028646595.1 Phalanger gymnotis | reverse complement strand
ATGAACCTATATTGACCTAAGCCAGGAAACTCTGAGAACTTGGACTAGTAAGGTTTAGTGGGTGGGAAGGTGGGAAGCTTTACTGGGGAAACCATTAGGTAAACTGGGGCCAAAGGATATTGTATGGACATTGTGTGAAGGGAAGAAGCAATGTCAGGGTAAGGAAAACTGTGTCAGGAAATTGTAGTCCTAGCATATGATGGCAAGGTCCTAACGATCTTATAGAGGACCTTCCACCATTTAAATAGCCAGATAGTCATCCTGTCATGGGTAGTGATAAATTAGGGAAAAGAAGGAAAGAGTAAAAAAACATGTGGAGAAGTGTGAAAGCCAGATATCCTTTTTCCTCCTTCAGAAAGATTAAGTCTCATAGCCCCATAATTGGATCCATGTGATGGATGATATATCTTTGAAGTTAACAGTGAGTCTCTTTTTGCAAAATGGTGATGATCAACCAGATCGGTACCAAGAACATCAGAGCCACAGAAGAGATGATGATTTCCCACTGTAGTCACAAGTTTCTTCTCTTGATATGAGCTGGTGGCGATGAGCAGAAGCAGCTCCAGGAACATCAAGGCCTTTACATAGATTCTTCTGATAGAGTTAACAATTCTTTATCCTGAATTAGTATCATCTGCAGTAATTTGGTAAAAAGTTATAAGCTTCTTACACACAAATTGTCTCAGAATCTAAAATGATACTGGGGTTCTTCCTGTACCATCACCCATTCAGTATTTCCTGGTCAGCCAGTCAGTGTTCCTTGGTCCGCCTGCCAAAATTTCAGTCTTCCTGAGAGTTTGAAAATCGTTGCTGCTTTAGAGGCCTCTGTGGAAAGGTTGTCTTTCTTCCAGAGTAGCTAAATAAGGAGTCTGCTTCACCCTCATACAGTGACTCAAAATTACTACCAAGCCAACTAATGGATCTTTCTTCCAGGTAAATGTATACTTACAATAGTTCTATAGCAACAATTTCACCTTTTCCATGACATCAGAAAAAAGAGACTCAGTAATACCATCCTTTAGTTCCCCAAGCAATTTCTGGGAAGGAGTTCCTGAATGAACCCCAAGAAAAATAAAGTTGTCAATTGAGGGGAACCTAAGCTACTTCTCCAGGGTTTAGGAAACCTTCTGGGAGTGTAAGAACCTTGAATCTGAGGGAGGTCTGAAGAGGATCAGCCAGAACCACATGCAAAATAGTCCATTCTAATCTCATAATTCTTCCTAGAAACTGGATCCAAGAAATCATTGGGCATATTTCTCCTTTTCCAGAGGAACACTGATGGAAATTATGAAGTCAGATGTTGGAGCAAATTTAGAAGGAAAAATAATAAACCTTGCTTGGGAAAAAAAGTTTGAAGTACTGGTGAGACATTCACAGATACTAGCTTCTTTGAAATCACTCAATCAAATATGGCAATACATATTTCCAAGACTTCAAATGTATATTTGATTTTGCTTGCCTTTTCAATGGGTGGAGAGGAGTAGGAAAGAAGGAGAGAATTTAGAACTCAAATCCTTTTAAAATATCATTTAACTGGGAAATATTTAATGAAATAAATAAAAGTATATTTTTAAAAAGATCACTCAGCCAGGAAGTATCAAAATGGGATTTCAACTCAGGTCTTCTGACTAAAGAATTGGTGTTATTTTCCACTGTACCATGTTCCCCCTTATTTAACTGGCCCTGTGCTTAATTTTACAGATTTCTGTGGAAGACCTGATCTGCTCCAGGATGAAAAACATTCCACTTACAATAACATATTAGAAAATTTCCTGAATAACTTGCTTGGAAAAACCCAACTCTTCATTTCACTTTCACTTGTAAGGGACAGCAAAAATTTGAATCACTGACTCTAAGGATTGGTTAGATTTGGAAGGGAATTATATCACTATAGTTCAAGATTTCAGGAAGAAAGACACAACATCATTCAATCATTTAACTATGCTGTTTATTAGTAATATTATATGCTATAGTTAGCAAACACACACTCAAAAGATTTATAGATATACACACAGCTCCCAATATAATTATAGTCCTGTGAAATAAGGCTTGTGGTCAGCTTTATTGAAACATTTGCAAAAAGCTCCTGTGCTCTTTGTCTTCCAGAGTAACCTAACTGCTAACACAGTAGCCTCCCTATTCACCTGAAGCTATTTGGAACCAACCTGCAGTTCTGGCCCTGTTGGTTTCCTGAGCTGCCTGGATTTGTAGTGGCCAAAGGGGATGGTTAGAAAAAGCACTCTTCTTACACTTGGGAGGATAAAAGAAGCTGAAATCTTTTACAAATGTAGCAATTAAGGATAAAGCTGACCCAAGGCACTCTTGAATAAACCAATCTTGAATAAGCCTGATAAGGATAACAGAAGGGCTAGTAGAATTGTTTTGTTGCCCAGGGTCTGTATTTATAGAGTCTATGACTCTGGCTCTTCCTCCCTATGGTTTCCTCCTCCTTCCACCTTTCTCAAGGGGAAGGAACTTATTTTAACCAATGTATCTTAGACTCCTAAAGAATCTTCCATTGAATTCCTTTTTTTCAGGATTGGGAAGCAAACCATCTAAAATAAATATATTTCTATTGTATTTCCTAAAGATCTTTAGGAAAGAATCTTCCCAGGGTCTTTCTCATTAACTTGCTATAGTATTTAATAAAGGCAAAAAACAATTGCTCTGTAATTGAAGAGATTTTTCCTTTGTTTGTTTTTCTGGATTGTGCTTCAAAAACAGCTAATTGGCATCAATTGCCTACCAGAATTTTAGGTACTTGGATAGGTCAAAGTTCGTAGATTTGGGCCTGAATGAACCATAGAGGGTATCTAGTCCTACTTCTTCACTTTACAAATGAAGAAATGATGTCCTGGGAAGTAGTGATTTGCTTAGTGATTAACAGGTCTTATCAAAAGAGGGACTTGAAACTAGGTCTTCTCATCCTATCACTCTTTCCACTGAATTATGCATTCACAAACTCCATTAGACTCTTCTCCCAGGTGCTATTTCCTTTTGTATGTCCATAGATTTAGAAATGAAAAGGAACTTAGATGAATTTCATACAGCCTCCTAATTTTAGAGATATAAAAGTTGAGGTGTTGTGAAGTCAATTAACTTGCCAGGCTCATGTAGGTAGTAAAAAGAAGAAATAGAAATTAACCCATGGTTCTCTTATTCTAAATTCATTAACCTTCACACTATTTCCATTCTCATTAACTATTTCTACAAATTCTTTCAACACATTTCACTTTTGCCATATTCCAATTAAAATATGGACAACCTCTAACTATCCTCACTTCTCCACTCTCATCCTATGTATACAAATCATTATGAAATCTTTTAAATTCCATCTAATCAACATATACCATGCCCACCCCTTCCTCTTTCTTTTTTAAAAAAATTTTAGAGTCTATCTTATAACCTCTCCTCTCAGCTAATGAAATATCCTCATCTTTGTGTTCTCTGTATTTAGATTCTCTGAATCCAGCCACTGCCTTCTGTCAGTTTTCCGCAAGCAGCTGAAGTGGTATTCTTAAAGTGTAGACATGATCATGTAACTTCTATGCTCTAGAAGCTTCATTGGTTTCCATTGCTTTTAGGCTAAAATACAAACTCCTCAGTTTGGCATTTAAGACTTTTTCCAAGGGAAAGTGATTATATATTGCTTCCCTAATGAATTCTTGTCATTGTTCAGTTGTTTTAGTTGTGTCCAACTCCATAATCCCATTTGAGGTTTTCTTGACAAAGATATTGAAGTGGTTTGTCATATCCTTCTCCAGTTGATTTTACAAATGAGGAACTGAGGCAAACAGGGGTAAGTGACTTGCCCAAGGTCACACAGCTAGTAAGTGTCAAAGGCCAGATTTCGGCTCAGGCTTTGCTGACTCCAGTCCTAGCACTCTATCCACTGTGCCACCTAGCTACACAGAACCCATGCTAGAAACAAACTGTTCTACTTTCAATTCCCTTATATGACACTGAATTTCTTGTCTTTGCACAGGCAGTCCAACAAAGGGGAAAGATTTAGAAAATCTTCTTCCTCATTTCTACCTTTTGGAAACTCTCATTCCTTTCATGACTTGACTAAAGTGCCATTGCTCATACAAGATGCCTTTCCCAGTTCCCCAATCACTAGTGCCATCCTCTCCCTATCGCTATGAACTTTTTAATATATTAGTAGTATTTTATTTTTTCTAATTACATGTAAATACAGTTTTAACATTCACTTTACAAGATTTTGAGTTCCAAAATTTTCTCCCTCCCTCTCTAACCTACCCCCTACCCAAGACAGCCAGCAATCTGATATAGGTTATCAGATGTACTATAATGTATGTTATGTACTATAATGATGTACAATAATGTACTTTAATGATGAATATATTTCCACATCAGTCATGTTGTAAAGGAAGAATCAGAACAAAAGGAAAAAAACTACGAGAAAGGAAAAAAAAACAAATAAAGTAAAAATGCTTTGATCTGCATTCAGATTTCATAGTTTTTTCTCTGGATGTGGATAGCATTTTCTATCATGAACCTTTTGGAACTGTCTTGCATTGTCATATTGCTGAGAATAGCTAAGCCTATCATAGTTGATAGTCACAATGTTGCTGATACCCTGTATAATGTTCTTCTGGTTCTGCTCACTTCACTCAGCATCAGTTCATGTAAGTCTTTTCAAGTTTTTTTCTGAAATCTGCCTGCACATCCTTTCTTATAGCAAGTATCCCAATATATTCATATACCACAATATGTTCAACCATTCCTCAATTGATGGGCATCCCTCAATTCCAATTCTTTGCCACCACAAAAAGAGCTGCTATAAATATTTTTGTACATGTTGGTCATTTTCCCTTTTTCGTGATCTCTTTGGGATACAGACCTAATACTGGTATAGCTCAATCAAAGGGTATGCCTAGTTTTATAGCCTTTGGGGAATAGTTCCAAATTGCTCTCCAGAATTAGATCAGTTTACAACTCCACCAACAATACATTAGTGTTTCAATATTCCCACAGCTTCTCCAACATTAATCATTTTTCTGTTTTGTTATATTAGCCAATCTGGTAGGTGTGTTGTGGTACCGCAGAGTTGTTTTAATTTAATTATCATTTTCCTGGTTTTCCTTTAATCTGCCTACTCATAATTTCTTTTGTAACAATAGTATTCCATAACATTTATATACCATAACTCGTTCAGTCATTCCTCAATTGATGGGCATCCCCCTGATTTCCAATTCTTTGCTATCACTAAAATAGTGTCTATAAATATTTTTATACATCCGTGTCCTTTTCACATTTTTAAGATCTTTTGGATACAGACCTAGAAGTGGTATTGCTGGATCAAAGGGCATGTACAGTTTTATAGGCCTTTGAGTATAGTTCAAAATTGCTTCACAGAATTATTGAATAGTTCACAACTCCAGCAACAATGCATTAGTGTTCCATTTTTCCCACATCTTATCCAACATTTATCATTTTCCTGTTTTATCTTATTGACCAATATAATAGGTGTGATGTGGTACCTCAGAGTTGTTTTGATTTGCATTTCTCTAATCAATAGTGATTTAGACCATTTTTCCATATGACTACTGATAGCTTTAATTTAATTTCTTCGTCTGAAAACTGCCTGTTCATATCATTTGACCATATTTGAGAAATGAGGCTTTTATCAGAAACACTGGCTGTAAGAATTGTTTCCCCTCTTTCTGCTTCCCTTCTAATATTGGTTACATTTGGTTTTATTCATCAAAAATGTTTTAATTTCATGTAATCAAAATTATCCATTTTGTATTTCATAATGTTCTCTATCCCTTGTCTGTTCATAAATTCTTTCCTTCTCCATAGATCTACTAGATAAACTCTCCTAAGTTGCTCTCCTAATTTCCTTGTGGTATCACCCTTTATGTCTAAATCATATACTCATTTTTATCTTCTCTTGGTACAGGGTATGAGATATTGGTCTATGCCTACTTTCTGCCATGCTATTTTCCAGTTTTCCAGTGGTCTTGTCAAATAATGAATTCTTTTCCCAGAAGTTGGAATATTTGGGTTTATCAAATAATAGATTACTATGGCCATTGACTGCTGTGTCTTATGTATCTAACCTATTCTGCTGATCCACTACTCTTTCTTAGACAGTACCAAATGGTTTTGAGGATTGCTCCTTTATAATACAGTTTTAGATTTGGTGCAGCTAGGCCCCCTTCCCTTGTATTAATTGTCATTAATTCCCTTGACATTTTGAACTTTTGTTCTTCCAGATGAATTTTGTTAGTTTTTTTTTCTTGCTCTACAAAATAATTTTGGGTAGTTCAGTTGCTATGGTACTGAATAAGCAAATTAATTTAAGTAGAATTGCCATTTTCACTATATCCTTAATCTCTCCTTTGGTTTTCAGAATTTTAATTTGATATTTAATTGGGGATTTTTAATTTGTTCTTTTTCTAGCTTTTTTGCATGCCCAATTCACTAATCTCCTCTTTATCTATTTTGTTCATGAAAGCATTTAGTAATATAAAATGTCCCCTAAGAACTACTTTAGCTACATTCAATAAGTTTTGATATGTTGTCTTGTTATTGTCATTTTCTTGGATGAAGTTATTGATTGCTTCAATGATTTGTTTTTTGACCCACTCATTCCTTAGGATTAGATTATTTAGTTTCCAATTGATTTTTAGTCTATCTTTCCATTGCCCTTTGTTACATGTATTTTTTTTTGCCTCATGATCAGAAAAAGGATGCATTTAACATGTCTGTCTTCCGCACTTGATTGCAAGTTTTATGCCTTAGTACATAGTCAGTTTTTGTGTAGGTCCCAAGTACTGCTTAGAAAGAGGTATATTCCTTTCTATCCCCCTTCAGTTTTTTCCAGAGGCCTATCATAGCTAACTTTTCTAAAATTCTATTCACTTCCTTAATTTCTGTCATGTTTATTTTGTAGTTAGATTTATCTAATTTATCTAGTTCTGAGAAGGGGAGCTTGAGGTCCCCCACCGGAATAGTTTTGCTGTCTTTTTCTTCCTCTAACTAACTTAACTTCTCCTCTAAGAATTTGAATGCTAAACCACTTTGTGTGTGTGTGTGTGTGTGTGTGTGTGTGTGTGTGTGTGTGTGTGTATACTTTTTTTTGATCATGGTTTTCAGGTAGTACAATAATTTTTAAATTTTTTCTTCTGGATCTATTTCCAGGTCAATTGCTTTTCCAGTGAGGTAGTTTTCAATTTTCTTCTATTTTTTCCATCCATTTCATTTTGTTGAGGCAGTTGTTAGCACTTATCTCTCCCCAAAATTTCTTAAATCTACCTCTTCTTCCCAGTTCCTGTCTCCCTTTTCCCCTGGCTTGTCTTTCCTCTTGACTCATTTTCTACTATATGATCCTTTTGACCTCCTTCTCCCCTTGAATTTGTTCTTCCTGCCCCTGGCACCTTGCCAACAGCCACTTACCAATAATGATATTGCCATAATCTGCCATACACAATAGACCTCCAGAAGCATAGATTTATAGCTGACAGACCCACTGAGTCCAACACCTTCATTTTATTAATGGTAATTGAGGCCCTAGAATTTATATAATTTGCTCAACTTCATAATGTTAATAAGTAGTGGAGTCTGAAAGTTGAAACCAAGTCATGCTTTGTGGGAATGTGTGTGTGTGCCTGTGTGTGTGTGTGTGTGTAAGAAAGAAAGAGAGAGAGAGAGAGAAATGAGATGAATCTGCACCTGCAAAGGGTTTACAAAAATAAAAGTTCTAATTCCTCGCTTAAATCTTATTCAATCAACCCAGCATTAATCAAGCAGAAATGATACACAAGGAGTGTCTCATCAACACTCATAACTTACCATTCCTTGGTTTGGGAGATACAGTTGGGGGTTGACTGTCCTTGGTGAGGCAGCTAAAATCAAATCTCCTTCAGCTTGTTTTATTTTTTTAAATCCTGACTGTTTTGTATTTGTAACTGCTTGTGTGTATGTGTATGTGTGTGTGTGTATGTGTGTATGTGTATGTATATATGCATGTGTGCATGTGTGTATGTGTAAACGTGTTATACAAAATATGAGAAACTGTTTGGCATAAATATATTTGTGCTTCATTGTTCCTTTCCTAGAACAGGCTTATTTTTAGCTCTATTGTGCCATATTCCTCCTAATACAATAACACATCAGCTTCTTTCATGGAAACAATGTCAACAACTACAGCAAAATATTTATGAAGCACCTTTTCTGTGCAAGGCAGGAGAGGGAGCCTAATATTCGCATAAATAGCTTTTGAGGTAGGAAATTGTTGGTTCAAGTCCTGCCGCAAATAGATACTGCCTCTGTGACCTTGCGTACATCACTTAACCCTTCAGTAGGCCAGCTGTTGAGGAGTTGCTGATCAGTGTCTGGCAAAGGTACCTTCCACAGTAGGAGTTTCCCCAAACTGATGAACTCACAGGTCCAGACTTCCCCCAATACATTGTCATCACCATCATCATTAAACGATGATGATGATGCTGCAATGTGTAAGACATAGGCCTTTAATATTTATCGACACTTTGATATTTCAGTATGATTCTCAGGTCCCATGTGAGCCATGCTTCTAGTCATCTCCTATATTGTTTCTTGGTTCTTCTTCTTACCAACAACTAAAACAATGAGAGGACAGCTAGGTGGTATGGTAGATATAGTGCCTGGCCTAGAGTCAGAAAGACTCATCTTCCTGAGTTCAAATCTGGCCTCAGATATTTACTAGCTGTGTGATCTTGGTCAAGTCATTTAACCCTATTTGCCTCAATTTTCTCATCTGTAAAATGAGGTGGAGAATGAAATGACAGACAACCACTCTGGTATCTTTGCCATGAAAATCCCAAATGGGGACATGAAGAGTCAGACATGACTGAAATAACTGAACGACACATGCAAAAAAAAGTTAAAGAGGAGGAACGTTTGAAATTTAGAGGCCTTGCCCCATGTATTTATTATGAATTTGATTCTTACTTTCTAACACAATTCTAAATGGTTTTCAAGGAATAATATTTGAAAATGACCAATAACAGTTAGATAGGATATATTATCCATAGAGGTGTATCTAGGTTGCACAGTGGATAGACCTCTGGCTCTGGAGGCAAGAGAAGCTTAGTTCAATTCCTGCTTATACTGTGTAACCCTGGGCATCTCATATAATCACTGCTTACCTCAATGTCCTGAGGACACTGAGGGTAAAATGAGAATAATCATAGCATCTTTCTCCAGAATTTGTTGATGTGATCAAGTGACATAACATTTGTAAAGTGGCTTTTCAAATCTTAAAGTATCGCATAAATACTAGCTATAATTATCATTGTTATTATTATTGATAATAATAATTTCCATCATCTAGAAAAGTATGAAAGTTTTAAAAGTTGGGCCTAAGGCCATCCTTCATGGAAACCCATTGAAATGTGTCTTCCAAAGTTGAAATGCCACCTAAAATTTTTAAATGATTATAGCTCCAGGGCACAGTATCTTGAAGTTAAATGGACCCTGGATTTAGAGTCAAAGGACCTGTCTTTAATGGATATGCTACTTCCTAATCTTGTGAATTTGAACAAATAGCTTAGCTTCTCAGGACTTCAGTGTTCTCACTTGTATAATGAAAGTGTTAGATTTTTAGAGGAACTTTGATGTCTCTCTCAGCTCTGGTTTTAGGATATCTATCTATATTCTTTTAAAACTTTTGCCTAAGCATAATTTACATGAAAATAGAAAATGTGGGTCTTTCTCCTAGAATATAACCATTATGAAAAGCCAACAATTGGGAGAATACCATAATATTCTTAGTGGAGTAAAAGTAAATTATTAATTATTATTAAATATTAATTAAATCAAATATGTATATATGTATGTATTGATCCATCTAGTTAAATTTAAAATGCATTTTCTTTAATGATATCAACTGTTATTTATATTAATAAAATATTTTAATCATAAGAATACATGACATTTGGATATTATTGTTTTTAATTTCATTTTTATCTTTATACTTAAAAGAGCAATGAAGCATGCTTTCTTCCTCCACAGATGGAATCTGGGTCAGATAATGTCCATAAACCAAGTTGTCAAAATGTCTGTAATGCTAGACAGTTCCCAAGACTGGCAGATCTTTAATTCTACCTTTACTTAAAGACCTCAAGTAATGAAGAACCTTCTGCTTGCTGGAGCAGCATGTTCCATTTTTGAATAGAAAGAACACTAAATATGAAGCTAGAAAACTTAGGTCAGATCTCTGATACTTACTAGATGTATATCTTTGGGGAAGTAAATTTACTTCTTCTAATCCTCTGTTTCTTCAAATGCCAAATCAAAGCATTGAATGGTTTATCTGAGCTTGGGCAAGTAACTTGACCTCCCTGGGTTTCAGTTTCCTCATCAGTAAGAGATTTGGTCCACAAACAAAGCCAGTGCAACCAAGATTAGGAGGGCACCAGAAAATTGGGAAAGAATTTTTACAATCAATGTCACTGATAAAAGCCTCATTTCTAAAATATATATGTATTTATAGAACTGAGTCAAATTTATAAGAATACAAGTCATTCTCTAACTGACAAATAGTCAAAGAATAGAACAGACAGTTTTCAAGGGAAGAAATCAAAGCTATCCATAATCATATAAAAATCTTCTAAATCTCTACTGATTAAAGAAATACAAATCGAAGCAGCTCTCACATACCACATCACAGCTATCAGATTGGCTAACATGACAAAACAGGAAAATTATAAATGCTGGATAAGATATGGGAAAATTGGAACACTAACGCATTGTTGCTGGAGTTGTGAACTCATTCAGCCATTCTGGAGAGTAATTTGGAACTATGTCCAAAGGGCTATAAAAATGTGCACACCCTTTGACCCAGGAATACCATTTGTAGGCTTGTATCCCAAAGAGATCATAAAATGGGGAAAGGACCCACATATACAAAAAATACTTATAGCAGACTTTTTTGTGGTTGCCAAGAATTGCAAATTGAGGGGATGCCCATCAATTGGGGAATAGCTGAACAATTTGTGGTATATGAATGTAATAGAATACTATTATGCTATAAGAAAGGATGAGCAGGTAGATTTCAGAAAAACCTGGAAATTCTTATATGAACTGATGCTGAGCGAAATGAACAGAAACAAGAGAACATTGAACATAGTAACAACCACATTATATGATGAGTAACTTTGAGAGATTTAGCTCTTCTCAGCAATGCAAGGATCTAAGACAACTCCAAAGGACTCATGATGGAAAATGCTATCCACATGCAGAGAAAAGAACTATGGAGTCTGAATACAGATCGAACCATACTATTTGCTCTCTCAATCTCTCTCTCTCTCTCTCTCTCTCTCTCTCTCTCTCTCTCTCTCTCTCTCCTTTCTGTTTTTTTTCCTTTCTTGTGGTTTCTCCCATCCATTCTAATTCTTCTTTACAACATGACTAATATGAAAATCTGTTTAATATGAATGTAGCTGTAGAGCTTTAATCAGATTGCATTACATCTTAGGGAGGGGGGAGAGGAGGTAGGTGGAGAAAATTTAAAACTCAAAAACTTATGGGAGTGAATGTTAAAAACTAAAATTAAATAAATTAAAGAAAAAAAATACTTTCCCAGGGTCACACAAGTGGGAAGTATGTTAGACCAGAAAAAAAGAAAGATTTGGTATTGATGGACCTCGAGGTCCCTTCCAACTCTAGATTTTTAGTCCTATGATCTTATATAACTATATGATAGTAAAGTCACACTAATAATCTTGTCATATCATAATTAGATAACCTCTAATGCCCCATTATCTACTCTTCTTAAATTGGGACAATCAACTTTTGTACTTTTATCCATTGCTTCTAGTTTGGACTTCTGGAACCAAAGAGAATGAGGCTTTTTCATCTTCTGTATGATAATCCTTCAAGCATTTTGAGACAGTTATCCTACTTTCCTCACCCCATCCCTAGTCTTCTCTTTTCCAAGCTAAACATCCCTCATTCCTTTAAAGAATCCTCGTAAGACATGAACTTGAGGCTCCTGCCCATCCTGCTTGCTTTCCTATGCACTCTCTAATTCATCAAGTTTGTAACTGGCCCCCTTCAACCTTAAAAGACTGACCTAGAGATCACTGTTTAAATGCCCACTTTCTTAGTGCATAGTGATTCTAAACACATTTTTCCACTGTTCCCTAGAAGGCTGTCACTAATGGGGGCCAGTAGTTTATTTTGATGTAAATTCTGGCATTCATTCATAGAAAGAGCTTTGTTGTCAGCCACATTATTAGCAACACCTACCCCACAGGCTCAAAGGATTCATTTTCTAAATGGGCCCCTCAGGACATAAAACCTCACCAGCTAAACATATCAAGATTGTCAAAGGTCATATTGTTGACAAAAATGAATGTTACTCAGAGATACTGAGCTGAATCTTGAGTAGTAAATTCCACTTCAAAGCAGTTTCAATCTCTCAGTGAAAGGGCTTTGGTACTGAAACCTTCTTTGTTAGGATATAGGATAGAGCTACCTTATATTGAATGCTCTGCTATTCCAAGATGTGTTGTAGGAAGACTCCAGTGTCTGTGATGTTGGAAAGAGTGCAAATTCAGTATTTTACTTTCAAGTTCCAAGTGCGTGTTTTTTTTCTTTTTCCGTGATGCTACTTCAAGGTTATTTTTTGTTTCCCTGAAGATTGGGTTTGATTCCTATTGCTACTCTCTTTTAAGGGAAATAATCCTTTCTCTTGTCTACATTTATTATTCTATAGCTCAACTTTATAGCCATTGTGTCAACTCATCCCACTTTAAAAATATTCTTACTTTTGAAATGAATTTCATTCATTGTTATACCTTTAAGTCCTGTTATTGCCCTGGCTTAACTTTTCAGATTGGTGTCAATCCAATTTATTCTTTCTTTGTGACAAAATTATGGTGGATGGGGTGCAATGTCAGGAAGACGCGTTTGTGACCTCCTTATGGATGAATTAGATGTATGACTCTGGACAAATAGCTTAACCTCTCAGAACCTGAGGCAACTTTCCAAGACTAAAATTTATAGGAAAAATAGATAGATAGATGGATAGATAGATAGATAGATAGATAGATAGATAGATAGATAGATCAGTATGATAGAAATTTGAACACCAAAAATTTCCTCAAACTGTCTAAATCAGTCCAGGTGTCCCCCCTCCCAAAAAAAAGTATTTTAAAGCTGAAAGGCAATAGACGATCTTCTATCTCCTCATTGTATAGGTGAAGAAACTGGGGCATAGAAAGCTGTCCAATGTGATATAATAGAGATGAGATTCAACTATAGAGCTCCAAACTTCTAGTTTATCATACTTTCTGTGATGCCATGTTGAATCTCTCTTAATTTAACCCTTTGTCCATGGCTTCCTCAAACTTTAGGCTCATTGAGACTAAGTCCAATCTTGTGGACCTTCCAAAAATTTTGAATCTAAACCATATACTGGTAAATCTGCAAATACAACTGCTAGGTCATTCTTGTTTAGATTTCCACAAATCCAAATAACAGGGTCCCTTGGTTTCTTATACCATAAATGAAGGTAATTCTTAAATCCATACAAGAAGCATAGATGTAATGAGAAAATGTAATATCCTTCTCTAAATAGTCAACATTCATTTCTTGCTTTTTTAATGTCTCATAAGAATATATGATACAACTCACAGCCATGTTGGCACCTAGATTTTACTTCAGCATTACTAAAAATGGGATTGAAAGCCAGAACTTTGAATCATCCAGTTGCTAGAGAACCAATTTTTTTTCTTATAGAGAACACCTTGAAGATATTTGGTCTTTTAAAAAATCTACATCGGTTCTGCTAATCTCTGATGGGGGTGAACGGTTTTTTGTAACAATTTTGTCATTGCAAAGTAGTGTTATAAAGTGTCTCCACCTCCCCCTTCTGAATTGCTGGTATGATATGATAGACATTTCTTAAGTTATGATATGTGAAACAGAATGAAAATAAATGTATTAGCAAACTTTACCAGCCAGGGATGAAAGGGGGCTTGTAGTAGTAAAAACAACTCACATTTATATAGGGCTTTATGACTTACTACATCCTTCTGTAAAAACAAGTCTGTAAAATAGCTACTGGTTGTGTATTATTGTCCCTGCTTCACAGAGGGGAAAAAAAACAAGGATTTGAAAGGTAAAATGTCTTATGGGTAACATTTAGTCACCAAGTTTCAAAACTGTGACCCAAACTCAAATTGCTAAACTCAGTAATCTTTCATCTACCCCAAGCTACTTCTTGTCCTTGTATAATCAATTTACATATGCCTGATTTATAGGGAAAGCCTGGAAGGCCATTGCATTTTTTTTTTTCAATTTCGTTCAAAAGGGTCGTGGTGACTCATAGATTCCTAAAAAGTCATTAAAGATTACCCTAGATTACAAATTTATAGCATGCAGATTTTTTTTTTCTAGCTGCAATGAGCATTACAAACCAGCTCTTGGCATAGGCTCAAAATTATCTGAAGGAAAAAAAAGAGAAAATAGTGTCACAAAAAGTATTTCAAAAAGTAGAGAAACACTCAATTCACATAATGCACTTTGAGGTCCCTTACAATGTTCTGATATTATTTTCATTGACATGAAAAATATTTAGAAGTCATTCTTCAACATTAAATACAATATTGAATCCAATATAAGCTTGCCACCACCAGACTCCAGAAAGTTCCATCCCAAGGAATTGTGTGGGTCATATCCACTCAAAATAATAGCTTATGAGCTCCTAGACATGTATTTACTTTTACTAGTCAAATAAATATATGTACATGTACATATATATGTATGTGTGTTTGTACATACATATATGCATAAACATATGTATGTATGCACATATATACATATACATAGAGATATACATATATATGCATATATATGTATATATACATATATATATATATATATATATATATATATATATGTTAAAAGTAAAAGACTTTTAATCAAACCATGTGGTAAAATAAGTAACCGGAAAGCTTTGTTTCAAATACAGAACAGTATACCCTGGTGTAAGTAACAACATCACCATTGAAGAAGATACATTCAGCCCTGGTTACATTCTCAAAATTGACTTTTCTCTATGATGCTTCCTCCACATAGAGAAAAAAATAACGCCCTCAAAGCATAGGCCAAAACACTCTACTCCCTTACTCAAGAAATTTTAGTGTTTTTTTATTGCATCTGGCATAAAGTGAATTCTTCAACCTGGCTCCTCTTCATAGAATCATTCCTATCTTGCTTGCCAAACTTATTTCATATTTCTCCCCTTAATGCACATTGTATTTGTGCCCAATTGGCCTAATTGCTGCCTCCTAACTGGCTGTTTCATCTGCTACTTTTGTGCCTTGTCACAAGCTTCCTCACATGCCTGGAATGTAATTTTTTTCTCACTTTGTCTCTTGGAATCCTTATTTTCTTTCAAGGCTTACCTTGTGTACTACTTCCTGTGGGATACCTCTCCTTGTCTCCCCAATATTCCTTTACAAATATTCTTATATTTACTTTATTGGTGTCCCTGCTGTCTCTCCATACTCCAGTAGAAAATAAGCTTCTTGAGGGCAGGGTCTCTTGATTTTTGTCTTTGTAGCTCCTGCATCTAATGTAAGCCTTGGACATTTTTCTTTTTAAACTGAAGCAATTAGGTGGCATGGTAGATAGAGTGCTGGGACCAGAGTCAGGAAAACTTGAGGTCAAATATGGCCTGACACTTACTTGCTGTATGACCCTGAGTAAGTCACTTGATCACCATCTGCCTTAGTTTCTTCAATTGTTGTTGTGAGGTTCAAATGAGATAATATTTGTAAAGTGCTTAGCATAGTGCCTGGCATATAATACATGCCTAATGATATTCCCCTTTCCCTTTAAACTGGACCTATGATTTTCCTAGTGTAAGGAACTCTCAGATAATCTACAGGTTTTAGTCTTAGAGAGTTGTCTTCAAGCACTCAAAGGTTATTGTTTTGTATACAGAATACTTCAGTCAGGATTTGAATCCAGGCCTTCCCTTTTGAAAGGATGGCTTGTTTTTCTACTATGTCTCTCATTTGTTATCCATAGCAGACACATAGTAAATGCTTGTTGAATTTATTTGGAAGGTTTTGAATGCCAAGGTAAAAACACTGGACTTAAAAAGCAGACGATAGGAAACCACTAGTGATTTTTGAGCAAATCAGTGGCATGGCCATATCTATGTGTAATGAAGATTCATTGGTCAGTAGTGGGAATGAAAAATTGGTGTGGAGATAGACTGGGGATAGAGATGCCAATTAGGAGGTTTTGACAGTAGTCCCGGCAGCCAGTTATAGGAGGAAAGCAGTAATAACAGAAAGGAGGAAATTCATGTAAGAGAAGTTGCAGGGATGAAATTGAGCAAACTTTGGTAATTCATCAGATGAATCATTTCCCACTCTCCTGGAATAGTAGCGATTGTCTCCATCACTTATAGATTCAAGTCACCAAAGTAAGTATAAAATAAAGAATCGATTATCTCTTTTTTTCCAGGATTATTTTATTCTTTTACAGTCATAGATTTCTCTTCCATAGGAAGTTGCTGCAGCAGCAGCTCCTTAAATCTAGAATGTGAGACCCCCTAGAGTAGAAGAGATTGTTGTGAGGGATACAGGCCTCATGGGTATTTCCTTTCAACTCTTGGCTGATGGTCAACACTCTAATTACCTCCTGCTGTAACTATGTCTTGCCAGACTCTTGGCCTCATGGCCCTCACTCTTTTAGCTTTCATTCTCGACTTTCTCCCTTTCTCCCCCTGCCTTAACCTCCTCCAGACAAAATCACTTAATAGACCAGTTCAGTAATGATGACATCTCAGTAGATAGAGCAAAAACAAGTGGAGAGGGAGGAATGATTTAAGACCTTCCCTTTAGCAGTTGGATAAAATTAATTTATTTTTATGTGTGTTTATTTTTAGTGTGTTTGTGCTTATTAGATTGGAAACACTTGACTAGACATGACTTTGTGTATATCTACATAGCAACTAGGAGAAGTGCTTAAGGATGATAAAGTATTATTTTTCATTCTGATGCAAGATATGAGAAAAATTTCTCTCTCCCCCCACTGACCACCTTCTAATGATACCTCTCCTAATCTTAATATCTATGATTTGACCATTAATTTTCATTCCAACCTCAAATGGTATGGGCATTGATTGGTAGATTAATCCGGCATATTAGATAGACTATGGGAGCACTAGAGTCTTCCCTTCCTTATAGATTGTATACTATATGATGTGTTGTTTTCATCTGTATATCATTAGGATCTAGCAGAATGTCTTGCACATGGCTAGGTCTTATAAGAAATGTTAATGTTTATTGAATAAATGAAGGGACTAATTTTTGATTTTGTACTTAACTGACCTTCAAACTTAAGAAAACTCTCAAAGGTTCTAGTTTCTTCACTTCTTGTGGCAAATTCCTGAACAAACACCCCAAAATTCATTTCATAGATGGAAAATGCCTTTTGCTAAAGCTGCCTCTTGGAAGGTGCTTGGACTCATTTCCATGAACTTTTTTGTTTTACTTTTAAAGTTATGACTTCTCTTGACAACTGGCTTACCCTCTTTGCTCCATAAGAACTCTATAGCTAAACTCAGAAATAAAATGTCAATAATGTAGACAAAGATAAGTCAGAGTAAATGTTTAAGAATTATTTCCATATTTTAGATAATACGCCATTTTAAAATGGTGTGCTTGTGTTTTTGTTGTTGTTGTTGTACGTACTAGATTGTAAATACTTAATCAAGTCGGGACCTTGCCCTTTTGTATTAGTATATATGTATATATATATACATATGTGTATGTATATATATATATATATGTATATGTATATGTATATATATATATATGTATATACATATATATACACACATATTAGCACTGTTTCTTCTGGATTTTTACATGTGTAAAACTGATGCCACCTAATAAGTCAGAAGCTTCTCTCTTCAATTCAGTAATAAAATTAGAGACATATCAATTTATTTTATTGTTTTCAGTAATTGGGTATGTAAAAAAGTTTGCAAAGGCACATGATCTGCCTTCATGAGCTTATGGCTTAGTCGGGTAGGTTGGGTTGAAGAGAAGTGGCACAGAAGACACACACACACACACACACACACACATAAACTAATATAAAATAATGTTACTTCCACCATAACTGTATGCTTAAGCTGCTATTGTTTCTCACCCCGGATCTGATGACACAATTAAGTTTTCTCAGTTTTATTTATCAGGAAGAACAGGCTATGCATATTCAGAAGCAAAAGATCAGCATTAGTCAATTAGAAGCATACAAAAAATTTCTTCAATCTTAGACTGGATGATACCTGAGTCATTTAGCTTGATATTAAATTTATCTTTACCTACCTCAGCCTACATGAGTGTTCTTGGGCTCATCGTTCCATCATTTTTCAATTGTGTCTGACTCTTTGTGGTCTCATTGAGAAGGCAAGCAATTTGACATAGGTTATACACACATAATCATACAAAACACATTTCCACGTAAGTCATTCTGTGAGTGAAAACACAGACAAAAAAAATGAAGAAAAATAAATAAAGAAAAAGTATCTTCGATCTGCATTCAGGCTCTATCAGTGCTTTCTCTGGTGATGGACAGTATCTTTCATCATAAGCCCTACAAAACTGTCTTGGATCATTGTATTCCTAAGAATAGCTAAGTTATTCATAGTAGATCATCATATAATATTGCTGTTGCTCTGCACTATGTTTTTCTGGTTCTGGTCATTTCACTTTGCATCAGTTCATGTAACATTTTTTGTGTTTTTCTGAGAGCATCCTGCTCATCATTTCTAAGCTCAATAGTATTCCATCATCATCATATACAGCAACTTATTCAACCATTCCCTAATTAATGAACATCCCCTCAATTTCCAATTCTTCGCCACCACTAAAAGAGATACTATAAATATTTTTAATTCACATACGTATTTTTCTTTTTTTAACTCTTTGGGATACATACCAATTAGTGGTACTGCTTAGTTAAAGAGTGTCCATGATTTTATGACCCTTGGTTATATCAACATTCTTTCAATGGCTTAGATGAAGGCCTTGATGGAACATTTAGTAAATTTCCTGTTGACATGAAGCTGAGAAAATAGTTAATATATTTTATGGTGGAATCAGATGCAAAAAGATATTGATAGGCCTTAAACCAAAGAACAAAATCTTAACAAATGAACTTTTTAGAAATATGAGAAAATAAATCTTCTGCTAGGTTTCTTTTTTTTTTTACAAGTACAAGTGTACAAGTTGGAGAGACATAGTCAACTGTCTTTGTAATAGCAATCTGTGAGCTTTAATGGACTGAAAGCTCAATATGATTAAACCTTATGATAAAGAAGTCAAAATGTTAATTTCAATTTAAAAAGGTATAAGGTTCAAAACGAGGAAGGCAATTAGTTTAATGAAACTAACCTTGGCTCAGACTATATCTGAAGAATTGAGTTCTGTTCATTTTTGCAAGAATTAGAGCTATTCAAAAATACCTGAAACTGAAGGCTGAGTTTTTATAATAACCAAGATGAATTATAATGACCCGAAGAAGAGTTGTGAAAATGCAGCTGCCTCTCTTCCTTTATAACTGAGGGGTTATTGATGTGGCACATTGCCATATTGGCAACACTGATGTGTTGTTTAGTTTTGTCAAATTTTCTTTTTTTTTCTTTCTAAAAACTCTGTTATAAGGAATGTCTCCCTTAGTAGAGAAATGAAAAAAAAATCAATAAAGTAAGAAAAGTATGTAGGTAAACAATAACAACAACAACAGAAGAAAATATTAAACCTGTTCAGAAGTAGAATGGTCTGTCTCAGGAGGTAATAAAAGTTCCCCATATAACTGGGGATTTATGTTCAAGTCTAGATAGCCCATTTGGATGAAAGGGATATTGTATATCAAATTCCTTATCAGGCCTAGGTGGTGCTAGGTGATCTATGCCATCTCTTATAATGCCAGCATTTTATGATCTATGAACCATGATAATATGAGGCAATAGGTGCAAAAATTAGGGTCAGGAATAGTTCTCTGAGAAATTTGTAGGAAAAGAAATTACTTTTGTTTTGCACAGTGGTTAGAAGTATTGGGGAAAGCCTCATGGAGAATGGATTGCCTTTGTTCCAAACATTACATTTCTGTGGTTGGAAAGAACTTCAGAGGCCATCTAGTTCATCTTTATCATTTTATAGATCAGGAAACTGAGACTCAATGATCGTTAATGACTTGCATAATCACAGAAGTAGAAAAAGGCAGATGGTATATACAGTGGGGTTAGAACTCAGGTCACTTAACTGCAAAACCATTTCACTCTCCACTGAACTATGCTGCCTCAAAACTTGGCCTTAAAGCCAGACTTAAATAGGTGGAAATGAGGTGAATAGGGTAATGTGGCCAATGTAATATAGATGAAAGAGAGTGTAATAATTTGGGGGCTAGAAATTAATTCAGTTTGCTTACAATATATAGTGTGGCAGAAGTCTTATGTACATAGGCTAAGAAGTTTGTTTGGATTCTGCTTGCGTTATGCTAATCACCATCAGACCTAATCACTACCTTATCTGATTTCTCTCTCTCTCTCTCTTTCTCTCTCTCTGTCTCTGTCTCTCTCTCTCTCTGTCTGTCTGTATCTTTCTCTCTCTCTGTCTCTCTCTGTCTCCCTCTCTCTCTCTCTCCCTCTCTCTCCTTCCTAAGGAAAAGATGACAAAATATGTATGTATGCACATATGCACATGTATATGTGTATATATATATATATACACAAACATGCACACAGACATACATGTATACACATATACCTGCCTATCTACATACAGACATAGTTCTATCACCTTGAAAAGAAAATCCAGTTTTACTTCATAAGTACACAAAGACAAGTCTACACATGACAAAGAGCTACAAGCTGGGAAAGGCCATTAACAACTTCAAGATATCAGAGAAGACTTGATGGAGGAGGCTCTCTATTGGAGATAAGCTTTAAAGGCTGATCAGGAATTCTACAATTATGTATTCGGGGAGAGTACTCAATGCAGGGAGGAAGATGTAGTGAAAAAGGATGGTCAAAAGCACAGGAGTAGAAATATCTGTGCAAGTATGGAGCATATGGTATATATAGTATGGTTTGGAAGGAGTATAATGAATAGGTAGAGGGGAACGGGGAAAAGTAATGTTGGAGGACTGGGACAGATTGTGAATACTTTTGAATGGCATCCCAAAGAATCTCCATGTTTTTGGGAAGGAAATAGGAAACCAATGATGCACAGTAGAGTACAGTGGAAAGTATATTGGATTTGTAGTATAAGGACCTTTTCCTTGACCCCATATGTTGGTGCTACCCCCTTTAAGGTTACTTATATGTGCTGAATTTCCTCTCTTTGAAGGTAAGCTTCTTAAGGCAGTGGTTATTTTTGTTTTTCTATGTTAGTACTTAGCATAATGTCTGGCACATGGTAATGAATGCTTGTTGATTGATTAAAATCTTGTTTTTGTCACTATCTGTTGTGATCTTAGAAAAGTCAATAATCACTAGATTAGATGATCTTGAAGGTCCCTGCCAGCTCTAAATCTATGATTCTATGATCCTAAGTGTTTGGCATAAAGACTGATATGAAAACATCTATGCAAAAGGTAGTTTGGTCTGTTGGTGAGATGAAAGGTGTATTGGAGAAGATTGAAGACGAAAATGGAAGATTTATAAGAAGGCTGGTCTAATAGTATTCACTGGTGACCTGTAATGCAGTGGTGGCAATGAGAATAAATAGCAGGGGCAAATGAAGGAAGTATGAGAAAAGAAGAAATTCTAGGACCTAGTAATTAACTGGATCCTCAAGGTAATCAAAAAAGGAGAGTCAGGGTTTCATAAGACTGGGTAAGCATGATTGTGTCACTGACAGAAATAGTGACTTCATGAGAAGGAACAGTAGTTTTTGGGAGGGGAGAGAGATAATAATCTTGATTTGTACCTATTATTGACTGTGAGGTGTTGACAGCAAGTCCAGGTGGTATACGTTCTATAGGTCATTAGGACTATGGATATGTTGCTAAGGAGAACAGTCAACTCTGGAGGTATAGATTTGGGATATAGCCATGTAGATGGTGTAGTTGAAGTCTTACATATTGTTAAGGAAATACATGCAGCTGCTTTAACTACTTTTAGGATTGTATTGCACAGTATAATGGACACAGTCACACCAGATTAGAATCAGCATAACATTCTGTACACAAGGACAACATAAAGCCATATTAAAGAAATATGGCCTGAAGAGGGAATGCCATACATACTCAGTTGTGTATCTTACCACACAGGAAAGAAGGAGGAAGAAGATAAAAAAGGGGGGGATGATGGAAGGGAGGGCAGATGGGGATGAAGATAATCAAAAACAAACACTTTTGAAAAGGGACAAGGTCAAAGGAGAAAATTCAATAAAGGGGGATAGGTTAGGAAGAAGCAAAATATAGTTAGTCTTTCACAACATGAGTATTGTGGAAGGGTTATACATAATGTTACGCACGTGGCCCATGTTGAATTGCTTGACTTCTTAGGGAGGGTGGATGGGAAGGGAAGACGGGAGAGAATTTGGAACTCAAGGTTTTAAAAAAATAGATGTTCAAAAGTAAAAAAAAAGAAATATGGAAATATGAAGATAAAGCCTAACAGAATAATAGAAATACTTACATACATCACTAAACCAGGGAAGCACCTATATCTGGATATAACTCCAGAGTCCTAGCCAGGAAAAAAATCCCAGGCAAAGCATCTTCTCCATGAGTGAGGCTCCAAAGAGTAGAGGAATTTCTCCAGGTTATATCCAGTTTCAAACAAAGAAGGAATTGGCTTGGTGCCAAAGCCACATGTGATTTAGCAACTGATTAGCTCAGCACCAGAGCCAGACATGACTCAGCACAGGATGTGTTATAGCTGTGAAGTAGGCCAGAGTTCAAAGGAGCAAGACATCCATGACCATTATGGCAAAACATCTGTGTTCAAAAAGACTCAGGATTGATTCCATATATTCCTAGAACGATGGCCAACCCTTCCAGAAAGAGGAATTGGCCATGTACAAGTTGACCTTTCAGTCCTGGGAATACGGCCCCTGTTCCAAAGAGAAAGCACAACATATGTAGTCACATAGGCCTATAAATGTACAGGGAAGATCTTTAATATTTCATTAACCCTTCACCTTGAGAGCCAGACTCAAGAGATCCAAGGACAAAACCTTGAGGAATATCTAACTTCGGGAGTAGAATAATGATACAGAGAAGGAATGAATAGAGAGGAATGGGAATGTAGTGGTACCTTGGAAGCCAAAAAATTCAGAGGCAAGAGTGGACAACAGTCATCAAGCATAACAAGGACTGAAAAAAATTGTACTTGGTTCCAAGGAGTTCAATGGTGACTTTTTCAGACAAACTGTTTCAGTAGAGTTTCGGGGAATGGAAGAAGTTTTGCTAGGGGGGACTAATTAGCTAGTAGAAATCAAGAATTGTGGGTATAAAAAGGAGAAGAATTATGGGATATTGAGTTTTTAGAAAGGTTCATAGAATGAGAGCATATTATGTATGTGGGAAGGTGGACAAAAAAGAAGCAAAAGGGAGAAGAAGGGAGAGGGAATGGAAGGAAGCAAGGTGGAAAAGAGAAAGAATAAGGAAGACTAAGAGAGAAGCAGAAACACAGAGATGTAGAGAGTTCAGGCAGTAATTAAGTTACTTAGGAGTTAATGGGAAAAGGAGAGGCTTAATTGAGAAATCTGAGTTCACCAAATAAGAGAATTTCCAGGATATATAGAATACAGAAGACTGAAAGAAATTAATAGAAAACAGAGAGCCTACAGAGAGAAGTACAGTTTGATCATAGGTTTTAAGAGGCAAAATAAATGATGTTGGTGGGTGAAACAATTAAATCTTCCTATTGATGATTTTTCAGTTACTATTTAGTAATTTAGTATGCTCAGGTGTTGAAAACATTTTGATTAATACCTTACATTTTCGAATTGTCATAATAAGGATAGGCCAGAATTTAGACTAAATAATCTAAATTTAGATTTTAGAAGATCCATCAGTGCCGTTCTGTACTTGATATATTTTCTCCTTTATATGCTTAAGGGTTAGGGATTAACTTGAATTTCTCTCATTTCCTTGTCCTTTAAACCATTTCCCTCCTCAAAACACATCTTATTATATATACTGTATCTTGATAAATTAATCATTTCATGTAACAAATTGGGTGATTGTTCTAAAAATTGAAATCTTATTTTAGCACGAAAAAGTTTTATGGGGAGTTTGATCTAAGATAGACTGTATAGAGTTATTTTATTAGACCAGCAATATTGATAATTATTGGTATTAATGTCTTCATCACAGAATTTGGACAGTCTCATCTGGAATTGCTGAAAACATCAAAACAGAAAAAAGTAATGTTGAAAGCATGGAGCTACCATTTAAATATATATATATATGTACATATATGTATGTATATATATGTATGTATAAATATATAATTTCTTTTCCAATTACATGTAAGAACAATTTTTAACTTGCATTAAAAAATTTGAATGCCAAATACCCTCCCTTTCTTCTTCCACTTTTCCCTCATTAAGAAGCCAAATGATGCGATATAGGTCATGCATGTTTAATCACATAAATGTATTTTCATATTAGTCATTGTGTGAAAGAAAATCCCCCCCCCAAAAAAAAGAGCTAAGAAAAATAAAGCAAAAGAAAGTATGCTTCAATCTGCATTCAGACTTCACCAGTTTCTTCTCTGGAGGTTGACATTATTTTTCATTATAAATCCTTTGGAATTGTCTTGGATTGTTGTATTGCTGAGAATAGGTAAATCATTCACAGTCAATTGTTGCTGTGGTTACCGTGTCCAATGTTCCCTTGGATCTGCTCACTTCACTTTGAATCAGTTCATGTAAGTCTTTCCAGGCGTTTCTGACAGCATCTTGCTCATCATTTCTTATTGCACAATGGTACAACAGCATAATCATATACTTATTCAGCCATTTTAAAATTGATGGGCATCTCCTCTATTTCCAGTTCTTGCTACCACAAAAAAAGAGCTGCTATAAATATTTTTTCAAGGTATAGGTCCTTTTCTTTTTAGAGCTTTTGATTTCTGGGGGATACAGACCTAATAGTGGTGTTGCTGGACCAAAGGATATACACAGTTATATAGCTCTTTGAGCGTAGTTCCCAATAACCCTCAAGAATTGTTGGATCAGTTCACAATCCCATCAACAATACATTAGTGTCCCAGTTTTTCTACTTCCCCTCCAACACTTGCCATTTTACTTTTCTGTCAGCTCATCTGTTAGGTATGAGGTGATACCTTGGTTATTTTAATTTGCATTTCTCTAATTAATAGTGGTTCAGAGCATTTTTCTTGTGACTATAGATAGTTTTAATTTCTTCTTCTGAAAACTTCCTTTTCATATCTTTTAACCATTTATCAGGTGGGGAGTGACTTTTTTCTTATAAATTTGACTAACTTCTCTGGGCATATGAGAAATGAGACTTTTATTAGAGAAACTTGTTATACATCCCACACTCCCATTTTCAGCTTTTCTTTGCTACATTTGTTTTGTTTGTGCAAAATCTTTTTAATTTAATGTAATCAAAATTATCCATTTTACATCCCATAATGCTATCCCTTATTGAGTTGTAAATTCTTCTTTTATCCAACTATATGACAGGTAAACTACTATATGCTCCCTTAAATGTTTATGGCATCCCTCTACATGATTAAATCAAGTATCCATTTTGATGTTATTTTGGTCTCTGTCTCTCGTTTCTCCTTGTCTCTTTCCAAAACTGTTTTGCTTCTGAGCTCAGTCTCCTCCAATCTGCTCTCACTTCTATCACCATCCCCCTTCTGTTGCCACCTTCCACTCTTATTTCCTTGTAGGGTAAGATAGATTCCTATACTTGAATGTATATTTAATTCCTTCTTTGAACTGATTCTGATGAAAGGTTCAAGAATTGCCTGCCACCTGCTCCATCTTCCTTTCCAATATAAAAGGTCTGTTGTGCCTTGTTTTGTGAGCACATTTACCCCATTCTACTTCTCCCTTCTTCCTTGTTTCCATGGACTTTTCTTTATCACTCCCTTTTTTGGTATCATCCCTTCATTGTCAACTCACACCATGTCCTGGATTTATGTATACTTCTAACTGCCCTAATGATGCAAAAGTTTTTTTAAGAATTACAAGTATCATTTTCTCATTTAGAAATGCAAACAGTTTAACTTTGAATCCCTTATTTTTCTTTACTGTTTATTTTTATATGTATTTTCTTGACTCTTGTATTTTAAAGTAAGTTTTTCTATTTAGCTCTGGTCTTTTTATCAGGAACATCCTCTGTTTCATTAAATATCCATTTTTTTCCCGTGAGAAATTATATTCAGTTTTTCTGTGTAGGTGATTCTCGGATGTAATCCTAGCTCTTTTGCCCTCTGTAATACTATATTCCAAGCCCTCTGATCCTTTATTGTAGATGCTGCTAAATCTTGTATTACCCTGACTGTAGATGCATGATATTTGGATTGGGTTTTTTGGCTCTTTGAAATATTTTCTTCTTGACCTGAGAGTTCTAGAATTTGGTTATAATATGCCTGAGAGTTTTCATTTTGGGATCACTTTCAGGAGGTGATCAGTGGATTTTTCCTATTTCTATTTTATCCTCTGGTTCTAGGATATAAGGGTAGTTTTTCTTAATAATTTATTGAAGTATAATTTCTGGGCTCTTTCTTATCATGGCTTTCAGGTAGTCCGATTTTTTTTGAATAATATATTTCTAAAATAATATTTATTATTTTCCACAGTT
Source organism: Phalanger gymnotis (assembly GCA_028646595.1). Taxonomy (NCBI): domain Eukaryota; kingdom Metazoa; phylum Chordata; class Mammalia; order Diprotodontia; family Phalangeridae; genus Phalanger; species Phalanger gymnotis. The sequence goes on along the minus strand of CM053627.1, from coordinate 181,561,704 downwards.
ACACATAAGACAACTTTTAACATTTGTATTTTAAAAGTTTGAGTTTCAAATTCTTTCCTTCCCTAATCTACCCCCTCCTGAGACAGTAAGCAATTTGATATAGGTTATACATGTACAAACTTGGAAAACATATTAGTCATGCTATGAAAGAAAACAGACCTCCGCCCAAAAAAACCACCATAAAAATAAAGTGAAAAATGGCATGTTTTAATCTGTCTTCAGATACCATCAGTTCTTTCTCTGGGGGTGGATAGTATTTTTCATCATAAGTCCTTCAGAATTATGTGAGATCATTGCATTGCTGAGAATAGCTGTCATTCACAGCTGATCATTGTACAATATTGCTGCTACTTTATACAATATTCTCCTGGTTCTGCTCATTGCATGTAATTCTTTACAGTTTTTTTTTTCTGAAATCCTGCTTGTCATGTCTTTATAGCACAATAGTATTCCATTATAATTATATATCACAACTTGTTCAGCCATTCCCCCATTGATGGACATCCTCTCAATTTCCAATTCTTTGCCACCACAAAAAGAGCTACTATAAATATTTTGTATAAATATATCCTTTTCCCTTT
>CM053627.1:181530974-181560623 GCA_028646595.1 Phalanger gymnotis | reverse complement strand
GAAGAAGAAGTTAAGGACTGGAAGTATTAAGTGACTTGCCCTGAGTCTCATATCTAGTAAACACACAGGGCAGGATTCCAACAAAGGGTATCTTGATTGGGTCTAACACTCTTTTCACTGTACCATATTGCCTCACAAGGAGCTCTAACATTCCTGATGGTTCTAAACTTAAAGAGTGAAATGGGGTCAGCCAAGCAATAGGATAGGCTTGAAGCTCAGCCTAGATATAAGACATTGAGCTCCATTTTCTGATCATTATAGCCTGGAAGAAATAATCCAGGGAGTAAATACAGTGAGAGAAAAGGAAGTGGCCAAAAACTGATACTTATTGGGGGTGGAAGGACTAAGATTGATTAGCAGACAGGATCAAACAAGAAAGAAATGAACTAGTAGATTTAACTGTAATGAAAACTGCAGGAATGGAGCATTATGTCAAGAAGGAGAAGGTGCATAGCAGTGCTAAATGTTAGAAGAATAAAAAGGGGATGAGGATTTAAGAATGGTACCAAAATTTAACAAGTAGAAAGTCACTGATGATATGGCAGAAAGGTATTTCCCTAGAGAGGTGGGAATAAAAGTTAGATTAAGTAGGGTTGATGAGTGTGTGAAATTAAGGAAGTAAAGGCAGCATGCATAGACAATCTTTCCAGAATTTTGTAATGAAATGAAGGAAAGATATTGGGAAATATCTTTAAAAATGCCTCAGTTTCAAGGGAGGGATTCTTTCCTCCTCTCTGTTAGTCTGAGGAGACCTAAACATTTATCAACAAAGGGGAAAGATCCCTAAGAAAACAGGATTAAAAAGGTATTGTAGGGTATCATCCATGATTCAAAGGGACAAGGGTGATTAAATTGAGTCACCAGTGAAGGTTTGAACCTTGGCAAAGGAGGCCAACTTATTGTCTGAAACTGGAAGGAGAAAGAAGAGAATCAGCGAGAAATTAGTCAGTATTTGATGTGTGTAGAAGTAGACATGAGGAGGGAATTTGCTTCAAAAAGCTTGAGTCTCAGTGAAGTAGGAAGCAAGATTATCTCTAATAATTTCTATTTTATATATGCTCATGTTTCATTAGACTTGTGCAATGCATTTCCAGAAGGTAGACATAGAAACAACAAGTAGAAGTGACAAGGAAAGAGATTCTGTTTCAATAAAAGGAAGGTCATTATAATGAGAACTATTCAAATAAGGAATGATATACCTAAGGAAATCATAAGTTGTGTGTCACTACAGCATTGGTGATGTTCAGTCATCTGGAAGACAACTTGTTAGGGATGTTGTAGAAAAGATTCTTTCATTGCCTACGAGATTGAAATAGATAATTCCTGTCAATGCTAAGGTTCTATGCTTCTACCAATACTCTTTTGTTTCAATAATTGGAACTTAGTTATTGCTTATTAAATGAGAGGGTGGATTAATATGATTTTGCTTCCTAACTCTTTGCCACAACCCAATGTATTTGGGGGAGCTAGATGGTGCAGTGGATAGAGTAAATCTGGCCTCAGAAACTTACTAGCTGTGTGACCCTGGGCAAGTCATTTAACTCAGTTTCCTTATTTATAAAATCAACTACAGAACGAAATGGCAAATCATTCTAGTATCCCTGACAAGAAAACCCCAAACAGGGTCACAAAGAGTTCGATATGATTGAACAAAAACAATAGTTATTGAATGGTACTGATTTGGAATTTTATTTTCTTTATCTGTCTACAATCCTAGAATCAATTTAGCCTTTAAAACTACTCAAATTAGATTGCCTTTAACACATCTTCTGGGGAATTATCTGAGCTTTAACAGTGCCATTATGGGTTGTGATTTGGGATTTATAGTTTCAAAGTCTATGAACAAGTGTGGAGTGCTGTGATAATGATGCAGCATCCTGCTTGTCTGAGATGATCCATGTCTTTGTCTAATTGGAAAATGGGAGTTCTATTTTTCTTTTTAATTCTTGAAATCCACATTTAAGCATATGTCTTATAAAGCCCCTTCATTAGTGACTAGATCCTGTGCCTGCATAGTCTGAAAACTCTGAAAGAGTTGCCCACAGTTTTATCCACACCATCTATTGATTTTCGTATGAATCTTGCAGCTCAAATTCCATTTAATACTTTAAGCTGATGGTGTTAGCCGTTCCTGGTTTCTGTTGTGATATGTATTACAATGCCCCTAGATTATATCTGTAATATAATAGAATTACACAAAAATTCATAAATATATTAAATGACCTTAATGATTAATGATGCTTTATTAAGCATCCGATTCCTTCATTTCTCCCTCTCCCAGTACCTAGTAGACATTTTGTATATGGTTGTTTCATAATAAATATTTGTTGAAAGAATGACTAGGATTGCTTTTATTAATAATTTTACACATTCATATATCACTGTGAGGTTTGTCAAGCATTTTTCTTGCCTGATCCTCAGAAAAATCATGTGTGTGTGGTGGAGTCAAGACAATAATGGAAGGTAGCAACCTTGCTTCGGTTCCCCCAAAACCTCTTCTGCCATGACTGTAAAAATTGCACCAAACTGAATTCTGATCAAGAAAGTTAAGAAAAAATCATAATGAGTCATTTTTTCCAGGCCAGAGTCACTTAGGAATATAGATGGGGCAGATAGTGGTGCAGGGTCTGACTAGAAGCACAGCAGCAAAAGTGGCAGAAGATAGTCACAGCAATAACAATGGCTGTGAGGAACAGCCCAACACTCAGGGATGTTAAGAGGCCAGAACACCTGAGCAGAAAGAAGTCACTGGAGATTCTTTTGCAAGCACTTGGGAATAAGAATGGGGGCCATCTAGTAGCTCTCTCACTCATTACCCATTTCCAGGTCATGGTTCCAGGGCAGAGGAGTAGTTGTGGTCATGAGGAAGCCAGGCCCCTACCTATGTAAAGAGTAGAGCTCAGACCAAGAATGCATTGAATAGTTCTCTCTTTGGATAATACCTTGTTGGAAACCTGGAAAACTTACAGGCCCTTTGACTGAGCTGTAAAAGCGGCAGGAGGACATAAAAGACAGAATCTCAGACCAGTCATCTCCCCAGAAATGACAGACTCCAACTCCAATGAAAAATTCCAAAGTCAAAAAGCAGGATGGGAAAATGAGTAAATGATGAAAATCATGTCTGGCAGTTGCTTTTTTGTTCTTTTTTTAGAGTTGGAGAAACTGAGCTTCATAGAAGTGGTGACCTTCTTAAGGTCATATCGTAAATATTTGAAGATAGATTCACATCCAGGTCATGATTTCTGGTCTAATACTCCTTCCACTTTGGCATGATTCTTCTTCATTATCAATCACCTGTCTTAGGCTAGTTCTCAAGAGTTTGGTACAGACTCATAGGATCATAGCTTTAGAGCAATAAAGAGCCCAAAGGCCATCTAGTTCAGTCACATTAGTTCATTAATAAGGACAATGGTATCCAGAGATCACCCAGGTGGTAAAGGACTGATATGGACGTAAGCCTTCTTACTAAAATCCCATCATCGGCTAACATCTAGATAAATCTTACAAATAAGAGAATGAAGAAGATGAAATGCAAAGTTGACTAATCATAACATTTTAGTTGACATTTGTTTTTTTGTTTTTTTTCCTGACCTGGGATACATGATTTGGTTTCTTTGTCTCATTTTTTTTCTTTTAGTTTTCATGTATTTCCCATTTTATTATTTGAATTGATAATAATTTTCTATTTCTTTTGTACTTCCTTGCTGACATTTAGCTATGATCTTAAGAAGGGATTGACTTCTTATAGAATTCATCTGAAGCTATTCTGTCCTGACTCTTCAAGGCTGACAATATAATTAAAAATGTCATCTAGTTAATCGAATAAACCAATACTGGCAAATGTGCCAATGGAGTAATGTTAGAGAACACCTCAATTCAATTCAACACACATTGTCTAAACACCTACTTTAAATGCTCTGCTAGGTACTTGATGTACAAAGACAAAAATTAAATAGTCCCTGCCCTCAAGGAATTTATATTCTACCGGATCACACAATATGTATATACATAAGTAGACAGAAAATAATTTATTTTATGTTTAGCATTTTAACGACTTTCTTTTACATTGCCTTCAATTTTAAGTTTGTGCCTCTTCCCACCCTGCCATAGTGACTAATTGCTTGTAAAAAGAAAAGAAAAAGAAAGAAAACAGAAACAGGGAAAAGAGTTTGTCAAAACTTTTGGCAAAACTAGCCAATCTATCAGCTGTGACTAGCAGCATAGGCAATGTTTCTCAAAGGTCCCCAACCTTTGAACAAAAGTCAAGGAGATGCATTTTCTTGTACAGAATAGTACAGAATGATAAGAAAGACTGGGAGAGAACCTTGGAAGATACCAAAAGTTAGTAGTTGTGATCTGGATGAATATCTAACAAAACAGATTGAAATGGAAGGGGACCAACAGGTAATAGAGGAACTAGGAGAAAGTAGTGCCATGAAAACCTATAGAGAAGAGAGCATTATGCAGAAGAGGGTGATTGGCTGTATAAAAGCCTGCAGAAAACTCAAGAGAAATAAAAATTGAGATAAGGCCATTAAATTTGGCAATTAAGAGATGATTGGTAACTTTGGAGATAGCAATTTTGGTTGAATAATGCCAATTGTAGAAAATCTTATTCAGCTTTCATTTATTCCATCTTTTTCTGCTACTTTGCCTATATCCCACCTTCAAGGAGGAATAATTAAATGTAGTAATTGAATAATACTTACTGGACAAAATTTTAATACCCTGAAATGAGATGTGGTATTTTATTTGATGTTGTTTGAAATCTGATTGACTTTTAAACATACACTCTATCTCATCCTAAACAGTTCTTTGGATTTCCTTTAAATCAGTGTTATCTCTTTTAAGATTTTTTTCAACTACTTTTCTTTGCCTGTGTTAATCTTGATTTTCTAAACTGATCCCAAATTTATTGCTTATGTATATGCACATGTATGTAAATATGCATGTATATGTTTGTATGTATATACATACATACATACAAACTGAAGGTAATAGAAGAAATGTATAAATGTATTTGACACAAAAAATCCACTCCCAAGTATTAGAGTAATTAGTTCTACAGTTGATATGAAACTATAACGTATTGCAAATTCCACAGAATATAAAAACAGTGCAATGAAACTCAGAAATGTAAATATGCATTTAAAGTGTCACCTAGTTAATCTAATAAGCCAATACTGGTAAATGTTCTAATGGAATAATGTTAGAGAACACCTCGATTCAATTCAACACACATTGTCTAAACACCTACTTGAAATGCTCTGCTAGGTACCTGTTGTACAAAGACAAAAATTAAATAGTCCTTGCCCTCAAGGAATTTACATTCTCCAGGGTCATACAATATGCATATACATAAGTATATTTATATCCATACTAAATATATAGTATATTACTGGAGCTGGAACTGTTATTTCATTGACATAGGCAACCCCCGTACAAGCAAAATCCCTTGACGAACGCAGAGTGACATATTCTGTACAACTCTTATCAAGTTGCCTAGAGTATAGAAAGTTTAAGTGACTTGCCCTCAGTCACCAGTATGTCAGAGATCACACTTGAACCCAGGTCTTCCTGGCTCCTGGCTCTAACTACTATAGCACATGAGCTAACCTTAAAGCTAGGATTGCTGGGTTTCTTTCTGCTGTTTTGTCAATACTCTGTAATGGTTACAATATCTTTTAATTGAACATTAAATGTTGATTTAATTAATACCCTTTTTATTCCATCCTTTGGGTCATGAATAAAGATGTAGAAATCTTACTGACAACTTTCTTGGCATAAATACTAAATAAGCACTTCTCACTACTTACTTCAGCTAATAGCTGATTTTAAAATGTTTTTCATTCATTATCATTAAAGAGGAAAATTGCTCATATATAGGCCAGTAAGTAGCAATAAACTGCTGGTTAAATATCTACTAAAGATAAATGATAAACAGGTGTAAGGTTTGAAATAGGTGTGTTTTGTATTCAGCATCTTCGGCTCCTGCAATATTCTTTACAAATTCGTTTAGAATCACTCATTTCCAGGTGGGATGCCATTCTCCCACAACCTTGAGAAGGCATTTCCAGCTCGGAAGCTATTAGAATGATGCATCTTTATTCTTAAGCATAACCATTTCATTCCATAAATATCAATGCAAAGTATGAAAAGGAAATAACCTGCAAAGGAAGATAAAGGAAGAGTTGTGATGCTCTCTTTCTTATAAAGGTTTCCTTCAGATGACAGTATGGGAGGACAAACCAATAAGCAAGTAGAAGAATTTGTAAATGTTCCATAACTTTCTTCCCACCCTCACTATTTTCTGAATTTCTTCTGCTGCTCCCCTCCTTTTTTGCTTTTATGCTATTTTCATTCTCCTTCACTTGCATTTTATTTCCCACATTCTAACACTAGAATTCAAAGCTAGGTGTAAGAGATCCTTAGGGTATTTTCTTTTGGGTTTCTGGAACAGCAGAGTAGTATTCCAGGCCTTTTGCAGGAGGTGAGATGAGAAGGAATTCCCCCCTTAGGTGACTAATCCAATAAACTCACTTTATTGAACACCTCTTTTAACCAGTAGCTATTGTAAACAGGAAGGAGCATAGTGGGTTTAATACTTTTGTCACTCTCTGCTTTTCCCTTTTCGACAACCTTTTTGATCCCTTACCTTTTCACATATTTGTCTTGAAAGAGCTTCACTAAATCTATTTTACAACATAATGTAAACTACTGAGCCCTAAAATAGCCTTTGGAAAAAAATAAAAGGTGAGTTATTTTGAAGGGTCAAAGGGTAGCAAAATGTCATTTGCCCTCACTATGTTCTTACTCTTTGAGCTATGTTTATTCCTGAACCAATATCAAATTCCAAAAGATCTTTCATTGCACCAAAGACAAATAAGACTTATAAGTACCAAGAGCACATCATTAGTAAAGACATTAGAATTTACAGCAGAAAGAGGACATAGAATTCATCTGTTCCGTACCCCTCATTTAACAGATGTAAAAACCAAGTCGTTGAGAGGTCAAATGACTTGTTCAGGGTCATACACATAGTAAATAGCTGAGTCTGGATTTGAACCCTGTTCCTCTGATGCCCCATTCAATACTAATTCCACCCTATTTTCTGCTGCTTGTTTGGTATGAAGCAGAGTATTTTATTTTAAGTAGAAATGATATTCCTATAGAAACCATCTTATTCTATGCTAACCTACCAAAAATTTAGAGCTGAGTGGGACTTTAGATGAGATCTACTACTTTCCTTCCATTTCAAAGATGGGGAAGCTAAAGTTCAGAGATATTAAGTGATTTGCTCAACATTATGCAGCTGGTAGTAGCCCAGCCACAATTCAAATGCAGGTTTGATGTTTCCAAATCTTTTCACCAAAATCATCTATTCTTATCTATTGGCCACACTATGAAGCAGATACATGAGGCAATTTAGGCATTTGACTATCTGGATGGTCATGGGCAAGTAATTTATTTAATCTTTATATGCCTCTTGTAATTAAATAATATTCTGGTAAATGGAGGTTTCCATACCAAGAAATCTACTTATTAAGGGAGGTGGAAAATATGAAGTAGAGAATTTGGTTTGTAACTTTGGTTAGTATTTTAATATCTTGACTTCTCAAACTAGATTACAATTCATTAATACAGAGTCTGTGACACCTAAGATACCTCAGGTGGTTTTGCATACAGTAAAGGTTCTTGCTGGCTGGATTCCATTTGAAGAAAATAAAACAATTAAACATTTAATGGAAGGAAAAGAGGAAACGGTACTCAGCAATCCAACCAACAGTGAAATGAAAGCTTGAGAGGGCCTGTGAATCCATATAAGAAGACATTTTGGGGCTGGCTGAAGGAGACTTGAGGAGAACTAAGGATGGGTATAGCAATAATGATTTGTCAAAAAGGATGATAACTCAGCAGGTAGGGGATTATTCTAGTCTAAGGAGCAGTCTGGGAAAAGGTGAGATTATCTTGATTTAAGGCTTTGTAGTTCTGACAGACAGTGAGGGAGGAGTCAGTTAAGACTCAAAACAAATGCAAAAGTCATGGTTGAAGTGATGAGAGGATTACCAGGACAGTGATAAATAAAAGGATCCCAGAGAAGAGAGAGCATAGAGAATCAGAGGACAATATAAATAATGATATAACCAGAAGAAAATAAGTCAAGCAGAATGAGGGAAGTTTAAAGTGTAAATTTTTAGGAAAGGAAATAAAAACCTGAAAACAATTTTTTTCCTCCTCCCAGGACATTGGAAGAAAAAAAGAGATGGATAAGTAAATCTGCATAATCTGGATATCTCAAGGCTTTATAGCTTCTAAAACCACCATATCTGATTGATTCTTTAATTATTTAGCTATGTCTTTATATATCTCTGGAGCTTGTGACTATAATTTGAGTTTGCTTCCTGGTGGTGCTGACTTTTTTAAAGGTATCTTAGTCTGGTGGTCATTTGCATTCTTTATAGTCAAAGATAATGCAGCTACTCATCTTTTAAAACTATTTTAGCTCTTTTAAATATTAGTATCGCTGTGCTTATTGACTCACTTATTTTTAGAAGAAAAGTAATAGGAAATGATAACATTTTAAAGCATGAACGACCTAAAAGAAACCAACTTTTGAACCGTTCCTGTCTGCTCTTTCCACTTTTTAGCATTTTTTTTAACCTCGTACTTACATTTCCTTTCCAGTTCTCAGCCAACTGAATTATTCATACTCTGGTAGATTTCTACCTACTACCCTTGCTTCTTTGAATTTTGAGACATCAGAATTACTAGAAGCAGGCCACTTTGGATGTAAATGCCTTTCAGTTAGCTGAGTAACTGTCCTTAAGTGAACTCTCTAGGGGTTTGTTGGTAGCACATATTCAGGTTCTGTTAGAACAAGACCTCTGCTTTTTTGGTTGGTGTTTTTGATTCACAATTCAAAGGCCACAGGATAATGGTCTATTATAATGGTTCAATGGATATAAGAGGACACTTAGTGTCAAGAAGACCTGAATACAAATCTGGCATCATATGTTTACTATTTGTGTGACCCTGGGCAAGTCTCTTAATCACTCTATGCCTCAGTTTACTTCTCTTTAAAATAGGGACAATAATAGTACCTTCCTCACAGGGTTGTCATGAGGATCAAATGATTTGATATATGCAAATAACTTTGAAAACCTTAAAGTGTTATATAAATTCTAGCTATTATAAAATAATTAATAATAATAAAGTTAGTTAGTTATGAACTTCATCTTGTTCATATTCTTCTGCTTCTCTATTGTACCAACTCAGTGTCATCCTCAACTCCTCATCCTTACTCCAAAAATTCAAACTGTTGCTAAGTCTTATATTTTCTACCTTTAAAGCCTCTCTCCTGTATACCACTTTCTCTCCACACACACTAACAGCACCCTGAAGCAGACTCACTTCATGCCTGGACTACTGCAATAGATTACTGGATTATCTCCTGGCCTTAACTCTCTCACCATTCTAGGCCATCTTCTTTTCTGCTGATAAAGTGCAATATCTCAAACTCAGATTTATCATTCCCTCCCCACTCTCTACTCAATAAACTCCAGTGGCTCCCTATTACTTTGAAGATCAAATATGAAATCCTCTTACATACTAACTAGTATCCTTTTAACCTTACCCCTTTCCACCTTTACAGTTTTCTTTGCATACATGTAATGGTAATGTAAATTTGAAGATCTTCCCATCCATTAATAGGCCCATATGACCTGCTAAGTCACATGGAAGCCTAAGTCACATGAAGTAGAAAAGAAGAGTTAGAACTGAGGGAGAGAGAGGAAGTAGCTAGCTTTGAGTTTTTGTAAGAAGGCCTTAGCAGGGGGAAGGCTTGGGGTTGGTGGTACCCCCTGCATTGTTATTGTGTATGGATTTCTTTGTTGCTATGATGGATTTGCCTTTCTGGTGTTGGGATTTGGCTTTCTGGTGTTTGATTAAATATTTTGATTCCATATAGAGAGTCTGTTATATTTTGTGATTCAGAGCTATGTCAGCATATTCATAGCCGGTGCTGTGAATATTGCATTGCAATACAACATGATATTCCATTTCCTAACTTTTAACTGACTCTCCCCCTTTACCAAGAATGTTTTCCCTCTTCTCTTGTATTGTCTAACTTAGAAGAAGACTCTGCTTAAATCTTATCTTCTTCAAAAGGCCTTCACTGTTCTCCACCAATGTTAGTGCCTTCCTTCTGTGATTACCTCCTATTTACATTGCATACATCTTATATGTGCATGGTTGTTTGCATATTATCTCCCCTACTGTAATGTGAGACTCTCGAGGGTAAAGCACTATTTTTTTTTTAAATTATTTGAAGCACTGGCTCTTAGTCTAGTATGTGGCACATACTAAGTGCTCAATGAATGTTTGTTGATCAATTGATTTAAAAATCCAGTATTCTCATTCTTTGTGAGTTAAAAAATTATGGAACTACAAAACATTATTTATTTTCATAATTCTTTGTAGTGAGGAGAATCTCCTCTTTTGACTTCTAGACTTGTTTCTATTTCCTCATTTTAGCCAGACTTCCTTCCTTCTTTCTTTCCTTCCTCTTTTCTTTCCTGCCTCTCTCTCTCATCCATTCTATCCTTTCTCCTTTCTTCTTTTTATATGTTCTTTTCTTTTATACTGTAGCACAATTTCCATGGAGCAAACAGAAGCAGAAAACCAGAAGAAATACCTCTGTATCACCTAACTCTAGCCTTGGTAATATGAAGCATGTATTATGTTGTGATGAACTTTTCTAATAAAGATGGAATCTTGTTGGCATAATATATTTCCTTGTCTCACAGAAGTTATTTTAAGAATTAGGAACTTAATATAAAATCTTCTTTCTAATATAAGAAAAGCTATTTGTTATTTTATCTGAATTACACTGACCTTCTGGTCAGTGAGGAGAAAAGTTCCTGACAAATTATTCCTATCCAAAAAAAATCTATAGGATATAATAAGATAATTCAGTCAAAGAAATTCAATGATGCTTCGGCTCTTTGTTTGAAACACGTATATTTCAAAAATTGGATAATTGCTTCTTATTCTAACATATATATAATAAAAATTTTTCCCTCCAATAAATGGAACAACGGAAAGGAATCTGGCTTTGAAGTAAGAGGAAATGAATTTTAATCCCAGCTTCTACACCCACTACCTGTATGATCTCAAGCAAGCCACCTCACCTGACTTGGTCTCAGTTCCTCATAAATAAAATAGAGTTTGACTAAGTGACTGCTAAGTGTACTAGTCTTAAAGAATTCTTCTAATTTTGTCCCAGCTAATTATGACCAGGACATAATTTTGGGATGACAGACATCTTGAGCAATGCCAGATTTTTTTTTTATACAGAGAACAATAAATCTCAAGCTATAATGGACTTTTAGCTGGCATCTAGTCTAACCTTGTCATTTTATGGATGAGGAAACTGATGAACAGGGAGGTTAAGTGACTTACGTATAGGGCAAAGCTTTAGCTCTCACAAGAACAGGACAACATTTTTCCAGTTCATTAAACAAAAAAAATGCTTAATCATTGCAAATGTCCCTCAAACAATACACAAAAGCAAACAAAGTATCATCAATAGATTTAGGTGCTCTTTTAAAGCTAAATTACTATTTGGCAAGGAAAAAATGTAGCTCGTCTTTCATCGTCGGTCTGTTGCTGTTTTTGGAGTATTTAGTCCTGCTTGAAAATAAATGATGAATTTTGCACAAGGAAAACAACTACGTATTCATGCAGAATGACATCTCATTCTATTCTGCAATTCTTAATGAGTAAAGAAAAGTGTGGGCTGCACACAGGAGTGTGCCCGTACAATTTTAACAATCAGCTCTCCATGGGGTGGGGGGTAAGTATACACACAGCATTTGCAAGTTTAATTTACATCATTGCTATTTTCTTGATCACTTTCAGTCTATAAATTGATAAAATAAGCTTTGATTTGTAGCACTTTCCAATTTCCTAGGTGTAAATATTCACACTGGAAATTTAACAAGTGGCTTTCATCAGGAGGTACAAGCTCATTATTCACAGCAGCAGATTATAATCGTTTCATAACAAATGCACACATATTTCATAAATTGGTAATGGGATCTTATTTTCAAAATGTATGCATTTGGATATACAGCATGGTACAGTGGGAAAAGACCTAAATTTGGAATAAGAAGACTTGGCTTTGGACCTTGACTCTTCTCCTTACCACCTATAAGACCTTGAGCAGACCAAGTCTAATGAGGAAGCCTTAGTTTCCTTACCTGTAAAAATAGAGGTTTAAACTAGATGATTATTAGGCTTCTTTATAGTTTTAAGTCTTTGGTTCTCTGTAGAAGTTTGTACAAGCAATTTGTATGCAATGCTAACTTCCCTACACAACTTGTGATGAGCTTAAAATAAAATTGCACATGAAAGAACTTTGAAAAGGAAAAAAGAAAAAAAATCCTATTCATTCACTGACCACAAGATGCAAAATCCTCATCTTGTTATTATGACTTCTTATAAAAGGTTTATAAAACCAATTAACATTCTAAACCTAAATTTCATTCACAAATAGAGGGTTAAATTGCTTCTTCACGCATTTGCTATGTTTCTAATCAGTTTTGTTTAAAGCAAAATCTATCTAAATGTCACCCTCCCTCTGATGCGAGTCATGAACATATGATTTATGCTACACAACAGCAGAGGTTATCTTTCCCAAAGCTTCCTGGGCTCTTCACAGATGCTTGGAGCAGCTGCCTGCCTGTTACTCATTGATTTTGCAGTGGCATCTGCATTCTCATGTTAATTAACCCAGAGCTTCTGGCTTCTTCATCTCCCTAGGTCCCAACACAAGGGGTACCATGCTCTAATGGAAAAGACTCTAAATTTGTGGCCACATTCTGGATCCTGGTGCTGGTGCTTACTAGGTAGCTGTGTGGTCTCTAACAAATCATTTAATCCCTCTGAGCCTTTCTTTTCTCATTTATAAAATGAACTGGTCAGAATATATGTCTTTTAATTTCCCTTTCCACCTCTAGAGCTGTGATCTTATGGTCTCACATCTAAAAGCCCACCCCACTCCACTAGGTCTTCCATTTCATTTTTTCATGCCCAAACTCTGTTATACATCCCTCTCTTAAAATGTTCTGCCTCAGTTTTCTCTGTCATTCATTCAGCCATGCATAACCACACCATTGACTGCACTCACCTTTTCCCCAACCTCAATTGGTGGGGGCTAGAGGGGTGGCATGGCACACAGGGAATAAGTCCTATTCAGTATTTCTGTTGGTTCCATTATAATGCCAAAGATCTACTTTTGACGGAGAAAATTGGTCTCACCACAATAAAAGCACGCTTAAGAATTTTGACATCCACTTCAAGGGTACATCCTACCTTTGCCAATGTGAAATCTATTTGCATTAATTTGCCTTTATTTATTCTATTCTCCTGCTCTACCCTAACCTCCTTACCACTAAAAAAAAGTCCTACTGCAATACTACATTATAGCACGGAGGTGGCCCTGGGTCATTGAATGTCATGCTACAAGATTACGTTTTCCAGTCTCCAGCAAATTGGAAAAAACAAACCAAATCAAATCAAAACAAAACAAAACAAAACACTTTGCCTATTATCCCAGTGATAGTATGATGTCTGAGGATCAACCCAGCTAAGGATAGAGAATCATCACCATCAAGTTGATTGCTAGATATTGAAAATGGCTCTTGGTTCTTTCTTTGTCTCAACCCCCTCTTCCTCTTCCATAGTAACCATGATAGAGTAGAAAAGTCGGGGCAAAGTACTAAAAATCATACAATTTTTAGTCTGTCTACAAGCACTACTTTGATTTTTAGTATTCCTCATATAAAATTATTATCTGGTGGGCAATGAGTTGAAACATAGGACTGGAAGAAATGAACCACATCTGTGGTGATATTCTCACTATAAAGTGGGGATTCTTTTTTTTGTTTTATTTTGTTTTTGGTATATGTCATGGACCACTTAGTCAGTCTGGTAAAGGCTATAAACCTTCTATTCAAATAATGTTTTAAAATTGTTGAAGAAAATGCTAAACTTCAGTTAGAGATCAGTAAATAAAAGGCTTTTTTGACATCCGTGTTCATGAACACCTGAGTCCAGGTTCAGAACCCCTGCAGTAAATGAAACCAGAAGACACTTTTAAAATTGCAACTAAGTGGTAGGATATTTCTGGGAATAGAATCAATTCATGGAGATGAAAAAATTGGCTTCATTACTTATCCAAATCTGCAGGAAGTTTCATTTCACAGGACACTTGGTCATCTCACTTTGCAATGTTCAGGACAAATGTATGCACATTGCTAACTATGAAAGAAATTGAAAGTTAGCCAACAAAATCTGTTGCAGAAGATGAAGAAGAAGGGAAATCATCCATCTATCAATCAAGATGTGTCAAGCATCTACTCTCTGCCAAACACCACACTACACACTAGAATTTAAAAAGAGGCAAAAGATGGTCCCTGCCTTAGGAAATTCACAATCCAATGGGGAGAGACAACATGTAAATAAATATATACAAAAATAATCAACAGAGAGAAGACACTAGAATTAGAAGGGCTTGGAAAAGATTCCTGTAAAAGATGAGATTTTAGTTGGGATTTGAAGGAAGCCAGGAAAGATGGTAGAGATGAGGAGGGAGATCATTACAAGAATGTGGGATAGCCAGAGAAAATGCCTACAGCTGAAGGATTGTGAAACAGTCAGGAGGTCAGTGTCATTGAATTGAAAAATATGTGGCAAAGAATACAGTGTAAGAAAACTGAAAAATTAGGAAGAGTTAAATCATAAAGGGCTTGCTTCGAACACCAGAGGATTTTGCATTTGAATATGGAGATGATAGGGAGTCATTGAAGTTTAATGCATAGGAGGGTTATATATGTTAATATATACTTTAAGAAAACCTCTTTTTTAGCTGAACTGAGGATAACTGGAGTGGGAAGATTCTTCACGCACCCAGCCAACAAGCAGTGTATTTCAATGGTCCAGATGTGCGGTGATGAGAGCCTGCACCAGAGCGATGTCTGTGTAGAAAAAGAGAAGGGGACATATTTGAGAGATGTAGCAGGGGTGAAATTGACAGACTTTGGCAACAGATTGGATATGGGGAGTAAAAGATAGTGAGGGGTCAAGATGATCCCTAGGTTTTGGTCTTGAGGGACTGAAAGGATGGTAAGGAAATGATTTGAAAAAATAGCAAGATCCCTCAAATTAAGTCATTATATATTTTGATTATGCATGTGTTGTGATCTGCTTCACTGAGGAGAAAGCTTGATCAGATGGGGTCAAAGATCTACTGAAGTATACAGTGGTACCTGTTGGTTTAAATTCAAGGGAGGAGGGTGGCACATAGGAGACATATTTCGAATAATAGTGAATATTGAATAATATTTTGAATAATAATTTTGAATCATAGTTTTGAATAACTAATGAAACCACTACTTATAGACTAAAATAGGGGAGTGAAGAGAAGGGGTAGGTTTAAGAGTTAAAGGAAATTCAATTTTTGGCATGTTGAGTCTTGATGTGCTCATGGTTCACTCATGTAGAGATGGTTCCAGTAAATAGTTGGAAATACAAGATCCATGCTAGGAAGAGATGTTAAGGTGGATTCATAGTTCATTCATTTAACAAAAAATCATGTCTTATATGCAAAGAATTGTTCTGCAAACAAAGTCACAAAGGGGAAAAAAAGGCCCAGTTCCTAGGTGAGGGTGAGAGAAATATAATGTGAACACAGTTATGTATAATGCAAATTGGTCTAAATACAAAATAGATAAAGGAAATATTCAGTGAAAATGCAGTAAGAAAATTTGAGGGGTAAACACTTTCAGTTAGGGAGAGGAGATCAAGGAAGACATCATGGAAAAGGTGGTACATGACTTTAGCCTTCAAGAAAGAAAGGATTCTGAAAGGGTAGAAGGAGGAAAGAATATATTCTGGTAATAATGAACTATTATTATAGTAGTCTTGATAAGAGAAAAGGAAAATTGTAAGGCCAAGAAGGAAATGGCAGAAAGTAAGGCCCAAAGAGAAGGGATGGAATAGGAAAATATGAAAATGGGAGGAATCAAAAAACAAACTAGTAATCATGATGAATATAACAAACAGGCTTAGAAATTTGGGGAAAAGCTATGGAACCAAAGACCAGAAGAAGACTGGAAAACCAAGAAAGAGAAAGGAACAACAATAGATGAAACTTGAATCTATCTCTTTACTGTTACTCAGTCAATATGACATAGGCATTCCATTCTGGGATAGATAGTTATATACTCTCTAGCAACTCCAGGCCATACATGGGAATAGCATATACTGCAATTATTCTTTGTTCCCATTATAGTTTTCTTAACTATTTATAAACCTTTTCTCTTGTTCTGTTATGTAAATACTTTCTTATGTTTAACACCTTAAGTAACCTAAGTGTATGTAAAGGAGCTAAAGACATTTTTGGAGAAGCAAAGCAATCAAGTTATTAAAATTATTGAAGCTCCCAGGAATTCCTAGGGCCATGAGATATAGAAAGTTGTTTACACACACACACACACACACACACACACACACACACACACACACACACACATGCACACATACATATGTATATTTAAAAATGCGTGTATTTTATCATGGGTATGTCATGTCAGGAGAGAACCTTCACATTGGAATAACACCATGATTAATGCACATAATCGAAGATTGTAATAGATGGAAACAATCTCCTAAGTCTGAACTGCACCTTACCAAGAGTCCCCTTTCCAATACTGTTGACAAATACTCTTGTCACTCTGCCAAAGACAGCCACTTCTATCTTTGAACAGCCATAATTGTTAGGATTTTTTTTTCCTTTACATCCAGCCTTCATCTGGTTCTCCATACTGTCTACTCATTGTTCCTTGCTTTGCTCCTGGAATCCAACCAAATAATGCTAATACCACTTCCATTATTTCAAATGCTTAGAGATGCTTTGAAGTCTTAAGCTCAATTACTTCAACTAATAGAGAGAGAAAACTGTGGGGAGAAGGGACAAGGTGAATCAAGGAAAGCCAGAGATGAGCCGTGAAGAAAGAAAAAAGATTATGAAAGGGAAAGAGGAAAAAGTACCTTCCAGGCATGAAGGACAATTTAGCACTATCCTCCTTTGATAGAGGAAGCTTTTCACATGAGAGTTCCCTATGTCCCTACCCTTCACCATATCTTGATATGTCAGTGTTCTCACTTTGGGGAGCACACATTGCTTCTCATCCTTGTCTTTCCTAAAACGGATGTCTCTAAACTAAATACGATACTATACATTTTTTCTGATTAAAGCAGAGTTACTCAGAAGTATCACTTTCTAGAGCATCAGTTGGGTGTTCTAGGATGGGCTGACATTCAGTTTATGTACATCTCTGATGGGGAACAGAAGAACAAGTGGTGGGAATTTGCTATTTCCTGAGAGGTGTGGGATGAGCAAGAGTGTGCCAGGAAGAAGTTTTTAGGCTGAATCGATCCCAAATTAGATTGCCAAGGTGTAGAAGGTGATTCATAGTAGAGTCTCCTTTATAAATTGAAGGAACTTAGATTATTGAATCTACAAAAGATAAGAGAAAGGGAATAAGTATTTATATAGTGCCTATTATGTGCCAGGCACTATGCTAAATAAGCAATATATATATATAATATATATACATATATGTACATATATATATATATATTTATATGGGGTGTGTGTATATATGTGTGTATATATAAAATTTGATCCTCACCACAACCCTGTGGAGTGAGTGTTCCTATTTTCCCATTTTACCATTGAAGAAGCTGAGGTAGATATTAATTAAGTGACTTATCAAGGAGCACAGAGCTAGTAAGTATCTGAGGCTAGATTTGAATTCTAATATTCCTGACTCCACACCCACTGTTCTATCCACAGTGCCATTTAGCTGCCATTTAGAGCGAATTCAAGCATTTGAAAATCGTCATGTACAAGAGGTCTTAGGCATGGTCAATTGGAAACTAGGAAGCAGACCTAGGAACAATGGGCAGAAGACATTGAGAAGAAGAGCAGTGAGGTAGCACAGTGGAGAGAGCACCAGCCTTGGAGTTAGGAGGACCCAAGTTCAAATCCAGCCTCAGACACTTACCAGCTGTGTGACATTGGGCAAGTCACTTAACCCCAATTGCTTCCCAAAAAAATGTGGAGAGGCAGGCAGAAAAAGTCACAATGTAAGGAACAACTTCAGCAATTAGAACAGACCAAAGCTGATTATCGTGAAGATGAGAAAGTCTTATGATGAGGTTCCTCAGGTAAGGGAATTTCATGTCATTTCTTCTTCTGGATATATAGATTTTGAAGTAATCTCTGTAGGGATTTAATCAGAAGAGTTCACTAATAACTGGATGTACTTACCTCCATTTAAGACTCGGATTGTATTTTGCTGTGCAGAGTGTGGATAACACCATTGACTACCTCCTTGAAGGGATTTAGGAATGGGTTAATTAACACTTGATTGAAGATGATTAGAAGGAATTGAATTTGGAGTCAAATCTTATCTCTGTCACTTTGTGACTTTGGCCAAGTAATTTAATCTTTCTGAGGATGTCCCTCAGATTCCCTCATCCTTCAAGTGAGGAGTTTGGATAAAATTTCTGTAAGGTCCCTTCTAGCTCAAGATGATTGATTCTATATTTAAGTTCTAGATCCAAGGGTTAATTGTAGTCACTTGCATGGCTATGGGTTAGAGTAAGCCCTTTGTGTTAAATATGTGAGAGGGGACTGGCAGACGGGCAGTAGCTCCTTTTTAAGAGATCCTT
Source organism: Phalanger gymnotis (assembly GCA_028646595.1). NCBI lineage: Eukaryota > Metazoa > Chordata > Mammalia > Diprotodontia > Phalangeridae > Phalanger > Phalanger gymnotis. Next base: position 181,541,822 of record CM053627.1, on the reverse strand, counting down.
ATAAAGATGAACACAGAAACCAGAGACAGGATGGGCTTTAGTGGCAGCATATGAACAAAGCCTGTGCCTGTACATATCCTTTCCTCTTCCTTCTCCACAAGATGTTCACTGTAGCCTTGGGCAATCACACTTTGTAGTTTCACATGCCCTCACCTACCTGGCTAGTTTGGTGAGGGATATTCCTGAATCTTGTTTTCCTCTGTGCTAAATCCCTGAACTTAGCTGTGGAGAAGCAGAGGTGGAAGTTCTCTGCTCCACAGATGTCACCTACATAGAGAGGAATCAAGTGGCTTAGTATATATTAGTTCCCATACCCCAAACTTTTGGGAAGAGTGCCTCCGGTTCCTGAATGATAGTCCAGTATATGGACCTGAAGCTGGAGGAGCCACAATACAAAGGAACAAAAATCCTGGATATTGCCTTATGCTAGAATGATGAGTTGTCCAGATGGGACCCATCCAATGAAAGAAATGGGGTTGGCTCTCTGGCAATCACAAAAATTTGTTCCCTTTCCAGGAACCAAAAATTTGCAGTTTGTTTCTGATGCTTATCAACATTGAGAGAAAATTTCCTTGAGGGTGGGAATTAGCATTTATTAAATGACTACTATGTGTCAGGCACTGTGGTAAGCATTTTTAAAACATTATCTTATTTAATCTTCTCAACAACACTGTGGGGTAGGGGTAATTACTATACTCATTTGATAGTTGATGAAACTGAGGCAAACAGAGGTTAAGTGACTTGCCTACTGTCATACATCTAATAAGTGTATGAGACTGAATTCCAGGCCCCAGTGCTCTATCTATTGTGCCACCTAGATATCTCTAAGGATAAAAACTTATGATGGATCCCAAAAGCTGGAGGCCTGTATCAGTTCCTGGGCTAGAGAAGGAACTTAAGAGAATGAAAGCCGAAATATCTCTAGCACCCCTAAATGTATTTCCTTTCAGAGGAGAATCCAAACCATAAGGCTTTGCCATGACTCTGGAATACGATAGAGGTCCTTAAATTGGGGCTTGGAGTTGAAAATGGGATTTCTTGAACAAAAAGGATAGGAATGGCATCACTTGTTTACAATCTACCCTCAGTCCTCTATGTTTTGCATTTTCTGTAGAGTAAAATAAAGCATGACCATTTAATTTAATATGTGTATATGTCTATATATCTATAACTATCTATATCTATATGTGTATAGATATAGATACAGTTACCTAAGGTACTTGTAGGAACCTTTTGTCTCATATTAGGGGAATCCTAGGCACTAGATGTATTTTATTATTGGCAGAGGGATATTGGGTGGGGGGAAATAAACAAAATAAATATGACCATTGTGGCCACCCTCCAACAATAACAACAAAAATTGAACTTGATCCATGTAGGCCTGGAATTTGGGCCCTTGAGCTGTTGGTGCCATTTGCGTAAAGGTAGGCAAATGAGATTGCCAAGGGAGAGAGTAGAGAGTGAGGTAAGAAACTTCCAGGCTGAGTCTTGAAGGACATCCACATTTAGGGGGCAGTGAGTATTGAAGTTCTCATTCATATTGGGGTGCCTGATTTACAACCCGAGATTGTCAAGTGTTGGAAAGAGGATAATGAGGTCAGTAGTTAAGAACTTTCCTAAATCTGAAGTTGCTGGGCTGCAGTTAGTACTTTGTCAAGACACAGTAAGGTATCTTCATTTCACTACAATTCTACTAAGCTCTTTCAGCTTATACAATATTTGTGTCAGGTTGGTCCCATCCTTCCTGGAAAAAATAAATATTTATGGGGCAGTAGAGAACACCAGTGGCAGATGGGTCAGCCACAGGTCAAGAGCTTTAGCACTTATCGACAAATTGGGAACATAACGACCTATACCCTTAAAAGGATCCCCAGCATGTAATATGTCATTTTAAGGTCAAAGGCCTGCAATATAACAACCACTGATTGAAAATGGGTCTGCAACTACTGTCTGACCTTTTGCATTATCTATCAATAAAAAATGTCGACACTTGCTCCTGAAACATGGCGTTTAGATGGCTTCTCTGCTAAAAGTTGTATCCAATTAACCAACCATTACTACTGGACCATAGGCCTGTTTAAGTGAAGGCTTCTTTATGCATTGTTGTCAGTCATGAAAACATTAATGTCATTTCTGGCTATGCATTGTCACATTATTGACTGGCTAAACCTATGCTTAAATTCCATATTAACTTAAAAGAAAGAAAAAAAATGTGCAGTAGCTAGGTGCTGCAGTAAGTAGAGCACTAGCCCTGGAGTGAGGAGGACCTGACACTTGACATACTCACTAGCTGTGTGACCTTGGGCAAGTCATTTAACCCCAATTGCCCTGCCTTCCCACCTGAAAAAAAAAAGAACAAAATGATGAAAAGAACATACTATGTGCAATTTTTAAGAGTCGTCAACATAAAACAAGTTATCGATTCTGAAAAATGAGAAATGGAAGAAAGTAAATGTAGTCAGTCTAATGATCACAATAAATAGATGTCTATTGAATTAAATTTAATTTCTTAGAGTTTTAAGATGTCTCAGAAATCATTATGAGGAGGCCAGAGTAGCCTAGAAACTGCCAGCTAGTACTCGATCTCCTTACTTGGCAGAGACAACTGGCAATGAATGACAGCATTCTTTTGGAGTAAAATAGCATTTTCGAAACATTACATTTAGTGAGGATGCAAAACTTCAAGAAATATTGCCTCTCAAAACAACAACAAAGCAGCATAAGAGGAAAAGAGCTTGTATAAAGCTTGGCACCAGACATTAAGATCTTTCTTAATCGTTTGATGAATGAAATTGGAAGCTCCGTAGCAAATAGAGATGGGATCTGATACATCTGCAAGAATTCCTGATAACAACTTAATGATTGACCATTTATCAAGTATTTATTAAAGTTTACAAAGCACTTCACACATATTATCTTGACATTTGTTTTTGAAGCATGCAGTACAGGTATTATGATCTGTATTGTACTTATGAAAGGATTTTTGGCCCAGAAAACCTAAGCGAATTACCCGAGGTCACATAGCTAGCAATTAACAGAGCCAGGATTTGAACTTAGATCTTCTGATGTCAAACTTAGGGCTTGATCAGCTGTAACATGATGTTTTCCAACACCTTGAAGAGGATGTTATAAAAGAATGGAAAAAAGGATTCCAGTTAGTATTATTTTTAAAAATCAGTCAAAAAGACAATAGGGAATACTGAAGAGAAAGCTTAATTTCTCATCTCTAGATGAATAGGAGAAAGAATTTGAGTTTGAGTCTGATAACATGTGAGAAACTATCTATTACCTTCATTGAGCCCAAGCTTCTTCTCCCTGCCTTAAAGTCTCATTTCCTCCCCAGCTCTAGGGCTCAGAATTGTGTAACAGCACAACATTTAAGACTCAAATTTTCAGATAACCCAAAGGGTAATGGATAGCTGCATGGTGGGTGTAAATAGGTTGTGGAGTAGTGCTAGTGAAGATTTGAATCCTAAAGAGTGGAATAAGAAGGATCATCAAAGATTATGAAAGGAAGTTTACAGATCTTATCTAAATGTTTTGGTTGTTTCTTTTATTTTCAGCATGAGAACTCTTAGGAAGATTTAAATTTTTGGCTTAGCGGATACTTTTGAGAATTGTGCGAGGTACATGGTGTTGTTTCAACAATCTGGCTAGCAGCTGTTGTGGGGGTGAAAGACCAACAGAAGCCCAACAACAAGAATGCTACCAGCACGCTGCAAAAGCACATGTTCTTTTGATCTGCTTTAGTAAGGAAAGCAACGTTAAGGGGTTGACAAGTTTACTTTAATTCAGCATACAATTATGATTCATTTAGCTCAGGGGAAAAACCAGCACCCTGAACTTCAGAGCAAGATACAAAGTACAAACATGAATAGACAGACCTTGTCTGATTCAAATCCCAATACATAGTTACCAAAGTTTAACAAAGTCCCAACATCTGTGTTTACGAGCTGGAGGGCTGCTCAGCTACAGCTGCCCAGGAGACTCCAAATGCCACCAAAAGTAAGAGCCCTAAACAAATTACAAACATCTTATAGACAGACCAAATACAGATTCATAGTTACCAACATCTAGGTTCAGCCCAGGAGCTCATAACATGGGCTGGCCCAGAGTCACTCGAGCCACCACTGCTGTGGATAAGAGCTCTGGGGAAGAGAAAGCCAATCCCTGGTTTTATATCTTTCTCATGCTTAAGGGTGAGTCACACATGCGACTCAACCATTGACCTAGAATCGTCACAAAGAAGCCACTTAAACCCATGTGGTCTAAGAGCCTCTAATGTCCCAAACCTGTCACTCAAATTCATGTATAAACTAGGCCCTCCCTTAGTTAGCCCCACCTTGGTTACCAATTCACACCCACATAGGTTTAGCACCTAATTGGGTTTGGGCCTGGGGCTCAGCACCTAGTAAGACTCAAAGACACTTAATTAGTCATTTTAAAACAGTAAGAAAGTCCTAGCTCAATTGACATTACAGGAGTTTAAGTGATTTGCTCAGTATCACACTGTAAGAGTCAGAGGCAGAACTTGAACCCAGATTTTCCTGATTCCAAGGCCTGCATTTATTGTATCACACTAGTTGTCTAGGTGGTAAAGGATTTTGGGGTCCCAGGGCCTTATTTCTTAGAGTTGGAGAGTAGGTGGAAAAGAGGATACCTCTTACCTGTCATAAACAACTTATTCACTGATGCTGCTAAATCAAGTAACATACATCCAGAAAAAAATAAGTTAATTAGTGAAGAATAAGATGCATGTACAATAATGGCATCAAATGAAGTGAAGTATTGTGTTGTTATCGACTCAAAATTTAAGAGATCCAGAAGAAGGCTTCTGAAAAACATTACTGATCATTTGTGGAGGCTTTATGGAAAGACAAGAAACAAGAATCATGCTGGTAACCACTGATACCAGGGCTAATAAGTGGGACGAGCAGGTTTCAGTGTATTAATGTCCCTTTTATACAAAGAACTATCAAAGTAGATAATCCTCGTATTCCTGTAGAAACTTTGTAGGTAAATGGGCAATTTATCTAATCTTTATATTTTTACTTCTTAAAGTGTCACAACCAGTTAATTCCCATTTCCTTGGGACCGAATGGACTTTAGATATTAAAACAATCACACTGCTGAGTGTATTATTTTGGAAATTTAATAGAGCCAGATAGACATATAACTTTACCCCACTTCTGTAGATACCTCATACAAAGCAAACCATCTCTAATGGACCCTTTCAAAATAAGGAAATGATGGAAGCTCCTGATTTTGCCTCTGATTCATCATGTAGCCTTGAAAAAATAATTTTACCTCTGTACTTTTCAGTTTACTTAAATTATAAAATGACTTGGTTGGCCTACATGATTAGATAATTAGATAATGTCTAAGGATACTTCCAAAACACACACACACACACACACACACACACACACACACACACACACACATACACCACAGTTCTAAGAACTTATAGAACACAATAGACACACATGCAGAATGGCACAGGGAATGAAAAGGTGAATATGATGTAATCCTTTCCATTCTCTATTCATTGACTTTTTATCACTTTCCATATTACCTCTGTCTGATTCAGTAGAAGTTAATGAACAATGACAAGATATATATTCCCGATAAATGTTGTACAGAAGGCTTCTCTGCATAGGTTTACGGTACCAGTGGAAGAACTGATTGGTTAGGATCCAACTCAAAATCATTGTTTGGTACCAAATGGGGGACTAAACATAAGAAGGTATTTGTTTTGATTAGCAAGTAGCTGCTTAAAAAAGCTCCTGTGACTTATTGTCACAGGACCCCCAAAATGCCTTTAGTCCGAGTCAGCTCCAAAATTGGCAATATCGAGAGGCAAAAATATTTATAACTTTCATCTATTCAGCTCATGAAACTCTAAATAGCTGGATCAAGGGAAACGTGCTTTGAAATAACATTTGTTAAACACATGAAATATATCATCTTCATTTGTAACAGGAGCTGAATAATGATTTCATAATCAAAATGTATATATTTCTCCAAAGTGAATGTTTCCTTCTAATTCTGGCTTAGGTGCCAGCGGGTTTAACGGGGCCAATCCTATTAGCTAAAAGGTCATTGATGGTTTTGGCTTTCATTTAACTTGCTGTCAGGTGCTTACTATTTTATCGATTTATTTGTGCTGAAGGATACTTTATGGAAATAAAAGTAGTTGCTGTTGCTTAGAGTCCTCAATCTGTGATTTTAAGGCCCTCCATAGTCTGACTCCCAGTTAACTTTCTAAAATATTGGAGGCCTTGAAGGTGGAATACCTCTGATTAGGTAAAAGGTGTGACCACACTGATTAGTGTCTGAAGAGGATTTTGGAATGATTAAATACTTTTTAGCAGTCCTGCTCCTAAGGGTCTACTCTTTTAGGCATAGAAAGTTTTATAAGTTTAGGTAACTTAGCTTTTTATGAGGTGAGGAATATTGAATTATCCTCATTTGATGGGATAAATGACCCCTGCTCCTCCTAATCCCTAAATATGAGCTATTATATTTTCAGGGTAAGCGAAACAGAGCAAGATGAAGGGCCTCAGGATTCAGTGATGTTGCTTCTCTTGGATGAATAACATAGAAAGGAATTTCTAGTTACCAGCTGTATTCAGTAATCAGGCTGCAGGTGCCAAGAACAACAATACGTCATCATCTCCACACTAACCATCCCTTCAGGGCACCTCCTAAGGGTCTGTGAACACCTATTAATAACAAGCACAGCAGTGTTCACTGTCTTTTCTCCCCTCCTGAACCCCATGAGCCTTGATATCAGTCCATGTTTTGATCTCTTACTTAAAGGATGCCAACCTCTTACTGGTTATCTAAGCCTGATTATACTTATCCAGAGTCCTAATATTTGAATCAGCTGGAATTTTTTTCTCTTTGTAGAGAGAAATTTTTTAGGATCAATTTCCTTTGGAGCATTGTATCCCTTTAGGGTAGTTTCATATTGTTCATCAATGCAGAGTACCTCCTCTTGTTGTTAATATATAGCATTTATATGCTTTGTATTGCTACTCTCCCATTTTTTTCCTAGAGCACTTATCTTTATTAGTATTTTAATTATCCTGCACATTCCTTCAATTGGCATCCACACAGCAGTGAAACTATCAATATTCTGCAAAATTTCCCCTCACGTATGAAACTCTATTGTATGAGATTGCCAGTAAAGAGTGCTTTTAAAAAAAAAACATGTTTAATTTTTTTTCAAGTCATGGAAAACAAACATTTCCATAACATAGTACAATAAGTAAGATGATTGCACATGAAACTACAAATTTATTTTTTAAAGAAGGTGTTAATTAATGCCTTAAAACCTTTTTAAGAATGATGCATTGAACTTCACTTTCCTACTGTCATATGTGTGGGAGCAATATACTTCTAATTTGTTTTTCCCTCCTAAATTTACTTTCTATTAATTTAAAATGACACTTTTGGGGGCACATGTCCCAACCACAGCAGTGTCCCATCTGTCAGTATCGAAGAAAGGTATGGCACACTTGCATGCCATTCTCCATTCTATAAGACAGGCAGGGAGATGTGGCAAAGCAGAATTGCTAAGCAAAGTATGAGGGTGGAAGAGAGGGGCAAAGGAAATGAGCCTTTTTTGTGCAAGTTACCTTATTACTCCTGGACTAAAGCCCTGCAGTACAGGAATTGTTCTTTATCTCTCTATTTCTCCAAAGCAGAGCACAGTTCTCTACACAGCATAGGGGAAGGATGTTTAGTACAGGTGAAGGAAGGAAGGATACAACAAAGGAAAGAAGAAAAGGAGGGAAGGAAGGAGGAGGAGAAGGTGGATAGGAACAGGGAGGAAAAAAAAGGGGAGGAGGGAGAGACAGAGACAGAAAGAAGAATCAACAACCTAAAAAGCCAGATTGAAAAGGAGGACTGGAAATAGAAAGAATATGGCACAAGGGTGAATCTGAGATCAGAATGAAAGGTTAACATCCAGAATTTTTCTCCCAAAATTTCATTCCATCCTAAATGAGATGTTCCTTTATGCCCCTTGGGTTTTGATCTCCCTCATTTCCTAATACTATAGCTGGTGATAATTCTAGATGTGTCATGTATTTACTCTCTTATTGAATAGAGGATTGGTTCTATTTGGTCCTTTCAAGCCAGCTCCACATGGGAGTCCTTTCTAAGCTTCTTTCTCTGTATACACATATGCTTTCTTATCTGTGTTTTTCTTTACGAAAATTTGTATCTTTTCACCTTGAATCTTTCATTCATTTCTCTGCATCCAATTCTACAAAATCATTTTCTTTTCTCTTTTGGAGATCATTTTCATTTAGAAAATATTGGCCCACGCTGGAATCAAGTTTCTTCATTAACACATTATAATGAATTGCAATTAATTTTATGTTAAATGCTTTTCCCTGAAGGACTAAAGCAATAGATTTCAATTTCAAAGGCCTTCGCTGACCCTTTGTGGCAAAAATAGGAACTGCATTCCTTTGGAATTCAGTGTATTGAGATTTCTTCCATAATTAAAACCATCCAATTAGTGCCGCATTCATGTAAACTTGTAATTAAGTACATAGCAGAAAGGTAAAGACTGTGTCGTGGAATCTTCACTCAACGTTTAGACTAGGGAAGAGACTAAGCATTAAATGATTTCTATCTATTACAATTATCTATAAATGTTTTATTTTGCTTTTTTTTCCTAATTAAATATAATTTAATGAATGTGTAGTAGATCTGAGAGCTGATCAGGATGCTAGAAGCCAGGAAGCCTTGAATTCAAGTCCCAGTTTTGATACTTAACTCCTTCATTCTTTAGGCATCTCTCTAAGAATATAAATTGCAGAAAAGTACTAATCTATTTTAGAAGAGGGAAATTTCTTCATGCAGGCGTTCTCTAGTGCAATGCAGCGCCAGGTCCAAGCTTATTTTATATTTTATGCCACCTTTATTTCTGAAAACATCTCTCTCCCCACTCTCGCCAGTAAACCACTCATTTCTTGTTATAATTTTTAAAAGAATAAAAAAGTCTTTTGGGAAAAAAATCAACAAATCAGTTATATTTGATACTATATTCCATATTACACACACACACACACGCGCGCGCACACACACACACACTCCCTTCTTCTGACAAGAAGAGAGAGAAGTATATTGATGTGTGATTTAATGTTAATTAAAGAAAATATCTATTCAAGTTTTTAAGCAATGAATTAAATATGTTTATCCCTCCCAGGATTCACAATATAATACCAAGCATATTCATTTGGTGTCCTCCTCCTTTGTCACTGTCATCATTATCACCACCATCATAATCATCTTCATCATCATCATCATCACCACCACCACCACCACCATCATCATCTTCACCATTATTGCTATCATCTTTTGTCATCATCGGATACCTTTAAATGTCCCTGTGAGTGCTCAGAATTAGGTACAACTTATTGTAATCCGATTCCAGTAAAGGGCAAGCTCCTTGAGGGCAGGGGTTGTTTTTCATTTTAATGTATCCCTACCTCTTAGCACTGGGCCTTTCAGTCAGATGCTGAATAAATGTTTGTTAAATTGATTTGGCTTCACTAATTTATAGCTGTTTGGACTCATTGCATGTTCCAGGGAATTAATAGTCTTAATTAATTTCAGCAATATTCATTCTAACTTTACTAAGTGCCTCTTGCCATTGAGAAGCTAAGTACTTCCCTATTTCTTAATACGGTTTCCAAATTCACTTGGCTTTTAAGCAAAGAACAAGTGAATACTTAAGATCAATTCCTATTTTTGTACTCTCCTGCATATAATGGAGGAGGTTTTGGCTTTGTCTTCTTCCCTTGAATCCCCATCATTTTCCATCTAACTGGTGTGAGAAACAGGGCTGTCCCTCCATGTAAGCAGAAAGAGTAGTTTCACATTCAGTAGTATTTGAAGGACAGACCAAGTCCTGTCCCTTAATCTCCCCTGCTGGCTTAATTAACAAAAGGTCTGATATTCCTAGTCATTAAATAAAAATGGTGTCTTCAATTGGTCCCTGATAAATGCATTAGCACATCTTGAATACCTTGATATGAATTAGTTACTGTACTTAAGAGAAAGCAGAGACCTGGGGAAAACCATACACAGGACAGACAAATTTTCATGTGGTCGGTAGGAGGGGAAATTGAGAATTGGTCTAGTAGAAGATGAAGCCTGCCCAGACTGGAAGATCCCCTTCTGAATCTCTGGGCCTCTGGAAGGAGAAATAGTGACAAAAAGAGAGGAAGGAGTGTCAAAAGAGGAGGTCAACACGGGCACTGAAAACAAAATGTTTCTTATTTTACCTTCAGTGGAAGAGAATAAGTTCTCCGAATCCTTAATGTGTAGCTGGCAAGAAGAGAATGAGGAAATGTAGGCAAAGGCCCATCCACTTAGATATCATTGAGTCTCTTCTCTTTCCTGTGGAGTCCTGTGGAGTCAAATAAGGACATTACTGCTACCTCCCTGAACCATGGAGTTGCCCTTCACATGTTTTGAGCCAAAGAAGAGTAGGGCCTTTGCTTTGAGGCAGCATGGAAGAGTGGGTAGAATTTTGGAATTAGAAAGATCTAAGTTTAAATCCTGCCTCAGATAATTACAAGCTGTTTGATCCCTGGCAAGTCACTTTACTTCTCTGCCTCACTATCCTCATCTCTAAGATGGGGGGATGGGTTGGACTCAATGGCTTTTAAAGGTCATTGTAGCTCTAAGTCTCTGCTCCTATTTTCATTTTATTGGTATGCTAACATCATTGTTTAGATGGGTATCAGGAGGTCACACATAGCTCTAGAGGTAGAAGGGAATTATTCACCATCTAATCCAACCATTATCAAATGATGATGATGA
>CM053627.1:181483551-181530874 GCA_028646595.1 Phalanger gymnotis | reverse complement strand
AGGAAGACCTGAGTTCAAGTTCAGCCTCAGACACTTATTAGCTGTGTGACCCTGGACAAATCACTTAACATTGTTTGCCTCAGTTTTCTCATCTGTAAAATGAGTTAGAGAGGGAAATGCCAAACCACTGTAGTATCTTTGCCAAGAAAACCAAAAATAAGGATCATGAAGAGTTGGACATGACCGAAATGATTAAATAACAAAAGGGTCTATATCCTGGCACCATGGTACAGATTAATGCCTCATACCTAGTGTAGAACTATGTCCCTCTTCCAGCCCACTACACCTTGTACACAAAACATGCCTTAGACAGCTTAGATGCTATAAGTGATAGGATATAACCAAGCCAATTTATAAAGTCAGGTAAAACTATGTTTTAAAAGGATGTCCTGTTATCTTGTCCAGTTCAAGGACAGTCTGAACAGTCTGAGCCATTTGTTGACTGAAAGTATGAAACCTGAACATGAATAATGACAAGCTTTGACTGGAGATAATGCTGTTCATTTTCTAGCCTGCTGTGACCTATGTGGCACTGACTTAATCATGCATCCTGTAGCGTGAAAAGGAGCGTGTGTGTGTGTGTGTGTGTAAGTTTTGCTAAAAAAATAACAGGCAGAATCACAATTTTCAAATTCAAAACCTATCATTCTCCATTTATTGAGCTTGGCTGAGTTTTAAGAAGGGTGCTGCTGAAGTCTCAAATCAGGTGTGTGAAATCCCCTAAAATCAAGCTCCAAAATTCATACATCCTTTGGTAAGCATTTGATAGGGCCCGGAGGAGGAGTTGAGTTTCAACAGTTGGAAAAATAGGGTTTTAATAAATAAAACTCTTAGTAAATAGTCAAGCTGTCACTATTTTTGGTTTTAAAAAAGACTCAAATAAAAATTTATAATCTTATTTCTTTAGTTTCTTTTGATATAATTTTGGTATGGGCATGTGATTTTTGTCAAACACCTATCAGGAGTTCCCCTGCAATGTATAGCCTTAGGAAGCTGTTTGCACCTATTGAGGGTGTAAGTCACTAGCTTAGGGTTACACAGACTGTATGTATCAGATATAGGACTTGAACCCAGGTCTTCATGACTTCCAGGTTAGCCTTCTATTCTACATCTTAGATTCGTATATAAGGCTTTCTATCCTAATCTCTAGGAACTACCTCACTTAAGCTACGCAGATGACAGCCATGCCATAGTATTGACGAATAAAATCCTGATAGTAACTTGTAGCTAAGGCGATCCATTAATAGTAACAATGTTTTAGCTACTCATATTTGTGTAGCCCTCTAAAGTTTTCAAAGCACTTTACATATACCATCCCTTTTGACTCTCACAATCCTGTGAGGTAAATGCCATTTGTATTGTCAAATACAATTTTACAGGGAGGAAAACTGAGACTGAGAAGAGGGAAGCAGAAAGTAAATACATCCAGGCAAACTGAATGAGCTGGAGAAGGAAATGACAAATTGCTCCAGTATCTTTGCCAAGAAAACCCCAAATTAGGTCACGAAGAGTCAGAGACAATTGGAAAACAACTGAATAACAACCACAAAGTTGGTCTTAAGGCCCCCGGTTGTTCAGAGTCACAGTTCTGCTTATGTAGGGACCAGGATCCTGACACCATGGTACCGACATACATCAGGTTAATACCCTTTGCCTAGCACAGGACTGTTTTTCCCTTCCCAAGGTCCAACACCACCTAGTTAGTTTTCAACCAAGGCCTTTCTGATTGAGTCCAGACAGAGTCCAATCTGCCCCTCATTAACTAATTGAAATTACCTAAGGAAACTTCATTCTAAACCAGTGATTATGTAACTTTTTGAATGAACAAACACCTAGGGGAACTAGAGAACTGTAGGAGGGGCTACATTTCAATGAAAAGCCAGGACAAATTTCAAAGGTAGGAGCAAATGAGAGAAGTCTAAATGTGAATGTGCAGAAAATTTTAAATGATAAAATCCAGCTAGGTCATGGTGCCAAAAAAAAAACAAAAACCCAGAGCAATAGAAAAGAGATAAAGTTGAGGTTTTCTGGGTTTTCCGTTCCACTCACTTACATGTCCTTCAATTCTCAGGGTGAATAAATTGTGTTCTAAGCTGCACTTTTTGGAATTCGGGTACAAACCAATTTCACGGTGGCTACTATTAAGAATGGAGTAACAGACAACTGGAGTTAACAGGTTCTCCAAAATAAAAGATGGATGATCCTAGCTGTTTTCTCCTCTCAGAAACTCCTCATGGGTGAAACACATTCATTTTAAACTGTTGTATTCAGACACCTTATTGGCCACTTCTGTAGAAAGATGGCATCTAACTTTAATCATCTTTACTTTCCCATTATGATATTTCCCTATCAGTGGAGAACTAAGTAGCTTAGCAAAGCTTTTTCATGGGCTGAGTCATCTCTGAGTCCCTGCTTATTTCTCTTTCAAAATTAGTTTGCGTTGCAGTGTGGAAGAACCATCATATGAGGACTGTCACCAACTACTTCATTGTGAATCTTTCCCTGGCGGATGTGCTTGTGACCATTACTTGCCTTCCAGCAACGTTGGTGGTGGATATCACAGAGACTTGGTTCTTTGGACAGTCCCTCTGCAAAGTTATCCCTTACTTACAGGTAAGGTTGCATTTTGTTGTTCGAACACCACTAAAGTGTCTTCTTAAAGGTTCCCTAGCAGAAGGACAAGTACAGAGGTATCAAATGTACTACCTCCATCACCAACGCTTTCAAATGTGGCCTGGACTAGATTAAAATCTAGTTGGGAAATATTTAACAAAATAAATAAAAACACAATATAAGAAATATGTGATTTTCTAAGTTAAAATTTAGCTCACAAGCAACCTAATATATGATTTAGTCACCTCCTCTCTAGCCACCTAGTTAGTGCATGTCCAAAACAGTATGATAGTTATAGGAAGTTGAAGTGGCCATGGAAATTACAAATATGACTTTCAGAAAAGATACAACAAGCCAATGGATGAAAATTCATTATACAGAGGGATACGGAATTATCTCCTTTGGTTGTCCTTTTTCTCAGCTATCAAAGCTATCAATCAGACTGGATAATTCCTGATGTTCCTTACAGCTGAAATATTCAGATTAGGGCAGTCAGCAAGCATGTACTGTGCATTAGGGATCGTGCTAAATGCTGAAGATACAAAAAGAAGCAAAAGATTGTCCCAGCCCTCAAGGAGCTAGCAATATAATAGAGGAGACAGTAAGCCAACAAATAAGTATAAACAAACTATAGACAAGATAAATAGGATGTAACCAACAGAAAGAAGGCACTAGAATTAACAGAAGTTGGGAGACTTCCAGTAGAAGATGGGAATTTAGTTGGGACTTAAATGAAGCCAGAAACCAAGGAGGTGGAGACAAGGGGGGAAGAGCATTCTAGGTATGAAGGACAGCCAGAAAAAAATACACAGAACCAAGAAATATAAATGGCTTTTTCATGGAAAAGAGACAGGAGGCCAGTGTCACTGAATCAAAGAGTACATGGTGGTGAGTATAGTGTAGGAAAGGTTAGGTTATAAAGAGCTTTGAATGACAAACAGAAAATTTTGTATTTGATTTTGCAAATGAGAGGGAGTCAATGGAGTTTTTTTGAGTGTGTGCGTATTGGGGGGTGGCAGTGCAGTGTGACACAGTAGAAACTGATTCTGAGATACTTTGTGTGGTAGTTAAAATAGATATGTCCCAAAGAAGGGGAAAGGTAACAAACTCTATATAAAGCAACAATAATAACACTGATAGTAGTGGTAGCGTTAAGTAAAGTTCTTTATGAGGCAGCATTAATAGCAGAAAGAACATTGGCTCTTGAGCTAGTGAACCTGGCTTTAAGTTCCGTCTCTGATGCTTAAACCTGTATCTGGTTGGGCCAGTCATTTTATCTCCCTTGGCTTCAGTTTCCTATCTATACCATGTGGGAGTTGGCCAAGGTAGCATCTGATCTCACTTCTAGTTCCAAATCTATGATTCTCTATGCTCTCATTTTAACTTTATGAAAATAATCTGCAAAATAGCGTATTTATTATTATTGCTATTTTTATTAATTATGGATGAAGAAACCAAGACTCAAAGATGGTAATCAACTTACTTATAGTAAGGCAGTTATTATCAAAGATGGGATTCAATCCCATTTCTTCCTAGCTCCATGTCTGGCATTCATTGCCTTTTACCATATTGCCTCCTTTGACTGTTTGGTATGAACACTATAGAGCAAAGGAAGGACAGTGCCTTTTTAGCCCTGCCAGGGAACCTGATATGGGGGCAAAAAAGGCATATTTTAGATAGAGGGAAAAGAAAACAGATTAGGAGCTATCTAATATAATTGCTTCTGGTCAGCTCTTTGGGTAACTTGCCCAGAAGGAAAATTGGGAGAATGGTCTTCAGAAATAGGCAAAGGTTTTGTGCTCTTTGGAAGTGAGCTCTGTATTTGGACATTAAGAAATTACATCCACCATTGTCCTATGAAGATCATGCTGGATTTGGTGTTTGATGACTTGGGTGCAAATTTGCTTCAGCCTGTTGTTGTTGTAGGTGTTCAATTGTTTTCAGTCTCGTCCTACTCTTTGTGACCCCATTTGGGGTTTTCTTGGCTAAGATACCAGAGTAGTTTACCATTTCCTTCTCCAACTCATTTCACAAATGAGAAAATTGAGGCAAACAGAGTTAAGTGACTTACCCAGGGTCATATAGCTGGTAAGTGTTGGAGGCCAGATTTGAACCCAGGAAGATGAGTCTTCCTGACTCCAGGCCCCACTCTCTAATCACTGTACCACCTACCCGGACCTGCCTCTTACTAGCTATTTAATTCTGGGGGAAAAGTCATTCAGCCTCTCTAGGACTTGTTTCCCTCACCTGTAAAATGAAGAGTCAGACCTAGATGATCTGTCTGGTTCTTTCCAGCCCTAAGTATATGTTCCTTAATCCTAATTGCCGAGGACCTACTGTGTGCTCCTACCATGTTCCTCCCAACTTTGAGTCTATGGTTCTATGGTCATTTGTTAATTTATGGAAACATTAATTTTAGGCTGAGATATTTGTTTATTTTTTGAAAAATGATTGACCATTAAGGTAATGATTTTGTCTTATTGGCGTTTTGTGAAAAATCTTAACTTTTCATTATTATTTAGTAGTAGTAGTAATAATAATAATAAATATTTCTATAAGTCTTTATGTATGTCATCTCATTTGAGTCTCACAGAAACCCTGAAATATGTAGTAAAAATAATATTATCATTTTCATTTTATGCTTAAAGAAACTAAGGCAGGGGTGAGCTGGTAAGTATTCAACAGCCAGCTCTCCAGAAAGGACACACTTTTGAGATTAATATGCATTAACATTTTCTCCATCACTTTCTTAAGGCTAAACAGCCAACAAAACTATAACTCAAGCAGTGATTTGTAGCACGTGTTGATTCACAAGTTGGGAATGATCCCCCTGAAAATTTAGCAATAGCCTCTCAAGAGCTGATCAGGGCTAGCTTCAGCACATCTTTGCTCAAAGATGTGACTTACTAATGGTCACATAGCTAGTTAAAGTCAAAGTTGACATTTTAATTCAGGCGTCTCAAACCTATGCTTGGTATTATGTTCTCTGTTTATCCTGCCTCTCAACTAGCTGGCATTATCTATTATGATGAAGCCATTTTCTAATTTGTCAATTATTAGTTGCATTAATCTAATGAGGAATATAAGGGTAGAATGCAAGAAAAATCTCTTAGCTCACTGTTATTGACTGCTCCCTAAGGCTTGTCTAAGATTTCTAGTGACAAGGGAGCATAATTTGGAGTTACCTTTCCATGTTCCCCGACAAAATACCAACATGCACTATTATAAGCATTCCCCTTCTCCACCATGGGTGTTCTTTACTGGTAATTGTAAATTTCCAAGGATTTCAAATATAGCACAGATAAAAAAAAAGGAGCCCTGATATAGACCTTTGGTAGAAAATAGCTTAGATGACCTTTAGAAACTAAAATGTCACCAAGAATCCCTTAGCTATGCAATTGATGCACATAGCTGTTCTAAAAGCTGGGGAGAGGGAGACTGCAAAGTCAAAAGTACTCAGAAAGTACCCTACATGCCCGGATTTATAGACAGCAATGGTAAGGGGGTAAATCTCAGTCCAGGGAAGTTATAAATTTTATGCAGCTATTCAGTTAAAACTACACAAACTGAAGATTCTGGAAGACTTTAAAAGATTAGAATTCATTGTAGCATTTTTGAAAAGAAATTTCCAGATTGAAGAGTAAAGAAAAGAATTTCCTTAAAGAATTCAAGCTAGAAGTCTGGCTTCATAGTAGCCATTCACTTATGACTCTGTAGGGCCTACAGTCATAAATTTAGAGCCAGACAGGAACTTAGGGGACATTAAGTCTACCTGCCTATTTTAAAGACAAGAAAACTGAGGCGCTGAAAGGTTGTGTGTTGCCCCAGTTCACACAGCTTTAAGTTTCTAAATGAGGATTTGAAACCAGGTCTTCCTTGACTCCAAATCCAGTGCCCTATCTATTACATAAAGCTGCCTCTCATCTAGTTTGTAGACCAACCTTCCCACATCTCTCAGGATATAAGTAATCCGCTGCATTTCTCTTGGCAGCATGGTCAAAGGACATCTCTAGTGAGGGTGTGAGGGATTTATTTCAAGTTCAGACTGGTTCCTAGTACTGGAGACCTTTAAGAACTTGGCAGATGAGAGCAGATCCAGATTTCCGTAGAGAGGTTATGAATTAGAAGCTTCTCCAGTTGCACATAGAGGCAGAATTTTTTCGACATGACCTTGGGAGAAATTCGTAAAGTGCTGGGTAATGGAAGACATTATGAAATACTTTCCTCTCATATGGGAATCTTTGTGCTAGGTATTCCATCTGAGGCAACTCATCAATTGGTTGTGGTCTCCAGGGCTTCTTAAGTTCTGTACATTTTATATCTGTTTCCAACACCATCCATGTGTTTGTTGCAAGCATAATGTCAGCTCTTTTTAGTTTAGGAGGTTCTCAGAACCTTCAGAATTTTCTGAGCTTTTGCCATCAAAGTACAGCTTTAAGGTACCTTGTGGCCTAGTCCTTAGTCCAAAGAATGTTTGTACTAGGTACATCTCTGCGGATATTAAACACCTATTGTATGTTTTCAAATGGAATAATAAAAAGTAGTGACAAATCCTTTAACCAGAAGATCAAAGAGTTATCATATGGTTTATCTACCCATCTAGAGCTAGTCCATCTTTCTCAGTTGGAACTCAGCCAGTTTGCTTTCATCCCTAACCCAAATGATAAGAATGAGTAACCATATATCTGGGTGAGATGAAAAGGCCTAGAGTGGAGTAGAGTAGAGCTAATACTCATTAGGACTCTGATAATTCTGTTATTTCCATTTTTTCACTATTTTTCATCTTCTCTGGGGACTACTTTTAGACAGTCTAGAATTCCTGGCTTAGTCTGATTCCAGTCTAGGCCTTCTCATTTATATATGAATGGATTAGAAGAAGGATTAAAACACAATACTTTGTACTCCAGAGTGAGTTGTTTCTTTTCCTACTGAGAGATCTGGTACCTCTTAAAACCCTTTCCTCTTGGAAAATCTTTTCCAACAGCTTTGACTATTATGGAGTTTTAAATTGTATTAAGCCAAAATCTACCCCGAAACTTCACCACAACTAGAAAATGGTCAAATAAATTAGCAATCCTTTGGATATCCTAATAGTCCAAATTCTATTATAGGTTAAGAAATAGAATAAATCAGCCAGTTGATATCAACAAACAAGTCATTTGGAAATAAACTATGTTGAATTTGGGCACCTATCGTAGAAAAGTCATCTTCATGGTCTATAACAAATCACTAACAGCTCAGGTTCAGCAATTATGTTCCTAGTGGGAGTCAGGCATGGGATTGAGACTCCTTGCATAGAGGTTTTCCTACGTTAGTTGTGAAAGTGTGGTTATAATGAAAGTCACATAATTCTCAGGCAGTGTCAGAGCAGGACCTCAGAAAATCTTTGAGGAGGATACAAGGGTATTTCTCCAGATTGACAGAAGCAAGAGCATCATCAAGCTCAGTGGCTGGCACATAGTAAATGTTTCTTAAATGAATTCTGTCCTGATTATCAAGGACATCTTTCTGTGAATCCTTGGGACTTATCCACATTAAACGATGGTGATGGCTATTCCAGGGCCTAATGGCTTAATTTCTTTTCTGCAAATGTACTGAAATAAATTTAAGTTCTACTTAATTTCATCCTGAAAAGCCCTGTCGTTGGATTGTACAATGAATAGCAAATTTGGCATTCACTATTTACTCTTGCTTGGTAGTAAATTATCAAGTGAGGCTATGGTACAGGTTAGTCCTTCTTTTAGAAAATCCAACATATGTAAAGCTGAATGTAAAAAGAACTAAATCATCAGATGATACTTTGTGTTACCTTCTTTCAATTCAAATCTCCTCTGCTTATTGATAACGTAAGTCAGTTTACTTCCCCCACAGTCATATACAGAAAACTTCGAAATTTTACATAAAGAATATGCTTATATTATACAAAATATTCTATAAATGCTCTATCATCTGGTGTTACAAAATTAATTTTAGTAACATATTAAATTAACAGTATTTATGCTTACATAAAAACAAGATTTGATATCTTCATTATCTCTCTTTTAATGCATGAGGTTAGGTGAGTTTTGTTTTGTTTTATTTTTTCACAGTTGAAAGAAGGGAAAAGATAATTTTGAGAATGTCAATTTTCCAGAAAGAAAATTTAAAAACTTATTATGTCAGTTTTTTCTATCATTTTAATGAAACAAAGATCAGTAGAAACTATAGCCTTAGCTTTATACTGAATAGCCTTTATATTGAATAATGAACATTACATTCCAAAGCTAGTAGCTTTAATTTAAATAGGTCTCAACCTTATGAATTAACAAAAAAAAGTAAATTGTGTGCAATGTTGAGTATTTTTTTTGAATTAGCTCTCTTTGAAAGCTGTTAGTTGAAGATTGTGGAGAAATGGCAGGGACTCTTTTCTCAATTCACCTCCAAATAACTTTAAATAATGCCTCAAAATGAATTTTGTAGCTGCAGAACCCACAAAAGGATGGGATGAAACAATTTTTTCCAACCCAAGACAACCTAAAATGTCTGCAGGGAGGGTCTGGTGAGAGTGGAGGCAATAGTGGAGCACAGCTGAGCACAGGCTATTCCCAGACAAGTCAGCAGCAGGTATTGGAGGCAACCAAATCTGTAGCACAACTTCTGGAGCTCTTGGCCCGCAAACAGTAATGAAGTTGGACAACCGGTCAGAAGGAGATTATAAGGGAACCTTTGCAGTGCAGTAGTCTATCGTATTGGCCATACATGGATCTGGGTTGAAGTCCTAAATCACAGTCCCAGGAAGCACTAGCACATCAGAGCTTGTAGCTGCAGGAGAGTAAGGGGACCTTGATCACAGTTCCACGGCAAAAAAAGAGTGCTTGTGGTCATGCATAGACCAGAGCACAGGCCAGGAGAGTAGTAAATACAACCCTCCTTAGATCATACCATGTTGGAAGAACTGAAAACTAACACACCCTCAGAACTAGCTCTGAAAACAAGTACCAAAAAAATCTGAAGCTCAGGATAGTGCTCCCTCCACCCCAGGAACAAAGACCAACTTTAACATAAACTTAAAAGTCAAGAAACAGGGTGAGAAAATGAGCAAACAAAAGAAGTAACAGCAATATCGTATGATGATCAAGTATGAATGACCTAGCTATTTTCAGCAATATAATGATCTAAAGACAATTCTGACGGACTTACATTGAAAATTGCTATCCATCTCCAGAGAAAGAACTGATGGATTCTGAATGCAAATTAAAGCACACTTTTTTAAATTTTATTTTTATTATTTGTTTGGTTGTGTTGTTTTTCTTTGTTTTTAGTCTGTGGTTTCTTTTACAACATGACAAATATGGAAATATGTTTTGCATGACTATAGATGTATAACCTGCATTAATGTATTTGCCCTCTCAAGGAGTGCAGGGAGAAGGAGGTAGGAAGAGAATTGGAATTCAAAATTTTTAAAAACAAATGTTTAAAACTGTTTTTACATGTAATTGAGGGAAAACAAAATACTAAATTAAAAATTTGGCTTTAGGAAAAGTGTTTATATATATGTATGTATGTATGTATGTACGTATATATTCACACATATACATGTGTGTGTATGTATATATACACACACATATATACACATAGGGTCAATATAAATCCAAAATACTTGATTAGCTAAAATGCTTTCATCCTTCTTTCAACTTTTATAATTTATAATTTACTGTACCCTCAACATTTTCACTAAGAGTCATTCAGGTTTACAACCTTAAAATTATCCTCAATTTTTCCCTTTCCCTCATTCTCAGATATGATCTTTTGTCACATCTTGTCAGAACTAGATGACCTCTTCATATTTCTTTCTTATTGTATCTCCCATCTGTCCACCTCCCTTCTGTTCAGTCACATGGTTATCAATTCTAGTTCTACTCTTCATCATATTTTGCTTGGTCTGTTGGACCACGCCCTCTGCCCCACCGCCCATTTGAATTTTCAGTTTTCTTTTCAGTCTCTTTCCTCTCCAATTTATTGCCATACAGCTGTCAAAATAATCTTCCTAATGTACAAATATGACCATTTCCCTTCCTCTGCTGTGCAAGAATCTTCAGTGGCTTTCTATCAACTCATGGTAAAAAAAAACAAACAAACTCTTCAGCTTGACAACTAAAGCCCATTTTGACACTAGCCTACTTTCCCAGCCCTATCACATATTTCCCTTTCATTTGATTTCCCAGACAAACCAGTAAGTCTACTCATTCCCAAACTTGAGTCTCCATTGTTTCAACCTCCTTGCCCTTGCTTAGATTTTCTATCATTCTTAGAAAGCCCTGCCCCCTCCTTCTGACTTCTGCCTCTTCAGTTCACCAGCAACACACGAGGTTCGGTTTGGCGACATTTATTAAATGAGAAAGATCTCCTATTCCCCTTAATTCAAAGACTATTAAACTGAAGACAATTAACTTTTTTGTCAATTATATTGTTAATATTGTTTCTCTTTGTAATTCTGTGTACTATTTTCTGCATTTGAAAACATTATCCAGAGAAGGGATCCATGGACTTCACCATGCTGCCCAAAGAGTCCAAGATACATAAAAATGATTAAGAACCCCAACTTGTTTTCTAGTACTTGCTTCCTCTTTGTCCAGTAATCATGAATATTCTTATTCATACATATGTTTTATCTCCCCTATGGGTGTAAGATCCTCGAGGGCAGAGACTGTTTCTTTTTTGGTTTTATATTTTTCTCTCCACTACCTAGCGCTTAACACAAAGCTCTAGACAATAGAAGTAGCTAAGAGGCTCAGATAATAGAGTATTGTACCCATAGGCAGAACACCTGAGTTAAAAATTTGACTTCTGATATTTACTAGCTACGTGATCCTGGACAAGTTTCCTCATCTATAAAAAGGGATAATAATATCATCTATCTCTTAGGGTTGTTCTAAGGATAAGATTACTATTTTTAAAGTGCTTTATAAATTTTATATTGCTATACAAATGTTGCTTATTTACATCGCCATTATTATTATTGTTAGAATATATTAGATTGGCTGCAATTATCCCCTAAGTGGCAGAGGGGACCCCTGATGTTTATTTTAGTTGAATAATAAATGCATATAGATTCATAGTGACGTATAGCATTTTTCTACTAGTCAACCTTGATTATTAGGGCTTATGAATAACAAATCACAATGAACCACTAAGAAAGTGTTGCTTTAGTACTTCCATCAAAATATTAAAAGCCTATGTCAAAGCAAACATTTTCTAATATTGATCTGAACCCATACATTATGCCCAGAACCAATTTACTTTCCCTAGAGTCCTGTGGATAGGTAATGAAATAGGCCTGGATTTAATGTCAAGAGACGACTAGAGGTTCTAGAGAATTTCTTGAATAGAATGCCATCCAGACCTTGTGAATGAAAGGGAAAGGTGACAATGAATTAAGCATTTGGCATCCTTTAGAAGTACAGGATTGTAGTAAGTCTGTGACTCATTCATAACCAGACAAAGCTTTTCATACTTTAGAAACCTGGCTCTACAACCCATAACACTGCAGAGAGGAGTCTTGATTGAGATTAAGCACAGATAACTATATTTTGGGGAGGCAAAGTTTCTGTTGAAATATGGAGTCATTTTGAATTAATATCCTTATAATGAGCCTTCTTAATAAAACCATCTACTGCCTTTAGTACAGTCTATTTGAAAAGACTAAATGAAATTGGAATTGAAATTCAATTGCTACTTGATTATTGAAAGGAATAAGACAAATATTATATTTGTCTCTGTAAAACAAGTGAAAGACAGTGCTATGATTCTGGGTAGCTCTAAGCAGATTATTTTTATGAGGTTATGATTTTCTCTGTCACTGCAGAAGTCAGCAAGACAAAATAATGAAGGTACTCCTTCCAAAGGTGAAACAGATGAAATAAAACATCCATCTTTGTAACTTTAGGGGTTGTTTTCTATATTAAAAAAAAACATGAATTACCTCTACAAATGTTTCCTTTGCCTTTCCTCTTCCAACTCTCAGGTTAACGTTTTAACTTTTTTTTTTCTTTCCCACGGTAATCTGAAGAGAGATTTCTGGACAGAATTTACATTTACAATCTGATTATCAATAGGAAATAGCTGTCTCACTGGGTCAAAAGCTTAAACCATTTTCAATTTTCAAAATGGTGATTCTCATACTTTTTTGTCTTTCCTCTCTCTTAGACTGTGTCAGTCTCTGTGTCTGTGCTAACATTGAGCTGCATAGCTTTGGATAGATGGTATGCCATTTGTCACCCTTTGATGTTTAAGAGCACTGCCAAGCGAGCAAGGAACAGCATTGTAATTATCTGGATCGTATCATGCATCATAATGATTCCTCAGGCGATTGTCATGGAATGCAGCAACGTGCTCCCAGATTTAGCCAATAAAACCACTCTGTTTACAGTGTGTGATGAACGCTGGGGTGGTAAGTATGTTATTACCCACAAACTGGGGGTACTGGCATGCCAACTGCAAATCAAGTCTGACTCTTTTTTTCTTGTTATTTCCCTAACTGTAGACCTCACGAAAGTTCAGTACCTTTAAGCAAATTTCATCTTTTTGTGACCCCCTACACATTCCAGGGATATATGACTTAGTTTACATGTTTTTAGCACATATACATACAAGATCGATGTAATTCATAGTTCAGTTTTGATAATCAGAAGATGACACAATAGCAAGAGTCCTTGGAACCAGAGGATCTGGGTTTGAATCTAGGCTGTCTTAATTATTACCTATATGACATTGACCAAATCACCTCTGAATTCCGTTCCAGAACTGAAATGATGACCTTATGATTCTTTATTCTATGATCCTAAGGCAGCACGATTTAGTGGTGAGAACCTTGGACTAGAAGTTGAGAGACCTGAATTTTAATCCAGGCTCTGTCACTAAACATAGAACTTAAGAGTTGAGATGGATCTCAGTCTACCTAGTACAACCTATACCCTCAAAGATTATCCTCTATAACATATCCAATCAACAGGCATACAGTTTCAGCTAAAAAATATGTTAGGAGGTGAATCTACTTCATTCTGAGGAGGACATTCTACTTTTGGATTCACTAATAATAGGGTTTTTTTTTCTTGGTGAAATCACTTCCCTTTCATGGGCATTAGTTTCTTTATTTGTAAGATGAGGAGGATAGACTGGATCAATCGTATTAAACTCAAATAGAAACCAGAGATGCTATACCATGCATAAGAATGCCTGTGTTCCTCATATTGACACAGTTTTAAAATGTTTATTTATCTATGTCTATTTATCTATTTTCTATATCTGTTTATCTAAGATTTTATGTTTCTCCTCTTGGGCAGCTAGGTGGTGCAGTGGACAGACTACTGGGCCTAGAGTCAGAAAGACCCATCTTCTTGAGTTCACATCTGGACTCAGACACTTACTAGCTGTGTGACCCTGGGCAAGTCACTTAACCCCATTTGCCTCAGTTTCCTCATGGAACTGGAAAACTGCTCCAGTATTTTTGCCAAGAAAACCCCCAATAGGGTCACAAAGAGTCAGATGTGACTGACATGACTGAACAACAACAAATTTCATTACATTTTGATTTGGTTTGGGCCTCTCTTGGCAATGTTGTTGATAACATGAGAACTAAATGCAACATTTGACATTTCTGGACTAGATGCTCTTTGAAAATATGTCTTCGTATTTGTATCCCCAGTGCTTAACACAGTGCCTGAAATATAGAAGGTGTTCAATAAATATTTCTTGATTAATTAGTATGTTGATGCCCTTCAAGATCAAATATTCTATTAAATCTCTGAAATAGCAGATTGAAGTTACTTTTAGTCTTATAACATTTAAGATAGGCAAATCAATAAGCATTTATTAAATACTATGTGCCAGGCAATGTACTACTGACCACTGAGAATACTAAAAGAAGCAGAAAAAACCCATTCATTTCCTTTCCCGTTTCAATGAGCCAAGACAGAGTATAAAAGATAACTGAAAGGGGGGAAGAGGGAAGAGATATGACATGGCTGGCCTTGGTCCTCTTCCTAAAATGGAAGTTCTAGGAAGAACTAATGAGAGAGAGAGAGAGAGAGAGAGACAGACAGACAGACAGACAGACAGAGACAGAGAGATAGACAGACAGAGACAGAGAGAGAAAGTGAGAGAGAGGGAGGGGCCAAGAGTGGAGTGAACTTTCAGTGGGAATAGGTTCCATTGTATATTGTCATCTCTCCAACTTCCTCAAGTAATACCTTGAACCTTCTCTTGCAGTTTAAGCACAAGTGGGAGATTGGAGAATTCTGTAGTATGAACACAGTTTGGATGTAAGGTACCTTTTTTCAAGCACACACACACACACACACGCACACGCATACACACACATGCACACACACACACACATGCACACGCGCACACACACACACACACACACTGTTAGACAGATAACACACAGGAGGCACTGCAGGCTTCAGACTCCAACTTCTAACAGGTTCACTCTTGATCTGGTCAGGCAGGAAAGACAGCTTCAAAGGGGTTAGTAATAAGCTTTATCCTAGTCTAGTCTTCTCTAACACAGCACTGCTGATAATGGAAGCACCACAAACTCCTACACTATTTCCTAATCACCCTTCTCGCAGGGGCCGGCAAGAAGGGGAGGCAACTACCCTTACATCTCAATGGGGTCAATCGAGACAGGCATAACTTGTGCATTCGACCCTAAAGGGTTCCCCTAAATCCCTTCAAACCTCAATGGGGGGCCGATTGAGGCAAACACAAATTACCCCCTCCCAAGCCTTGATGGGGGAAGATCGAGGCACACAGCATCCCAAGCTTGTGCATTCAACCATTAAGGTTCCCCAACTCACTGACCACTGCCCCCTGTTTTATAGGGCATCAGACAAAGAAGGCATATTGCCAGCCAATAGCCTCAGAAGTTTACATCACCTCATCCCTGTATCTCACTGCGCAGTCTCAGTGGATGTTTACCGTTTCAGCAAACACGTTTATATTATTTATCCTTCCATAATGCTTCACAAGCATGGTGGAGATGTGTTGAACCATGAACTTGGGAAGTCATATCTAATACCTGGGATACAGAGATTGTTATGGCCAAGGATCCTGGGAAACTGAGGTTGTTATGGCCATAGATCCTGGGAAACTGAACTCTAAGAAATGATAACAAAAATCCACTTTATGAAAACTAAAATCTACCTTACTTACACTAAAATCCTTCTTACTTACACATACATATATACATATGTGTGTATATAGTATATATATTAAGCACCCTTCAAAATTTTTTTATCCTTGTGGTTATGTGCTTTAAAATAGGATTATTCACTTTACAGAAATGTTCAAATTGCAAACACTATTACTGTACTTAAAATATGACTGAATTTATAAAATTCACAAACCTACCATCTTTTTTAAGAGCACATCTAGTACACAATCTCTACTTGCATTCTGGGCCAAGCCACTCATCGGTCTTATTTCCCTTGCTAATAAAAATGGAAATGATGAAACTATCTACTGGGTTAGTTGTATTCGTGCTTCATGGATATGCCCATGCAGTTCAAATGTAACCAGCAGAATTTTAGAGCACTTGTTTTCGCTTCCTGGCATAGTACATATAGTAGGCACTTCATAAACATTTGGAATATACATACATACATATATGCATATATATAAGAGAGTCATATAATGACAGAGACAGAGAGAGTATGACTGTATATTTTATTTGGATTGCATTCCCATCCTCAGAGACATTAGAATTCTTCCTGTAAAGACCCATGCTAATACTTCCAGGAGGACCCTGTGCTGGCATAAACTGTGGGCCTGATGCCAGCAGCAGATTGTGCGCATTAGACAATAATAAGGAGAGTGTTAGTTACCATGACATTAGAGAGCATGATCAGGGCCCATTAGTGACAGGCCAATGAAGAGAGCACTGCTTTTCCACCCAGACTACAAACGTGCTTTTCATTCTCTATTCCTCTTTTTTAAAAAAGGTACCTTTTATTTCCATACTTTCATTAGGGAAGAACTTGACTTCTTATGGCTAATTAGTGCAATGGGTTATTTTTGAAAGATGTCATGCATTTATTAGAAAGACATCACTTTACGGTGATACCAAAAGCTCTGGCCAAAGCGGGAAAACATAGTATGTGGTACCTGTCAGCTGTTACTCTTGGATATGGTGATATTTAACAGTTATATCAATTACTCGGATCTAGGAATTGAGAACTCACTCTTTAAATTTAGAGAAAACAACAAATTGGAGAGAACTAATTGCACCTCAAATCTCAGGAATAAATTACAAATCATTGACAATATAGGAGAATGGTCCTACTAAAATGAAACTTAAAAGGGATGGAGGTAAAGGAGGATACTTTTAAGAGAGCTAGGCTGCTAGGGAGACAGATATTCCACAATCCTTTTTCAACCAATCAGTTAATATTGATTAGTGCCTACTCTGTGCCAGATGTTGAGCTAGGCAGTTGGGATCCAGGTGAAAAGAATAAAACAATCCCTATTCAGAATGTGTTTTTCTAAGGTAAAGAGGAAGCACTGACTTAATGTTGGAGAAATAATACTGGTCTTATTGTGGGAGGAGAGAACGTGCTGATTTCACATCCCAGCTTGTTCACTTACCAGCCATGTGACCCTGGGCAAATCTTTTAAGCTCTCTGAGCCTCAGATGAAAAAGGAAGATAATGATAATTTATGCACTCAATCCAACAGGGTTGTAGTGAAGAAAGTGTTTTGTAAAGAGACATATAGATGTAAACTACCAACATCAAACAAATTTACTCTAACATAAAATGTCCTTAAAATTTCTTCTCATTTCTAATATTATAATTATTCATTATTTTCTGGGGACACACACACACACACACTGTCTTAAATATTGTAACCAAAACGAAATGAATAGAAAGTGCCAAGAATAATAAGATTATTTCTCTGCGAGTATATTCATCATGTTACCATATTCCAACATAATTTTATCTTTTGAAATAACTCCCTGAGACCTATTTCGAACATTCTCCCTGCCCTTATCCTCTTTTCTTTGCTTTAGGTTTGCTTCTGTGACACACAGAACCCTGCTATGAGTCCATATAGCTTAAATCTCATCTTTCAAGTCAGATCTGTGACCTTGGCATAAATCTACAGAGAAAGAGAGGGCTACACCTTCTAAGATTCTTTTCAGCTCTGTGATTCCACAATGGTAGAGTCTTAGAAAAGCTTCACTAAGGAGAAGCTAAGAATGAAAGAGTGACACCTAATTGGTAGATATGGAGTTTCTAGAAAGAGCTTACTAAGAAAGGAAAAAGGAGGACTGAGCCATTAGGGCATGGGCAGGTAGAAAAAGATATTTTATTCTTGTGCAATGGAAATAGAAGGCTTCAATTTACCAAACCTACAAGTTTGCAATCTTATTCAAAGCCAGAGCTTTATTTTTCATAAAGCCCAAAGGCTTTGGGCAGATAGGAAATTGTCCAGTGATTTCATTAGCATAGGGAGCTTCAGGTAAGGAGCTTCATCTGCCAAGATAGGGAGACAATTTTTCCCCATTGGTAGTCTAGAAGAATTGTCAAGAACACTAACAGGTTAAATGAATTGCCCAGGGCCACAATGCTAGCATGTTAGGTGTAACATCTAGGTCTTCCTGATTTCAAAAAGTTCTGTCTACTATGGTAACCTGCCTCTCTATCTCTCTAGGGCTTTGCTTTGCTTAATTTTTTTATCTTAGCCAAAACGTTTAGCAAGCAGATAAAAGAGACACCTGTTATTTTACAAGTATTGGCTGTACTTTCTAAAATAAGTTGCTCATTAAATTTCCTTTATGTGAGGGTATTTTTTTTGTTTTGTTGTTGGGTTTTTTTGTTTGCTTTTTGTAAACTTCAAATGATTCAGATTCCTCCAGGAAATGTAAGGAGTTTTAACCCCCATTAACACACATCACAAAGCTATGGGAATCTAGCCAATACCTGTGAGTGTGCAGTTTTCAGATTAAGTCTGCAACCACATTATTTTCTAATTATCTTTGACCAGTAGAAGCAAATGTATAAGCTGATTTCTAGTTTGAGAGTTTCATTATCTAGGCCTAGCATGGATATTATGGAAAACAATTATTGTGAGATGCATACAAACGCATGCTCAGACTGCTGAAGTCATTTAGGAAAATGGTTTGAAAGTGATTACATGATAGCCCATAATTACTGTAGCTGCTTATAAAAGCAAGAATTAAAATAATATAAATCTAAATGGATCTTCTACAAAATCAAATTTAATACCAGTTATAAAATGGACTCTTCAAATATCAAATCCTATTGTTTATTGAAAATGTTTCACAGGACACTATTAATGATTTTACTATAGGATACTCTAATTCTGATTATTGGATATTTCTTTGTGCTACCACACAGTGCCTTGCAAATAATAAGGGATCCATCCATAAATATTCTATTGATTGTAAATTAGAATGGTAGCAAATAAAAATCCTGTGGGTATGTATACACTTTGTTAGGCAATGCAACATTCATTCACTCAAAAAACACTTGATAAAAGCCTACCACATGTCAAATGTTATGCTAAGCGTTAAGTATTTGATTCTACTCAACAAATATGTATTAAAGACCTAATGAGTGCAGATTATTGCTAATTGCTGTGGGAGATACAAACTTGAGTGAGATATTGTCCCTGCCTTCATGTGGGCTGGTAGGTAGGAGAAGGAAACAAATATTTATTAAGCACCTACTATGTGCCAGGTACTGTGCTAAGAGCTTCATAGATATTATCTGATTGAATCTTCACAATGTTGCTGTGAAAAAAAAATCACACATAAATACAAATATCATTGTCTCCTCTTAATAGCTGGCATTGTGGTAAAATGCAAAAAAGTATTTGATTTAAAGTCTGAGAATCAAGTTCATATCCCTACTGTTACATTTACTATGTGTGTGACCTTGGAAAATACGTTTCACTTCCCTGGGTCTTAGTTGCCTCATCTGTAAAATGAGGTCAATGGTCCAGTTGGATTACAAGGTCCCATCTAGTTAGAGAACCAAGATAATACGAACTTATGAAAGAGTAAGAAATGTAGGCTCATAGAATCATTTGCCCAAAGTCTTATGGGTAACATAGATCAGGGATCAAACTCAAACCACAGACAACTGAATTCAAGAGTAATGGTCTCTCTATTATATGTAATAGCATTCTGACATAGGATGTGATCTCTGATCTCAATGAACTTACAATCAAGCAGGAGTAATATGATATGAACGTAAAAATATGATAACTGTAGAATAGCTTTCTCACATTTTAGACTATTAGAGAACAAGAGAGATATAGAGTGCTCAGTGCAAGGGTTGAGAGGAAAGAAAATTCATTTCTGGCTGGTCATATCAAAGACTTCAAATTTTCTGCAATCTGTCCTCAAAGATCTTGCTTGGTTCATTATAATAAGCTCTTGCTGCTGCTGTTGTTCCGGTTATGTCTGACTTTTTGTGACCCCATTGGGGTTTCTGTGGCAAAGATACTGGATTTATCTGCCATTTCCTTCTCTAGCTCATTTTACAGGTGAGGAACTAAGGCAGGCAGGGTTAAGTGACTTCCCAGGGTGACGCAGCTAGGAAGTGTATAAAGCCAGATTTGAATTCAGGAAGATAAGGCTTTCTGATTTCAAGCCCAGTGCACTATCCATTGAGTCACCTAGTTGTCCACATTCTAGTAAATAGTCAGTGCCAAATGGTACTTTAGTTATCCAATGGAATTTATTAATATTGCAAGATGTCTCTGAAAATGTCTTTCTTATAGTCACCTATAGTCACCTGTAAAAACCACCACTAGAATGTAGTTGAGAAA
The DNA here is from genome assembly GCA_028646595.1 of Phalanger gymnotis. NCBI lineage: Eukaryota > Metazoa > Chordata > Mammalia > Diprotodontia > Phalangeridae > Phalanger > Phalanger gymnotis. The sequence goes on along the minus strand of CM053627.1, from coordinate 181,510,423 downwards.
AGAACATAACTTTGAGGTGTGTTGAGAGTTTAAATAAAAATTGTTTTTAAAAATTTTTTCCTTAATAATATTTTATTTTTTCCAATTACATGTAAAGATAGTTTTCAACATTCATTTTTGCAAAATTTTGAGTTCCAAATTTTTCTCTTTCCCCCCTCCCCTCCTTTTTCCCCAAGACATCAAGCAATCTGACATAGGTTATATGTGTATAATCATGTTAAACATATTTCCATATTAGTCATATTGTGAAAGAAAAATCAGAAGAAAGGGGAAAAACAATGAGAAAGAAAAAACAAAAAGAGAGAAAGAATGGTATGCTTCAGTTTTCATTCAGACTCCATAGTTCTTTCTCTGGATGTGGATAACATTTTCTATTACGAATGTTTTGGAACTGTCTTAGACCATTATATTGCTGAGAAGAGCTAAGTCTATCAAAATTGGTAATGACACAATGTTGGCATTACTGTGTACAATGTTCTCCTAGTTCTACTTACTTCACTCAGCATCAGTCCATGGAAGTCTTTCTGGTTTTTCTGAAATCTGCCTACTCATCATTTCTAATAGCAGAATAACATTCCACACATTAATATACCACAACTTGTTTAGCCATTCCCCAATGGATAGGCATCCCCTTGATTTCCAATTCTTTGCCAAAACAAAAAGACCTGCTATAAATATTTTTGTATGTGGGTGTCCTTTTCTTTTTTTTTATGATTTCTTCAGGATACATACCTAGTTAGTGGTGTTGCTGGATCAAAGGGTATGCATAGCTAAATAAAAATTCTAAAAAAATTAGTTTTAAAAATTCAATTAATCTTCTACAGACCTATAAACTTCCAGTGAACATTCTAAATTATAATATTTGAACATCTATGATGTGTACATTTGAGGATTGACGAAGAAGTTTTCAGAAAACAAGAGTACAAATGTTTTTTTTTAGTATCATATTATGGTGATTACTGAACATTGTAGATTTGAGTTGTTCAATGTTACTTATTTGAATTAAAGCAAATCAATGTATCCTTCCCAAAATTCGACTTCTGTCACTGAAGCCATCCATACTGCAAATAGGCATCATATTAATATGTTTTATACTAATTTTAAAATAAACACAGCATGTTATTATAGTATTGATTATTCACTTGATTTATGTCCTCATGGCTAGGTTGATACTCAAGTTACATTAATTGAAAGGCTGATTATTTTTTATGTTTTGAAAACTATCAATTATTCAATAAATGAAAATACATTTTCTACCACTTATAATGTGCCAATCACTATTCTAAGTGCTAGATACAAATACAAATATCATAACAGTCCCTCTTTGCTTACAGGGAGCCCCTACTTTAAATCCAGAAGGTAACACTTAAATTCATCTGAAGTGCACATGGGAAAGACTAGAAGACCTAGCAGTGGTGTGGTAGGGTGGATCCCAATATTCAAACATTCTTAGGTTACACTGGTAATTAAGATGACAGTGCCAGGGTACTACATGGCATAGAGGCAGGGAAAGTCATTATCCAACAACATGGTCACATCAGCATTTTAGTAAAATTATTTGTCCAGTATGTGGAGTTTGGATTAGAGCGAGGAAAGGAGATCGACTATGAGACCATTACAAAAATCGAAGTGAGAGGTGATAAAGAACTGACCTAGGGTGATGGCTATGTGAATGAAGAGAAGGTGATGAGGGAGATATGAAAGGTGATGTGGATATTGAAATGACAAGATTTGGGAAATGTTTGGGTGCTGGAGGGTTAGGGAGAATGACTAAATAGATGATGAGATCCAGATCGTAAACCTTTGTGACTATAGGAATGATGGTGCTCTGGACAGAAAGAGGGAATTTTGGAAGAGATATGGGTTGGCAGGGGTGGGGTGCCTTTATTCTATGTGTTTCACTCTATTGCATTAAAAACAGAACAAGTACAGCATGGGACTGATTCTTACCAGTCACTGCCAGGTAGGGGTAAGAGGGGCATTCCTAGTTGAGGGAGAATTTCTCAATAAAACCTAAACTATTGTTCCAATTGTTGTGGGGATTTAGATTTACACTGACATTGACATTATAACTGAGTTTGGGAGTGGCCCAATAGCTGTGAAGAAGAGGGATGGTTGAAAGCCTGTCACTCAACGGGGAGGAATTAATATGGAAGAATGAATTGGAGATAAGACCCACTGTTTACTGTCATTGGGATGATAAGATGGGGTCCATATTTTCATGCTCCAAGCAGTTGATCATAGTAGTCAAAAAGATTCTTCAGGGGCAGCTAGGTGGTGCAGTGAGTAGAGTGCCAGCCCTGGAGTCAGGAGGACCTGAGTTCAAATCCGGCATCAGACACTTGACACACTTACTGTGTGACCTTGGGCAAGTCACTTAACCCCAATTGTCCTGCCTTTCCTCTTCCAAAAAAAAGATTCTTCACCTATTTACATATTAACATCTACTCCCCTGCTCTTGTTTTCTAGTTAGGATGGTCTTTATACAGAAGATGATTGCTTCACTGCCTATCTAACCTTCTAAACATGGCTATGTAGAATTATTTTTTTCTATACAATCACTGGCTATTGTAATAAATTTCTCTTAAGATACTCTCATGTGAATGGACTCAACAGCCAATTATCTAATTCCCATCATTTCAACTTTGTAAAATCATCTTGACCTTGGAGTGAAATGTCTGTGCATTATGCTGAATAATTCTGAATTCTTATAAACATTTCTGTGGCTGTGGCCATAATAACCTTATCACACCCACCTCCTTCCTTTCAGTCTTTTTAAGGTTGATACAGACATTTAGGGCTTCAGAGGTATCTGCTTCAAAGCTTTATTTTTATGTGAAAAGCTCACCTATGACCCTCTGCTAGACATATAAAAGTTGAAAGCTGCTTAGGTGCTGGGGGAGTGCCCTGGTGACTGTAGAGTTTCTTTGAAATTGGCCCACCAAATGTTTCTTAGGCTGTAGCACTTCAAAGAGAAAGGCTGTTTTCTCCTGGCCTCTGCCCTCTCTATCTTAGCTGCCTGACTCCTGTGGCTTTTTTTTCTTTTCAGAACTGAGCTGTTTTATAGAATAAACTTAAAAGAGGCCAGGATCTCAGCAAGGAAATGATGAGCTAGGTGGTTGCCACGTATATAGGAACGAGTTTTTTTAAAGTATTGTAACCACTTTCTCAGCTCTCCAAGAAGTGTTTGCTGTTCTCCACTATCATCATTATATAGAAATAAATAAATAAACCAACTAACAAAAATCCGAGTAAATAAATAAGTACAAACACTATTAGGTAAATAGAGCTTAGAATCTGGAAAAAAAAACAATGAGGTGAAGGTTGGAGACAAGGGATGGGAGATGAATTAAACATAAAACTACTGGCATTTCTTTCATTAAAATGGGAAAAATCAATAAGGTAGCGCTAGCATTCTTCCCTAATAGCAGCCAAATAATGGATTTTTTTTATTGCCTGTATTGTAAAAGGTCGAATATGACAGGGGGTAAAGGTGGGAAGGGATTTGGGGAGAATAATTTAACATTTTGTGAAGATTTTATTGTTTAAGGATTTATTGCCCACTGAATCACACAACCTGTTCATACACACAAACAATTATGATACGTGTATCTAACCTGATACCTTCATTTTATCAGTAAGAAAACATAGACCCTGACCTGAGAGATGAAGTGATTTAGTATCGTAGATTTAGGACTGGAAGGGACTTCAGAGGTCAATTGGTTCAAGCCCTTTATTTTACAGATAAGGAAACTGAGTGCCAAGTATTAGATTCAAGTATTAAAACTCAGATCCTCTGATTCCATATTCAATTTTTTCTACCCATTTTACCATATTAAAGTCATATAGGTATTGGTGCATAGATTCAAGACCAAACATTCTGGAGCCAATTCATAATTTTCATCTGATGTTTTTTTTTTGTTTTTGTTTTTTTGCTTCACAACATATTGTCAGTTACAAATATTTACAAATTTTACTATTAGAAAAATTTATTTATGAAGGAAATATTTCATTCTAAAAAGATGAATTTAAGAAAGCGTAAGTAAAAGCTATTATATGAATTGTCAGCTAGCTTTTGTTAGTGGTGAATTTAATAGGAAAACATTGGTGTAAATATATGTGTATTAATAAAATTTATAAAATGGCACAGTTAGGTGATCAAGTAGATAGAGTGTCAGGCCTGGAGTCAAGAAGACCCACGAGTTCAAATCCAGCCTCGGAAACTTACTGGTTGTGTGACCTTGGGCAAGTCACTCAACTCTGCTGCAGTTCCTTTCTCTGTAAAATGATCTGGAGAAGGAAATGGCAAATGGCTCCTGTATCTTTGCCAAGAAAATCCCAAACAGAATTGTGAAGAGTTGGACATGACTGGAAAAAAAAAGACTGAACAACCACAATTAATAACATAGGTCATTCGTGTTAAATACAGCATTTCATTATCACACACCAGGGCAATAAAGGAGTCTTGGTTAATATGCTAAGCTGGAAGGCACAATTAGCAAAATTTGGGAATTGCAATGGAGTTTCTACTTCTCCCAAAGTAAGCTGACTGAGCCATACTGCCTATTTTAAGTTCTGAGTTGGACCATGAATTTTCTGCCCTCTAATAACCATATGTAATCAAGGCAAAAGCACTTAGTTATACAAGCAATTGCCTTTGGGAAGAGAAGCAGCAGTATGAAGGGGATTCATGACTTGCTGATTGTTCTTACCTGAGAAAAAGAAAGACATTTGTTTTTCACATTTAGAATGCCTGTAATATGTATATACACAGTGTCTAAAAGTCTTGGGGAAATTTTAAGCCTGGGATACTCATCCACCTTAAGCTAACCATTTAGGTAGTCACCAAGGTCATCTTTAGACTATGATAAGTCATTGGAAAAATGCCTTTAGTGGAGAACTGTAATTCTGTTTTAAAATTATATGTTTTTATAAGCTCTATGTATTAGATAGATGAGTTGATAGAGTTCTAAATCTGGAGTCATAAAGACATGATTTTGAATCCTGCCTCAGATACTAGCTGTGTGACCCCAGGGAAGTCATTCAATCTCTTTAACCCCTAATCCTCCCATAAAAAATAAAGGTATTATAGAAGCATCAACCTTACAGGATTACTTTAAGGACCAAAAGGGTTTATATGTATTCAGAAACACACACACATATGTATATGTGCGTATCATATGTGGGCATATCTATCAATCTATCTATCTATCATCTATTTATCTTTTTATCTTCTTATCTATCTCAGTGATCTGATTTGTTTTCCCCATTCTGGCAACATGATATTTCCAGTGAAGAACACAAAAACAGTATATATACACTTCTGAAACATTGACATTAGCATTATTTAGAAATATGGTATGTTTCAACTTTTAATATATATATATATATTTTAATTTCAGGTGAAATTTATCCTAAGATGTACCATACATGCTTTTTCCTGGTGACATATATGGCTCCTTTGTGTCTCATGGTGTTGGCCTATTTACAAATATTCCGAAAACTATGGTGCCGCCAGGTAAGCAATTTCAGTTGATTTATATTTGAACTATTGAGAATTTGCAAAAACACAAATTACCACAATGGACTTAAATCACGTAGCATACAGTTGGTTAGTTAAAGCAGATAATGATAGGCCTTGATAAAAAACTTGAGATACTAACCAATACTAACTGAGCTAGGTTTTTTTTTTTAATATTTACATTTGAAAAATCCAGTTTGCATACTGTCTTAATGATTCAAAGTTTGAGACACAGATGTACGTACCTGGTAACTTGACTTTACTTATGAGAATGACATTGGGCAAAGAAGGTAAGGGAGTGGATGGAGATGTGGTTTGCATGTCGGAGAAAGCATCTATGTTGATGAAATCACAGCTCTTTTGTAGCATTCAAGTATATATAAAGATATAAATAAATACATGGTTGAAAGTATAAATAAAATATGCTTGGATTAGGTGTTGTTGGTTTTTTGTAATTAAGATGTGGCACTCCTTTCAGTAGTGTGGATCATAGCCTCTGCTTTATACTGTCTCTAAGATAATTGGGAACAAGATGGTACAGTGGAAAAAGCATTGACTTTTGCGTCAGAAGATCTGGATTCAGTTTCCACATTTTGGCACTACTTTTGTGTCAGTGGGTTACTTATACAACTTCTTGGGCTTGGTTTCCTTATCTATAAATGAAGGAACTGGATGAGATGACTTCTGAGTTTACTTCTATTTCTAGATCTACGATTGCATTACCATAAGTTAGTATGCCTGAAAAACATTATTATTATGTTCTGCCCCACCTTTTGGAGAGCCTCTATGTGTTTACTGAATTGCTTTTTAGGTTGAAATAACAACCCCAGTGGCAATAATAATAGCATTTATATAGCACCTTAAGGCTTTGTAAAGTGCTTTACATATGCTTAATAATCATAAGAATGATAAAAACAATATTTACATAGTCCTTTAAATTTTGCAGAGATTGGTACTATTATTTTCCCCATTTTAAGGTTCAGAAAATATGGGTCTGAAAGAGGTCACGTGACTTGCCTGTAACTATATAGCTAATAAGTAGCTGAGGTAGGATTAGAGCTCAGGTCTTCCTGAATCCAAATCCAATATCCTGGGCCACTTAACCCATCACCAGTTACGTGCATGACATATCTCCACATTAGAAAGAGGTGTAAGAGCTTGTGCTGCATTAGCAAACCAGATGACACCCCAAGGTCATCCTTACACCATGATAAGACATTGGAGGAATACCTTCAGTGGAGAATTCTAATTCTAATTTAAAATAATATTTTAATTAATTCTTTGTGATGGATAGATGAGTTGATAGAATACTAAATCTGGAGTCATAAATGCCTAGTGTTGAATCCTGCCTTAGATGCTTGCTAGCTGTGTGAGCCCAAGAAAGACACTTAATATCTCTGAGTCACAGTCTTGCCATCTATAAAGAGGTAAAGAGGCAGGTATTAGCAGCACTTACCTTAGAGAACTGTTTGAAGGACTAAAAAGAACTATAAAAATGCACGTATGCACACATATATGTATATGCGTATATGTGTTTGTACATCACATATGGTGCTCTGTAATATTTAAAGATCTATATAAATTTTTGTTGTGCTTTTTAATATAAGCCAAGAAATGTGTTGAGGGATTGATTGATTGAAATGTCTCTTCACAAAGATACATATTTTAAACTATTAAGAACAAATTAAACAGAATATTATTTAAGCTTCTTAGTGAAATAGGTTTTATAAATGCCCGTAAGAGTTTGATGAGACCTTAAAGGCCATCTAGTCCCACTCCTCCATTTTACAGGTGAGGAAACTGATACCCTAGAAAGTTAATTTGTCACACAGGTAAGAAGTATCAGAGGCAGGATTTGAAACCACGGTCACTGATTCTAGAACCACTGTCCTATCCACTGCAACAGAGCAAGCATTTCCTTTGCATGGTAGTTGTGTCATGAAGAATACACACAATAACAAGAAGGAGCATGGAATATAAAGACCACCATCATCATCTGGCAGCTATTAATCCATTATCTGCTCATATGTGTCAAGTGCCATATTAAATGAGTTAATACACACAGTCCTTGCCCTTGACAACCTCAGATAGAGCAAAGCTGATGGTGGTTATGTCAATTTAGTTCAATTCCTTAAGCACTTATTAAACACCTACTCTATGTCAGGCACTGAGAAAATGGAACCAAAATATTTCCTGTACTCAAGTTCTTACTTTATTTAGAGAGAAATGACATATGCATAGAAAAATTAAGTACAAAATAGTTTTCAGGGGAAAGGGGATTAGGGTTGGCTTCTTAAAGAAAGCAACATTGGAACTAATCTTTTCAGGAAGCTAGCAATTCTATGGGACTAGGTAAGGAAAGAGCCCATTACTGAAATAGGAAAGCTAGTGCAAAGGGGATGAGACAAGGGAGGGGACTGGCATGTTTAGGGTAGAGCAAAGAGACAAGTCAGGCTGGAATAGTAGAGGAGTCAGGGGAACAATGTACATTTGCACTGGACTACACAAAGACAGGCTTTACAAGACAGAGAAATTTGTATTTTAGCCTAGAGTCATGAGAAAGAGCATATTCAGACTACTGTATAAGGTCTATGAACTAAATCATAAGTAAAGATGGACTGATATATATCAGGAGAAGCCCGAAGCAACATTTGATGTGAAAGTCAAAAGAATTGCAAGCACAGAAAAAAATTAGGTTTGGGGAGAATGTACGATCTTACCTTTTATCTTAATTGGTATTTATAAAATAAATTAACAAAAATGTAGTATAACGATATAATTATATTAATAAAAATAATATAAGTATTTATTGAAATGAAATGTTTTTGAAGGAACTTGCAGACTTTCAGGAAATTACTATGTGAAAAAGTGCTGAGACTGTGGAAAGGACTTCAACCAAATCTACTCTTAACTCAATTTGAAAATAAAGAAACTGTCTCAAAAAGCTGAAGCAACTTGACCCTGATCACAAAGACAGTATGCATCCTAGCCAACATTGAGACATATTTCCACTGATATCAAAGCTCATTCTCTTTCCACCATAGCATACTGCTTTTTCAGGGCTAAATTGTTAACCAAGTCACATAATTGTAGGAGTTGGAAGCAACTTTCAAGGGTCTCTCATCCACGTAATCCTCAATATAAGTTCCCTGTACCAGATATCCAATATGTCACTTTCAGCCTTTGCTTGAAGACTTTCAGTGAGGGAGGATGCACCATTTTCTCATACAATCCATCCTACTTTCGGTAGAGTTAATTATTTGGAAGTTATTCCTGACATCATGATTAATTTGCCTCTTTGCAATCCATTATTCTTTGCTCTATACTCTGAGGCCAAGAAAAATAAATCAATTCCCTCTTCCACATTACACTCCTCCCACACTGGAAGACAGCAGTCATCTACCTACTAAGTCTTCTTTTTTAAAGGCTACACATCCCCAGTTCAAATCAGTTTAACTCAACAAGGTGCCCTCAAACAGTTGCCAAAAGCATGAACTCTAGGCCCTACATCCTGGTGGTTTTCTTATAGTTCTCTACCATATCAAAGTCTTTCATCCAGAACTGAAAATAATATACTAAATGTGGTATAATCAGGGCAGAGTACAGCAAGATGATCATTTCTCTATTTGGGGATTTTATGACTCTCTTAAGCTCCTTGATATTTCATTAGCCTTTTTGGCTTTCCTGTACAATTTTTAAATTATATCAATTCAGTATATTAAAACCTCAGATATTTTATGATCAACAGCTATATAGTCATACAACCCTCCCATCTCATAGTTGTGAAATTAATTGGTGAAGCCCAAGTCTTAAACTCTGAATTTTAAAAATTTCACTTATTAGATTTAACTTTATATTCTTCCTTGTCAAATTTTTGGCATTATTACAATTCCCAACTCTGTTACATGTTGGTTATCTCTCAGCTTTTGGAGGATAATGTATACAAAAACATTGAGTAGGGCAATAAGATGTAGGCACACAATCTTCATATATATATATATATATACATATATATATATATTATCCTTCCAGTCTTTTGCAGATAATAGATGCTTAATGAAAGCAAAAATTAATCATGCTTACAAATACCAAACACCACTTAATTCCTTTTCAATATGAAAACACACACACACATACATATAAACACGTATATGCATATATATATAATGTATATTTTCAAGGCTAAAATTAATCTTCTTTCACAAAATCTGTGCTTCAAAATGTTTTAACAAAAAAGAAGCTGGGATTCAATGTGAACTATCTAGGATGTGAAACCAAGTATTCTTACAAAACAAATAAGAACAGAAAATGCTAAGTTCAGCAAAGTCCTGCTTAACAACCATAATCACGTAAATTAATCCCAAATGCGTGATTTGGTAGAAATCCATTTGAGAACTTATTTTTCATGTCCAACTGTTAATTCCCACGAACAGATTTGGAGAACATTATGTGTGCCATAGGCAACATCAATTGAGCCAACGAATAACTGGCCTGTACCATTTGTCTAAAAACACTGAATGTATGGAATCCAATCTGTTTTCATTCTGAGCACATAAAAAACAAACAAATGAACCAACAAACTAGGGTTTAATTAGATGTCCTGGTCTGAACTTTTGGTCTAGTTATCAGAAACGCCTAATATTTTCTACATTCTTCTAATTCAAATTTGTATGTTTTTGATACTTCCCAGAAACCAAGGATTTTAAATTACTGAAAATCACCAAGGCTGCAGAGGCTGAAACACATACATCCTCCATTCCTTGAGCATTTGAGAACAACCTCTTAGCTCTCCACCCACAAGCACCACAAATATCACTTTGAGACTATTGTTTCAGGACAAAAATATCAATACATTAACTTTTGGATCTTAAACTCTATCAAGATTCTTGCCTACTCAATCAGCATCTGATTCATAATATTCTTATAAATATTGTGGGGTTAGGTGACAACCCTTTTGAACCAGATCTTTTGGGGAAAATCATTTTAATTTACATTTTAATCATAATCTTCCAGATAGAACCCGTCCTCCATCACTGATTCCTCCTTTGTAAAGTAGGAGGGGGAAAAAAACCCAAAATATCCATATACTGACATTAGCCAATATACATAAGCTTTGGTGTCTATAAGGAGTAGGGAGTATTTCATTCTCTGCTGTTGTTCCCCTCACCACAAAAAAAAACTCTCCTTCCTTACCACCTCCTCTTAAATTCCACCATCTGAAGGAGGCCTCCTTCCATTTACTCTGTGTATATCTTTTATATGTAATACACACACACACACACACACACACACACACACACACACACACACACACACACACACATTGTCTCCCTCATAAGAATGTGATAATCTTGAGGTGAAGAACTAGGATTTTTGCTTTTCTTTTAATCCTCAGTGTTTAGCACAGTGCCTAGCATGTAGTAAGTGCTTAATAAATTCTTGTTGATTTAAGGTTCTCCGGGGACAAGGCTAAAAAATAGAACTAATTTTCACATAGAGAGGTCCCTTTATTCCATTCAATAATACCTTTAGGAGGTAGTCCTACTGATAGGATCACTGGGTCAAAAAGTATGAACATTTTTGTAGTTTTTGTTGTGTATTGCCATATTGCTTTTTAAAAATAATGTACTAACTGACAGCTCTACCAACAATATGTGTGCCTATTCCTCCCCTCACTCGCCTTTCAATCATTTTTTCATTTTAAGCTATTTTTGCCAATTGAAATGATTACAATGTGTTATCTCAGAATTCTTATAATTTGCCTTTTTCTAATTAGAGATAGTGTGACCAATTTTAGGTGGTTTTGGCCAATTTATATCATTGCCTTTAGCCACTTAACTTTTTTCTCATTTTTTTATATACCAGATTTTTTTTTCAATTTTTTTTCTGTCATAGATCTTCCCCATCTGCTTCTTTCCTCTGTATTTCAAATGTATTCACATAAATTCTGGAGGAGGGATATAAAACTAACTTTATATGTAGAAAATAATCTATTGTCTCTTAGTTACCTTTTACTTGTTGAATAAATAAGAAATGTTACCTTTCCCACAAGTGATAAAATTATTCTATTTCCTTATAAGTATTAGACTATTTTTAATACGTTGAAACTATTGGTGAACTAAATTTACCATAATATATAATATAAGGTGAATCTGAGCTTGTTATTTTCCTTATTGCTATCCAAATTTATAAAGTATCAATTCCTTCTACACTTTGGTGACCTTGTATTTTTCATCACTGGTGTCTTTGGTTCTAATTATGAATTATTTATTCTCATTATTTGCTGGATTTTAAAATTTTTTTCATCTAATTCAAGCTAGTTTTCATAATTATTATTTCATGGTTTAATTTAAGATCTCATAGTGGAAGTCTGACTTTCTTTTCTTTATTTCTATTAACTATACCCATACTGTGCCATCTTTCACTTTTGGATCCTTAGTTCTGTCAGAGGATCTCATACATAAAAGGTGCTTAATAAATATTTATTAAATTGAATTGCCTTAAGAAGGAGTTGGAAATGGAAACAGCAAGTGTCAGTCATTCATTTAAATAAATGCATTACAGCCTATTTTCTAATCCAAATGCTCACTTTCTATATTCCTTGTTCCTAACATTCCACATCCTATCCCCTGCTCTTTGCATCTCTGCTAGAATCCCTAGCTTTCTTCAAGAATCACTTCAAATGTTATCTCCTACAAAATATCCAGCCTAATCCCCTCGTTTACTAATTTACCTGCTCCATCCATCCCTGAAAACCGTTTTGTTTTGTTTACTTGGTATATGTGCATGACTCTATATAATCAATTACTATATGAATGAATGAATAAGTTTAGCTACCTTAAGAAGGTCTCCAAGGAAGGAAAACTCAGTAATATTTAAAGGAATCAGAAGAGAAGGAAAAAAAGAAGTTGACTTGGTGTTTCAACAATCCATCTAGCAGCTACTGTTGGGGTATAAAACCAACAACAACCAGCTCACAGAACGCTGCAAGTCCAGGTCCTTTTGATCTGCTTTACTAAGGAAAGCAATGTTAAGGGGTTAACAAGCTTACTTTAATCCAGCATACAAATATCATTCACTTAGTTCAGGGGAAAAAGCCAGCACCCTGAACTTCAGAAGCAAATACGAACAAATTACAGACATCAACAGACAGACTTTGTCTGATTCAAATCCCAATTCATAGTTACCAGAGTTTAACCAAATCCAAACATCCAGGTAAACTGGAGGGCTCTAAACTACAGCTGCCCGAAGTCTCCACATCAGTGTGCCACCAAGAGTGAGAGCCCTAAGCAAATAGCTCTGTCTTCTCTTTTTATGTACTCTTTAGCTGTCATCGAGCATCATCTGAGTGACCAGAACTTAGGCTCTTACTATTGCCTCTGGAGTTAGCACCTCCCCCTAGGACCTTGAGGGCTTCACGCCCACATAGGCTTAGCACCTAATAGATCCTAATAGATAGGGGTTTGGGCCTGGGGCTTAACACCTAGTGAGACTCAAACAAAGATGCTGAATTAATCAAAGGAAACAAAGGCCAAACTCTTCAAGGATCCCCAGTACACCTGGGCAGAGATAAATATGGGAGCAATGTTCAGTCTATGGAAGGGTCAATCTTCTTAATTTGATTTTCTAAGCTTTCTCATCCAAGAAACTTGCAGAAATCCTCATGTACTCATATTCAAACACAGACATGCTTATTCAAGCATTCATTTGTACTATGCAAATACACGCATATCCAGTTTTTATTACCACCGATGAGGAAGTGGTATGTGGGAACTGGGACCTTGGACATGGGACCCAAAGAACTGAAAGAACTCGAAAAGCAGGGACAACTGCTGTTGTTGGTGTTGGTGTTGTTGGACATTTCCAATAATTAGACCTAAAGTTTAGACCAGGACAGATAATGAAAACCCTAGTTTTTTTTTTTTTTAAATGTGATCAGGATGTTGGATATGAAAGCATGAACTGGATTCCACACAATTCAGTGCTTTTTTAGACAAATGGCATAGGCCAGCCATTTGTTGGCTCAGTTGATATTGCCTATGGCATGCATAATGTTCTCCAAATCTGTTTATGGGAATTAACAGTTGAACATGAAAAGTAAATTCTCAAATTTATTTCTACCAGTTGTGTCTGATGGAATTGCTTCTTCAATAAGAACTTCATTTAATAGAATCCTTTTCTACAAAATGTTCCAACGGGTCTTGTTCAAGTCATTTCTGTGCTATGTAGGTGTTATAATTTATTGGAAGATAATAAAATTCAAGTGTTCTTTGTTGTTCCTGGTCCTTGCAACAAGTAATGTCATTTTGGAGAGTCTTCAGAGACTTGTCTATTTCCTGGACAATTAATAAATCAGTGATTTTCACAGAGAACTTTCACAGAGATTAAGTCAAATTTAACCACATATTCAGAATGTCTTAGCAATGATAAGATAAAGTCCAGATTTATTTTGGCAATTTAATTTCTCTTTCCATTAATATAATGGTATATTGTAGTTATTGTTGAATAGTTAGGTGAATGAATTATTCATTAATGGAATATAATTTCAGTTTTCTATTACAATTGTCAATATGTCAGCCATTATGCCTTTGCCTATTGTAATAACTTGACTTTAGCTCTTGCACGTTCTACCTGGGTGATCTTGAGCAAGTCACTTAATTGCTTGGGGCCACAATTTATCTACTTGTAACATGATGAGGTGGAAAGGTCAGGTTTGATTGCCTAACAGTGCCTTACAGTTCCAAATCTTTGATCCTATGAACCTTTATTATAAAACTGCAAAGAAGGATGAGAAGATGGATTCAGAATCAAATATTTTGATATAAAGTCAAGAGTAGCAAGGAGAGCTAATATCTGAAGGTCAATATTCTTTTTAGTTATCTATCAGTCAATCAACAGGAATTTATTAAGTCTCTACTATCAGGCTCTCGGCTACGTGTTGGTGATACAAATACAAAGAATGAAACAACACCTACCTTAAAGGAAATTAGCAATTTAGAACAACAGGTTATTAGGTATCTAATGACGAAGATTAATAAAAGTGTTTGAAAGAAAATATTTGGGAGATCTGATATGGTGAGTGAATCTTTAGAGTCAGTGTAGAATGAGCTATAATTTTACCTTTTATCGCCTGAGATATAACCAATGAACATGGTAACAAATTAATTTATTTCCCAATATTTTCTCTATTACATCTGCAGTTACAGGAATGAAGAGAGTACCAAGAGTTATTCAAGAATTAAGAATGGCAGATCAGAACTATGAGTTCCCTTTTTACTGGAAGCATTAAGAGATATGGGATCATCTTGTTCTTGGAGAAGACAGCTCTGTAGTATTTTATTATGGAGCAAGAATCCATAGTGTAGCACAAACATAATAAACAAGAGAAGGAAGAAAAAACAGTAATAACCACGCAGTGGCAAGGCTGATATTGTAAATGATGTGTTAAACGGCTTAAATATTTTAGTTTTAACGAGATCAGACAACAGGATCCACAGCAGGGGATTATAAGAGGCATGACAAATGTGGATGCTGTGTAGCCTGAGAGGATATATCATAATATAAATGTTGTAGGGAAGTTTATTGTGAATGGCAGTCATTGGATGGAAGGGACAATGGATTTAGAGTCTGATGATCTAAGATTTAACCCTGATTCTACTTCATAAACTTGTACAATTCATGGAATCTTTTTGGGACTCAGTTTTCTCATTTGTAAAATGAAGAGCTTTCTAGTATATGACCAATAAGGTTCATTACAGATTTAAATACTGTGACCCCATGACCAATCAATCAACAAACCTCTGCTAAATACATATGCCAGGGGTATATCACAGCTCGAGGGAGACGATGAATGTAAAGCCTTTTGCAACTTTAAAGTCTTATATAAATTTTTGTTGTTGTCTTTTTTTATAGTCATCAGGTCTCCAGTCAGATGGTCAGATGACTTCATTTCTTGAGCGTTCTACTGCGCTTCTGCTGAGCTCAAGCAATGTTTATGGAACAATACAGGAGTGTATTGGGAAATGTTCAACAACTGGCCTGGGAGTTCAGATGGGGGAAATGCATGCACATACACTTTAAAGTTTAATCTATATGATTAACACAAGTCTAGACAATCGACAAAACAATAAATCCAGCATTGATTTGTGGTGATAGCTGAAGTGTATGTGCTCAGTGAATACTTAACAAGGTCTCCCAAGCTGGTTATACCCCTAAACCTGTGCTAAGGTCCTAAATGTGGAGGATGTAAGCACAAAAGTGAAATTGTCGCTACCCTCAATAAGCCTATGTTCCATCCGTCAGAACATGAGCTCTATGATGACACAGCCAAAGCGAGGGGATTAAAAAAGTAGAAAATGAATCTGATACTGAAGCTGCCTTTAAAAAGGAACTCCGTTCCAACAAAGAATTTGTATATGATAGCAGCCATGGTTTACAGAGGGTAGAGATGGTGCCAATCTCAAATAATAAGTGTTTGTCCAGTACCACTAATTTGCCTCTCCAATATCTGGAAGTATAAATAGACTTTTCCCCTAAAATTAAAGGGCATCTACAAGCCCAAGGTCTCTGGGCACAGAAAGCAGTCAAAACCCGATCTGCATGAACCCCCCACTGACCATTCCCTTAGCCTAGAGGCCAAGAAGATACATTGTTTTGTCCCTGAGTGTACCACAAAGATTAAGGAAACAGCCGAAAAAGCAGAACAGAATCAAGATGGTATGCAGGGGCTGTTGTTGGCACATTTTGTTCTTTGAAAAACAAACAAAAAAGCCAGAAAGCATCTAAATTTCACTGTTTTATTTGCTAAAGTTTATCAGTCCTCCCAAGTACATAATTAAGAAAATATTGTATTTGGATTAACTCCCTGGTATTATCAAATAACTTTGAAAAGGAATGGAAAAGTACAAATTACATAATTGTTGCTATCAATTCCAACTCTTTCAAATGTTAATGGAAGACCACATGGGACCCTCAGTGTGATAACGTGGGTCCTAAAGATGCCGGTGGCCATATTGGTTTCTCAATTTAGTAAACAATACCCAGATAACAACGCAAAGAGATCAAAATAGTGTAGTCCTATGTTTTCCAAAAGATTGTCCTGTCTTGGGCACAGGTAATCCTTACTAATGAAAATGAAATGAGAAAGGGGTTTGAGTAATATTGCTATACCTGGCAGCAGATGGCAGTGTTAATCCATGGAAAAGTACATTCAAGTTAGTTTTGTGCTTGTAAGCTATGTCTTATTTTATGCTTATACATCTGAGCTGATATGCTAGTCCAAAAAGTATAATTTAGTAGTTAAACTTACACACACACACACAATTTGTATTTACATAGAAACACACAAATATACATGTATGTATGTATATGTATATATGCATGTATAGATAGGTAGGTAGGTGGATAGAGAGAGAGAGAGACAGACAGACAGACAGACAGACGGACAGACCTTTATTCTGGAATCTCTCTCCCCTCCCCGAGAATAATAATAATATCTAACATTTATATAGCAATTTAGAGTTTATATAATGCTTTACAAATATCTCATTTTATTCTCATGACAGCCTTGGAAGGTAGGTATTATTGTGTCTAGTTTACAGAGGAGGAAACTGAGGCAGTCAGCGGTTTAGTGACTTGTCCAGGGCAAACAGCTATTAAGTATCTGAGGTGAGATCTGAAATCAGGTCCATCAGACCCCAGGCCTAGTGTTCTATCCATGGCTGCCTCAAAGAGACAAAGCCTAAATTAGTTGATTTTTTTTTTAACAAATAAGCAAAAAAAAAGCCAAACATATATTTGCCCTTAAAAAAAGAGAAAAATTTTGAGTTTCTTATTTACTTAGGCACAGTTGAGAAATAGACAAAACTGTGAAGTTCGTATTTGGTGTCCCTCACCATTCTCTGCCTCTTTCTGTGAACTACCTTCTTCCCCACTGAATCGCTTCTGCCAAAGCAACTCTGCCCCTACGATTAAGACAAAAGTAGAAATTCCTACAAGCTAGGAATATCAATTCCTTTTGTGTTTTCTCCCTCCCTGGATAAGTGACACTTTAAAGGAGGACCATAGAAGACAAAATTAAAACTGAGATTGTGAGGCCTTCCCTATATCCTTCAAATCATACTACTTAGACAATGGGCAGCTAGGTGGCACAGTGGATGGAGTGTCAGGCCTGGAGTCAGGAAGACCTGAGTTCACATTTGACCTCAGACATTTACTAGCTATGAGACCCTGGGCAAATCACTTAACCACTTACCCATTGTAAAATGAGCTGGAAAAGGAAATGGCAAACCACTCCATTATTTTTGCCAAGAAAACCCCAAATGGGGTCCCAAAGAGTCAGACATAATTAAAAATAACTAAACAACCATACCTTAGACAACAATGCTTCAATTTGTCCATCCATCCACCTACGTCCGTCTAACCATCCACCCAAACAACCAAGAAATACACCCTGCTTGATGCCTGGATTTCAAAGAAAAGCATCAAATATTTCTGCATTCAAGGGTTTTACATTCTAGGACTGTCCTGTTGCTTCATTCAAACAAGGCAAAGGCATTTCTGGTTGTATTTTCAATACTCTGTTGGTCCAAAATGTGTTTATTTTAAAGAACTCAATATTGTATAGCTACCTATTTAGCATGGTAATTACAGTAATAATGACGATGATAACTGTAATATTTAACTAGCATTTACTCTGTGCTAGAGGGCTAAACATGACAATTATTATCTCATTTGAACTGGGTTCAAATGCGAATCCTACCCCTTACTGTGTGACTCTGCCTAAGTCATTGTAAAATTGAGAGGTTAAACTAGATGATCCTGGAGGTCCCCTCCATCTCTACATGGGTGATTTTAGGCACCTTAATGTCCGTAAGTCTAGTCATCCTTCCCCTGTGCATTACTCTCCTTTATAGTTATTTCTCCAAAATTGGGATTTTTCCCAAAGCAAGCTATAACAATAATGAGATTCTTCTTCCTCTTTCAGATCCCTGGGACCTCTTCAGTGGTTCAGCGAAGATGGAAGCCTCTTTACCCTGCTACTCAGACCCGGGGAGGGCCAGGACAGCAGACTAAATCCCGAATTAGTGCTGTCACTGCAGAAATCAAACAAATTAGAGCCAGGAGGAAAACAGCCCGGATGCTAATGGTTGTGCTTTTGGTGTTTGCCATTTGTTATCTCCCAATTAGTATCCTCAACATGTTAAAGAGGTAAGCTTGACTAGTGACTCAAACACTAAATAATATGGGGCGCCTACTTAAGAAAAATAGAAGAGTTAGTTTTGGTAGAAGGAGAAAGTGGGCTAGAGCAGGAAGAATATTGACTAGGAAGACACATGACCTGGATCCAAAAACCCAGATCTGCCACTAACTTGCTGTGTCACCTTGGAGAAATCACTTCTAACCGGGCCTGAGGTTTTTCATCTGAAACATCAATGCTTTGGGATAAGTGATTTCTAGCTCTACATTCTATCTTCTGAGAATCATATCTTGGTACTTTGAAGGCTTCTGGGGTTTTTGGCAGATTGGTAGTGCAGTGGATAGAGCTCTACGCCTGAAGTCAGGAAGATTCAACTTCCTCGAGCTCAAATCCGGCCCCTGACAATTACTAACTGTGTGACCTTGAACAAGTCACTTAACCCTTTTTGTCTCAGCTCCTCATCTGTAAGAGGAGCTGGAGAAGGAAATGGCAAACCCCTCCAGTATCCTTGCCATGAAAACACAAAATGGGGTCATGAAGAGTTGGAAACAGCTGAACAACAAAAACAAGATATTTGGAAATATAAATGACATTCTCTCCTCAAACTTAAGTTTACCACTTCAAGGATTTGGGGTACGGGAAGAAGTCAAAATCTGACTTTCCGCCTCTCAAAATAAAATGGTGTTAATGGCCAGTGACTCAACAGGTTAACTGAATGGATTTGAGGACCTCTTGAAATATACCCATGTCAATTTATATCCCCTTCCTGATGGCAAACAAGACAAGTGCTCTCAAATGCTTGCAAGTTGTGTTAAGCCTTTAAGGCATCAAAAAGATTCAACATGTAAATTGCTTTAAAGATCTGAAACTCTTTGTTTTAAATTTGTATGTGTTTTGTTTTGCCTTGTTTAAAAATAAGCAGGGATCCAGTCAGGTTTGAATTTAGATGAAAGGGTTTTGAATTCCGGTTCCTTAAAATTATTTTTGTTTGTATTTGTTTTGTTTTCTCCATGAATTTTGATAATGGTAATTCAATATAATTTATTTCTTTTACAATACTATGTATTATATGCACTTAAAAAACATTATTCTACAAAGGTGTCCATGCGCTTCACCAAACTGCAGAAAGGATCCATACCTACACAAAGTTAAGAACCCTTCAAAGCAATAAGAATGGAATGCTGGCCCTTTAATTATGCTTAGCAGCGGATTTGAGAGTCCTAAAAGGAACTCAAACCAGGACAGTTTTAGAATGTTATATTTGTTAAAAGCAAGGAAAAGCCCACTTAAAAAAAGCTAGTGAATCATTCCTAAAGTGATTATTAATGAAACTCAACAGAGGATTTTATAGCAAGAAAAAACATAACATTTGCTAGACATCACAACTCAGTGGAGAATCTGGCAAGTAGTATGGTTTGCAGATGGACCTAAGTGGGCAGTGGCACCCACAAACTCTGAGTTGCAAGCAGCTGTACCTGAGTTTGGTGACCAGCCAACATTACTAGAAATTATTCTAACTATTGCACACAATCCCCAGGCAATTCTAATCCTGTTTACAATATGCTCCAAGCTAAAGTGAGAGTTGCTGCTCTCACTTTCTCTTGACTCAGAGTCAATATCAGATTCTCCACAGCTGGGGACCCTGGAGAGAGGGAGAGAAAGAGTAAAAAGACAGCTTTGGCTGGAATCAGACAGACCAAAGGTGGTATAACCAGCTGCAAGTTCTTTAGCTTTCCTTTGGCTTTAAATCAACTCTTGGTTTTGATTATTTAATAGTGTTTGCAGTAAAAGAGGAGGAGAAGGAAATGAACCCAAATTCAGAACTATCACTTAATAGCATAGGCAGCCTTAAAAGATGTGATATGGTGGTAGTGGTACTCTAGAGGTAAAGGAGGAGGTGAAAGTTCCCTAATTAGCATTATTGAATGTAACTTTGAAGCACTTTGCCAAACACACACACACACACACACACACGCACACAATAAATAAGGGACCTGTTCTCTTCTTCCTTTGTGTTGCCATCTGCCCTGGAGGCACTCCAATCTGTCTGGCTGTCTGCAAATTCATTTGTGCATTGTAAGGTGGCTTGCATTTTAAGGATTTACTCTAATTGAACTAAAATTAATTTTTACAACTCTCTGGCTCTCTCTTCCTGCATGTTAACTCTCTGGATTTTCTACTTCTTAACACTTGGGACTTTCGTTCATTCCAAATACTGATAATCTTCTTCTTTTCCTCTTGATTTTCAGTACCTTCCATTCACTTGGCTGTTCCTTCCACCTGAAATCAAAACATGTTATCCTTATCAGATTTTCCGTCACCGTCTCTTTTCTATGCTTTTTTCTTATTTTTAAACTTTTTAATATTGTTAAACTTTAACAATTCTCCTTTCTGTGTCCATTGACTTAAAAATATAATTTCCTCACCTTTTTTTCCTTCATACACACTTGTGTCTTATGCCTGGAAAAAATATCTTTCTGTCTAGCCAGCCAAATTATTTTTCTTTCCAAAAGACTTCAAATCCTACTTCTTCAGCGAAGTTCTTTCTTAACTCTCACAGCTAAAGACAATATTGTGTAGTAAATAGAGCCCCAGACCTGGAGTCAGGATGACCTAAGATCACACGCCCTCTAAGGTACTTCCTAGTTGTGGAATCCTGGGGCAAGTCACTGATCCTCTCTGGGCTTTAATTTCTCCGTCTATGAGGAACTTAATGGCTTTTAAAGGTCCATTTTAGCTTTCTAACTAATCATATGTTTAGTGATGATGGCAAGACAGCAAAGATTAATACAGATATAGCATGCTCAAAGTCAGGGGTCTAAACACTTCCTGTCTCATGGATCCCTTTGGTGGTCAGGTGAAGCCTATAGACCTCTTCTCAGGCCCCTTGTTTTTTTTTTAAATGCATAAAATAAAATATATAAGACTACAAAAGAAACAAAATCTATTGAAATGTTCATGACCCCAAATTCAGAACCTATCCTTTATGGTTAATTGCAGTATCCTAAATGAATTTCATGCTCATGTCTTTGTTTTACTCTAATTTCCTACGGTAGGTATACTAGAGAATGGATATTTGAAAAGTCATATTCATTTAAAAGGAACCTAGGGTGAAGGGCATTATATTGGGAAAACAGTGATAAATTTGGAATCAAAAAACTTGGTTCAAATCCCAGCTCTTATGCTTATTATCTGTATAACCTTGAGTAATTCACTTACTTTCTTCAGTTTCTCAAAAGAAGCTGGTCTCTATAACCTCCAAGGCCCCTCCTATGTTTAGACCAATGATCCCATCATGGGCCTCTACTCCTTCATCTATAAAATGAAAGTCTTCAATTAGAAAGTATCTGAGATTCCTCCCTATTTTTGATCCGTGACACAAAGGAAATTGTTCACAGGATTACACAACCAGGGTGTGGGGGTGGGGAGAAGAATGAGGAAATGGAATAAGGACTCACCTTCAGAGTATTAGCATTGCCTGCCTATGTATATGATATGTCTATGTCTATGCCGATTGATTGGTTTTTACCTCTAATTATGAACTTTAAAAAAATACATTATTTTCAAACGCCCAAGTGAAAGCTTTATTTGTTCAGGGTTAAGCCGCAAATTGGCCAGATTGCAAATATATAAAACTACCAGTCTCTCTGTACAGAACATGTCCCAAACTGAGTTTTTCTCTCTCTCAAAACTTAGTCTTGATTATAGAAAGAAATAAGCAGAAAATACACCATTTCTACTAGTATAGGGGAGGGGAACCTGTGACCTCAAGGTCATTATGTGGCTCTCTAAGTCTTAAAGTGTAGCTCTTTGACAGAATCTAAACTTTATAGAACAAATCCCCTTAATAAAAGGATTTGTTCTGTAGAACTTGGACTTAGTCAAAAGGCTGCATCCAAGGACCAAGAAGGCCACATGTGACCTTGAGGCCACAGATTTTCCACCCCTTCATTATTAGGACCACTGCTTACCTAATGTCCTACCATCAAAACCTTGGTATTGTCTTTGATTGTTCCTTTTTCCTTAGTGGTCATTTCTAGTCCATTATCAAGCCCAGCCATTTCTACTTTTCTGAAATCTCTTGCATCCATCTCTTCCTCCCAATTTTTACTACTTTTATCCTATTATAGATTGTTGTTACCTGGACTATTACTAACCTTCAAACAGGTCTTCCTACAGTCAGTCAGTTAATAAACATTTATTAAGTGTCTATTATGTACCTGCCAGGCATTAAAGCAAATATGAAAACAAACAAAAAAAGAGCCCTCCCTCTCAAGGAGCTTACAATCTATTGTGGGAAGACAATGCATGGAGGGATGCTAGAAAAGAGAGTGACAAAGTGGGAAAGGGCATGATGGTATGCCGAACAAGGAAATGCAGTCAGAGGTGAAATGACAAGCTATCTAGTTTGGGAGCCCTCTTCTCTTTTCTGGGATCCATCCTTCCTATCACTGTCAGCCTATTCTTTATATAGAGAGCTGGTCATATCACGTCTCTGAATGAAAAGTTCTTTACGGCTTCCAAATAAAATATGAACTGCTTTATCAGACATACAGAACCACTAACAATCTGGTGATTCTGCCTTTCTAGTTTCATCTCTTACGCTCATACAAACCAAATCATTCTTTTTCTACCCCTGTACTATTCATTGTTTCCCATTGTTCCTTGTGGCTTCTCTCTCCTCAACCGTTGAATATCTACCCTCTTTTTCAAGCCCAGTTCAAATCTCCTCTCCTCTAAGAAGCTTTCTCGGTGCTTCTAGTTGATAAATACATCATAAAGCACTTTGTTTTGCATAGCTTTCTTGTATAATTTTTGATGTATTATTTTGTATTTATATCATCTTAATAACAATAGCTATCATATACATAAGCTTTAAGGCTTGCAAAATATTTTATATATGCTTTCTCATTTGATCTCCACAATAACTCTAAGAGGTAGATGTTACAATTATTCCCATTTTGTAGATGAGGGAACTGAGGCTGAGAGAGCTTAAGAGACTAACCCAGGGGGCAGCTAGGTGGTGCAGTGAGTAGAGCACCAGCCCTGGAGTCAGGAGGACCTGAGTTCAAAGGTGGCCTCAGACACTTGACACATGTACTAGCTGTGTGACCTTGGGCAAATCACTTAACTCCAATTGCCTTGCCAAAAAAAAGAGAGAGAGAGAGAGAGAGCCTTACCGAGGGTCACACAGCTAAGACGTGTCAGTGGGTGGATTTGAACTGAGTTCTTCTCAGTTCCAAGTCCAAAATATTATCCATTATACCACCTCACTGCCTCTGTATCTTTTACATGACATCCTCCCACTAAACTATTAGCTTCATGAAGACAGAGACCTGTGTTTCCTAATCTTCCTATTTCCTATAATGAACATCTCAGGGCTCTGCACATAGAAAGGGGTTGATAAATGTTTGATGATTTGAATTTAATATGGAGATTCTTTCCTGTATTTAGGAACTATGATCTCCTAGGTTATTTTTGGTTCTGTCATTCTTTTGTTTTGACATGTAATTTCATTGTAGAGGAGTAGGCGTAAATGCTCCCTCCAGGAAACGTAGGCAAATAATCTGCCACTCGTAGTCTTATGTAGAACATTTCCCAGGACACAAAGAAGATGTCTTGCCCATAGTCAAACCTGTCTGCATCAGAGAAAGGACATCCTTCCTTAGTCCAAGGTGGGTTTACCATCTTAGCCACTATAGCATACTACCTCTCACATTCTAAAATTTGAGTACAAAGACAATAGAAATCTAGTTCAATTTTGTCACAAGATATTTAAGAATGGGATGAATTAAGACAGAGATATTGACATTTCCATATCTCATTAGGCTTTCAATAATAGTATTTCATAAGTCATATAATCTCTACCCTTAAATTTACTCAAAATAAAAATAAAATAAATACTAGCAGCTAACATTTCTGAGTCAGGTACTAAGGGCTTTACAAATATTATATCATTTGATCCTCACAACACCTATGACTAATAGGTACCATTATTAGCCCCACTCTGCAGATGAGGAAACTGAAACAGATTAAGTGACTTGACCAGCCAATAGGTATGTCTGAGGCTGAATTTGTACTCAGTTCTTTCAGACTGCAGGTACTCTATCCACTATGTCCCTCCCATTGGAAAAGCCTTTTCTCTATCTAATCAAAAGATTCTGTAACTTTTTTTTTCCTTTTTGCAGGGTGTTTGGGATGTTTGCCTATACAGAAGACAGAGAGACTGTGTATGCCTGGTTTACATTCTCACACTGGCTTGTCTATGCCAACAGTGCTGCAAACCCAATTATTTATAACTTTCTCAGTGGTGAGTTTTCCATTGCTCCACCTATGAAATCTAAGTTCTCGCCAGCATGTAGCCTGTAATGAAAAGGAGGTTTTTGAGGCTGGCTCTGAAATGTCAGACCAATCCAGTTGCCACACAATGAGATCAGTTCATCCTGGCTTCTCTTATTTTTATTTCCTCCCTAGTGGCAGAAAGGGCATATTCTACCAAATTGAAACGCAGTAAATCCTTTTATTTGTGCTTTTTTTTAACTGTGAAAGTGGCAAGAAATACCAAAAAGTACAAGCTGTGGGAAATTGATCAATTTATATGTTGTTTTAATATATTGACTCAGCATCACCAATAGCACTGGCTTAATAAGTACTGATAAATAAAATCATAATATGTTTGAAGCAAAAGGCTATAGAAACCCAGTAGTTTTACCTAGGAGTGAAACCCTGTTATTTACAGAAATATATGTGGCTTTTCACTTGAAAATAAAGCATGAAGTATTTTCAGTCTCTGGGAAAAAAATACACAGGGTCTTCTAAAACTTTACTGAACTTTTAAGCATAGTTTTAGCTAAGTTTAGTAAAGAGGTTTCCATAAAGTACTTCTTGGTTAAAGTACTCACCTTCCATCACAGAGCCAGTTTTTATAAGAGGCGAGACTCGAACCTAGGTCTTCCTGACTCCAAGGACAGCTATAGCCATTTAATAAAAGTTTGCTGAATGTAGTAATTCAAATATGTTTGAAATTACAATTCAAGATAGCTCTATATAGAAACTAGATACACTAAGCTAAGCTTAAAACTGCAGTAAGACTTTTGGGACACCCTCTATAGCTGCCGCAAGATCACTTTTAATACATTTTACTTCCCTTCCCCATGTTCCCAATAAAATATTTTGTTTTATTTCTATTTGTCTTGGCTACTGGTTCTATTGGATTATTTCACTTGTATGACTTAAAAACAAAGACAAGCTCATGCAAACACTTAAGTCAAGGAGCAGAAATTATGTATGGCCCAAGTACAATATAATTATATAAACCTCTATTGCTTGAAAATTTTTAAAGAAGATTAAAAGTCAATAGTTTATATTTGTGCCATCTTGTCATGTTAATTTGAATTGTAATTTCGAACATATGTTTTAGGTAATTCATTCATCAAGCTTTTATTAAATGCCTACAGCTTTTCTTGGAGACAGGAAGTACTAGGTTCAATTCTTTTGTTGTTTATTGTTATTCAGTTTTCAGTCCTGTCTGACCCTTCATGACCCCATTTGGGATTTTCTTGGCAAAGATACTGGAGTGGTTTGCCATTTCCTTCTCCAGCTCAAGTGTTGCCTCTGATAAACACTGGCTCTGTTACCAAAGGGGAGAAATTTAACCACTCAGTTCTTTAGGCAAACCTCTAAGCCTCTAAGTTGCAAAGAAAGGGCCAGATTGCATTGGTAAAGGGAGTTTCTACATTTGAGAGTTCCCTGTATCAATGAAACCACAGATCTAGTATTTTTCCCCAGGTACTAATCAGTCAACAAATTAGCCAGGCCTAAACCATGAGCAAGGATTCTAGAAAGACAACATCATAATCCATGCCCTAAAAGACCTAACATTCTAATGAGGGAAAGAACATGAAAAAACATACATGTAGACAGTCTAAATGGAAGATAATCTAAGAGGGAAAGCACTAAGAATATATGAGGGAGGGAACCTAGAAAGATATCTCCATTCCTCCAAAAAAGGTAGAATTTTAGTTTAGCCTTGAAGGAAGCCATAGAAGTCAGATGGTAAAATGAAAGAGGGAAGACTTTTCAGGGATGGAGAAGAGCCTAGAGTCAGGAGATGGAAGAAAAGCAAGGAGGTCAGTTTCATTGGATCATCGAAG
>CM053627.1:181437521-181483051 GCA_028646595.1 Phalanger gymnotis | reverse complement strand
TTAAGAGATTGAAGGGCTTGGAATATGATATTCTGGAGGTCAACGGAGCAAGGATTAAAACCAAGAATCACCTACCCAGCAAAACTGAGTATCATACTCCAAGGCAAAATATGGATTTTCAATAAAAATAGAGGACTTTCAAGCTTTCTCAGTGAAAAGACCACAGCTGAATAGAAAATTTGACTTTCAAACGCAGGAATCAAGAGAAGCATGAAAAGGTAATCAAGAAAAAGAACAAGAAAAAGAAATGCAAGGGACTTACTAAAGTTGAACTGTTTTATTTACATTCCTACATGGAAAGATGTTGTGTATGATTCATGAGACCTCAGTATTAGGGTAGCCAAAGGGAATATGCACATATACATGTATATATATATATATATTTATGTATATATGTATGTATATGTGAGTGTGTATGCATGTATATATGTATGTGTGTATATATATGTATACATATATTATATATATATATATGTATAGAGAAAGAGAGAGAGAGACAGAGAGAGAGAGAGACAGAGAGACACAGAGAGACAGAGAGACACAGAGAGACAGAGAGAGAGAGAGAGAGAGAGGGGGCACAGGATGAATTGAAGTTGAAGAGAAGATACCTAAAAGAAATAAAATCAAATTAAGAGATGAGAGAGGAAAATATTGAGGGGGGAAGATAGGAAGAGATAGAATGGGGTAAATTATCTTGCATAAAGATGCCAAGAAAAGGCAGTTCCTTAGGAGGAGAGAAGAGGGAAGGTGAGGGGGAATGAGTGAATCTTGCTCTCATTGGATTTGACCTGAGGAGGGAGTACCATACACACTCAGTTGGGTATCTTACCCCACAGGAAAGGAGGAAGAAGATAAAAAAAGGGGGGGGATGATAGAAGGGAGGTCAGATGGGGGTGGATATAATCAAAAACAAACACTTTTGAAAAGGGACAGTGTCAAGGGAGAAAATTCGATAAAGGGGGATAGGTTAGGAAGAAGCAAAATATTGTTAGTCTTTCACAACATGAATTTTGTGGAAGGGTTATAGATAATGATATGCATGTGGCCCATGTTGAATTGCTTGATTTCTTGGGGTGGGTGGGTGGGAAGGGAAGAGAGGAGAGAATTTGGAACTCAAAGTTTTAAAAACAGATGTTCAAAAACAAAAAAAAAAGTGTTTGCGTGCAACTAGAAAATAAGATACACAGGCAATGGGGCAAAGAAATTTATCTTTTCCTACAAGAAGGGAAAGGTAAAGGGGATGGGAGGGGAGTGGGGTGACAGAAAGGAGGGCTTACTAGGGAACAGGGCAACAAGAATATATGCCATCTTGGAGTGGGGGGGAGGGTAGAAATGGGGAGAAAAGTTGTAATTCAAACTCTTGTGAAAATCAATGCTGAAAACTAAGTATATTAAATTAAAAAATTTTAAAAAAAGAATGTAAGCTTTTCGAGTTCAGGTGATTTCTTTCTTTTTGCTTATATGTTCCCATAACTCAACACAGATCCTGGCACATAAGTGACTCCGTCAGAACACCTAGAGTTAGAAGTTGGGACTAGGCTAGTTTTTAGCAAAGCACAATGAGAAGGAACCATCAAGGATGGTAGGGGAAAAACTAGCAAAGAGCCAAAGGTGATCCAGACAGATAGACAGACAGAAAGACAGACAGACCAATAGATACATAGGATAGTCTCTGTCCTAAAGAATCTTACTTTCTAACAGTGGAAGAAAACACAGGAAGATGCAACTGGAAAGTAAGGGAGGAGGTAGGAGCACCAACATGGGCACAAGGATAGGACACTGCAGGAAATGGCATGGTGAACTAGTTCCCAACTAGGTGAAGCAAAAGTCTATTAGAGCAGGAGGGGGAAGGGAACCTGAAGTGGGGTCCTAATTTTCAGTAGAGTGGAAGTGTTCAGAAACTGAGACCATGACCATCCTACAACAAGGAAGAGTTAGTAACTAAAAAAGAGAAGCTTGACAAAGATATTTAAAACTTTAAACAAATCATTCATGATGAGGACTGAGAAGAAGTTATCAGATTTGGAAATGAAAAGATCACTAGTAACTACTGAGAGAACAATTGCAGTTCAGTGGTAGAGACAGACAAAAAGTAAGAAAGTTATGAGATATTGGAGTAAGCAGGCCAGTGTTGCTATCTCTTTCCAGGAATTTCACAAGTGAATTCAGAAGAGATTATACCTAAAAGACGTATCAGGGCCAAGTGGACATTTTTAAGGTTATTTAGGATTTTACTATTTATTAAAAGCAGTTGCAAAGTGGATAGAGAGCTGGCCTCAGAGCCAGGAAAAGCTGCATTCAGATCATGCTTCTAACTACTGGCTATGTGACCTTGGGAAAGATACTCAGTGTCACAATGGCCCATCTCTAAATTGCCAAATTGTATAAAGGGGAACTTTCTCATTACAGTGAAATAACTGCTCTGGTCTCTTCCATCCTCTTTGCCCCCTGCCCCTGCAATGTGTTTATGCATGTGTATATGTATTCATATATATATGTACATATATATATAATAAGTATGTACACATATTATTATATGTATATTAGTATATCTTAAATGCTTATTTGTGATGCTTGGCTCATAGAGATGGGTCAGGAAAACAACACATGAGCTGCAACTCCAAAAGTCATATTTTAGATTTAACATTAATTCCTCCATTCTTAGCCCTTAACTCTTCTAAGCAAAATAATCCAGTGATGATCTCTTAGGAATTCAAAGTATTTCGAGAATGGCTCAAGGCTTATCAATTTACTTCCACAAAAGGAAGCAGATAGTAGATTTTTACAACTACACATTCAGGTTAACTCTGTTGTGAAAATTTTCATCTTCATATATGAAGATGTGTGTGTTTATATGTGGAAGGTAACGACAGAAGCAGAGATAGAGAGATGCCAGTTTTCTAAAACTTCCCATGGACCCACTAAGACTAAATAATGGTTTAAGACAGAGATTTGTAGTAATAACATGTTTAGCATTATTTGAAAAGATAAAGATATCCCCTTACTACAGAATTTGAAGATATATTTGGTGGCTTTATCCTGGAACTCATACATGACATAAAAATAATAGCGCAAGGATCAGAACCAAGAGGTAGATTATTTCTGACTATGATCCTTTTCATTCCTCTTTACTCCCATTACCCAGTATAGTTTATTAAAAATTATTTTTCTCACACTCTTTTCCTTCCAAAAAATCTCTTTGGAAAATCCTGATGCTACCTTCTTCTCTTCCATTTGTTTCTCCTGTAGCCTCCTTATATGAAATCTATCTGGAGGGATGATGCTAGCCAATGCCTTCTTCACATACTCTGGCCACCATCTTCAATTAATGGATGAGTTTCTTCCCTTCCCAGGAAATCCCTATATCTAGTAACATTAATCTATGTCACTTACCTGATGTGAAACCCAGCTGAATTAATGCCTTCCCATTGGAGAAATATTCACTTTTGAAAATGCAGGATTGTCACTCTGAAAAGACCTAACAAGTGTAACCAGCATCAGCCCCATATATGTCACTCTCTAATCAGATATTGACTCAGATTGCATGATTTAACAAACTTCACCAGTTTGGATCTTTAAAAAAAAGAATGAATAGCTATACAAGTAAAGTGCTTAACCTCTAGTATTCCCAAGATTTTGAGAACTCCAGGTTCCTCTTCTGGCTCAAATTGCCTAGAGCCAAGTCAGGCAGGCCCATTGACCACAATGTTTTCAGTGCGTGGTAATATTTTCTTGCCCTTGAAGATGTTCTCATAGTGATCCTGTCCTTGCATTACACATTAGGTGTGTTTCTGTAAATTTGCATGTAAACTGAAATTTTGTAAGCCATATCACATTTTAAATGCATTAGGGGAGCTTGTTATTTAAGGGAATACTATGGTAAATTTTCTAAAACAAATCATTCTCTTCTGCTTTTGTAAATCCTGTTGTACACATATTAGACTTACCCAATGAGAATACTATACAGAAATGTAAAAAAAGAAAAGAAAGAAACAGAGGAAGAGAAGCAAAGGTTTTTAAACAATAGTGGTCTATTATAGATCTGAAATAGGGTTCTGATTTTATAAATGCCAAAAGTGGGACAGAGAACAACTGATGTGGTATGTGACTTGCACATTGTCTATAGAAGATACATGGGGAAAATGAGAGATAGCTTTTCGATGGAAAAAGTTACACTCGCTTGTAACAAAAACATAAATGGAGGCAAAATGTCAGCCAGAGCTATAACCAGGGATCCTTTTTTTTTTCACCTAGCACAAGCTGCAGTTGAAAGTGGGGGTAGGGTAGGGGTAGGGGACCCACTTTGTGCAGAGAAGACAGATCCTAGGATGGCCGTGAAGGGGCAGAGAAGGTCATTTGCTAGTTTTCTACTGAAACTTGTTATTGCTTACTAGGTGCTAAACTATTGTTTCTAGAAAACGAAGGACTCCAACTGTACTCCGAGACCTCTAAAGCTGATGTCTAGAGCAAAGCTTCATTCACTTTGCTCTAGTTACAATATTAGTGAACAGCATAATGATATGAAACACAAACATGCATCAATCTGACTAAATGTATTGTGTTCCTGGGCATATGGATACTCATTTGGTGTACATAATTCGGCATGAAGCAGAATATTATGAACTTTCTGTCATAGACTATTGAAAATACACTATGACCAAGACCATCAATAGCATTGTTCTTATCCTATGTAAACTCCAGTATTAGCACATTTGTAGATGACATGAGTGCCTGAATGGGAAATGATGTGTTGAGCAAGACCAAGTTGGGAAAAGAGTGATTAAGCTGTGACCAGAACACTATTCTAGGTGCTAGGAGACATCCAGAGTTTTTATAAAGGATGATTATAACTTGCATGAAGCTTATAGTCTACTAGGGGAATAAGATACCAACATATATAATCCCTACAATTAAATGTTCACAACATAGGGTAGAGAACTTTGACTTCTTTTATATAGATAATGTATTAAGAAGAACTTACAGAACCCTGAACAATCGCCATTACTAAAAAGCTTTTACTGAACAATCCTGAATTTGTAATGTTTATTCAACATTAGTCAAGTACAGAGAATAGTTCTACTAGAAATTCCTGCCTAACAAAGTAAAACACTACAACAAATGAATATATATATGTATATATATTTAATAGGAACACATAGATATAATGTGCACTTCATAATTAAAGACAAAATGGATATTAATACCCACAAAAGGGAAGGGCAACTAGTACATTCAGTCTATCTTGTCCTGCTTACACTTCTTTTGTCAATTCATATAGAAAATTGATTTTGGAGTCAAGGATCCCATTCAATTTTAATTCAAGAAGTATTTTGTGCCTCCTATGTTGTGGGAACAATGCAATCTGGGTTTAAGTCTTTTTTCTGATACATATAAGGGACATGACCATGAATAAATCATTTAAATCTCTTACTAGTGCCTAAAACAATCTGTAAGACTACAAGCTATATAAGACATCAATCAACCAACAGGTACTTATTAAAGGCTTACTATTTGTTAGAAACTGTGCTAAATTCCGGGGTTATATTTTAAAAAGTCCCCATTGAGAAAGAGGAGATCCTGATCTACATCCTCAGATAGAGTTTCTACAATGGGTATTCCCTATACAAATTTATTCACAGCTTCACACCCTGATCCCCACTCTAAAAACAAAACAAAACAAAACAAAAACCATATATTCACTTTTTTTAATTTAGAAAAGGGCTCTCCTTTATCTCAATAGTCATTTTATTTGAATTTCCCCGAAATTCACAAGAATTTTGAACAAGATTTAAGGCACAGTCAACATATTCATATAATGTCATATAATGACATTTATCATCAAGGTGCAGCATATTTACTTAAACTGATAGAGAGTTTTAACAATTAAATGGTACACAGGGCCCTGATGTACTGATGTACTAATTAGCCTTTCCTTTGGTAAGTATTATGGTCTTTTTTGACATTTAACAGAGAGGATAAAGCAGAATGTTTGGGGACAGAGTTTGTACCTGGTTTTAGTTAACCAGGAATGGTAAATAAAATATTTATGTATATGGTCAAGCCCTCAAAAGTTAAATTGTGGTTATATCTATTCTGAAATTGTCAAAATACAAGAGTACTGATGTTTGAATTTAAAATATGAGTTCCAACTGCAACTTGGATGCATTTTTTAAACATTATTCTTTAAGGGGATTTAAATTCTTTAATGTGACTTTGGGGACATGTCCCAGTGTATATTTTATAAACCCATGACTATAAATACTGTTTAAAAAGAATGCTGATTTTATAATATGTAAGCTATGTATCTTCAAATCATGTGTTTTCTTCAAGCATGATTTTTTTTAATTTTACTATGCAACATCCAAAAATATATGGCTCATATTGTGAACTCCATATGAATAAATTATTTATTTAATTGAAAAGATGCAATTTTTTTAAAAAAATAAAATTTTTCAGAAAATTGTAAGCTAAGTAACTGTCTCCCACCCAATTGCCAAAAGAAGAGATATGTTTTAATTAAGTGAAGCCATGGTAGAAACAAGGTGGCTAAAATGGTATACTTGGTGTCTGAACTAAAGTGCTAAAGATGAACAGAACAAGGAAGAAATAGTTTTAAAGGAGAGTCACTCTAGGTTCATATTCCATTGTGGAATTTAGCTAACTGACATTTAAACTCTCTGGGTCTCAGTGGAGAAAGTTCACATATTTATGAAAGAACAGATCACTGGCATAAAATGCATATACTGTGTTTCCTAGGCAGTTGAAAAATTAATTAGGAATACAGACACTTTCAAAAATTTCCTGATCCTAGCTGTACATATGTACATTACACTTTTTAAAATTTATATTTCTACAATACTTTGAACTATTCAAATCATTTTTACCTCCATGGTTACACATGAACCTTGCAATTGCTTTGGGAAATATTTCTCTTTCCTGGATGAATAAATGGATGCACAGAGTCAATTTTCTAGGCTATGGGTACTGGATTCATTTATAAGACCTATATTTGATTCTTGTTGCTGCCACTTACTACATGTGTGTCCTTAAGCATATCAAGTCAATAAGCACTTATCAAGCACCTACGATGTACTAGGCACTGTCATGAGGATACAAAGAAAGACAAAAAATAGTCCCTGCTCTCAAGGAACTCTGAGTTTAACAGGAGAGACAATATGTAAACAATTATGTATAAACAAGGCATATATCAGATAATTTGGAGGGAACACACTAACATTAATGAAAATCAGGAAAAGATTTTTACAGAAGATAGGATTTTAGCTAGGACCTGAAGGAAGTAAGGAAAAACAGGAGATAGAGATGAGGAAGGTTAGAATTCCAGGCAGGGAAAATGCCCATACAAATGAATCATTGGCATATGGAATGTCTTGTGAGAGGAACTGCAGGAGGTCACTTAATCTTTCTCAACTTTCGTTTCTCCATTTAGAAAATGGTGTTGGATTAACTACCCTTCGAGTTTTCATCCAGCTCCAAATCTCTAGTCAAGCCAGCTCACTAAGCAGTTATTGAGCATTTACTGTATGCCAAGTACTAGGCTACTTGTTCTTGATTGTGGGAGGGGGCAGGCAGGTGTCGCAGTGGATAGAGCACCAGGCCTGGAGTCAGGAAGACTCATCTTCCTGAGTTCAAATTGGGCCTCAGACACTTACTAGCTGTGTGACTCTGGGCAAGTCATTTAACTTTGTTTGCTTCAGTTCCTCATCTATGAAATGAGCTGGAGAAGGAAATTACAAACAACTCCAATATCTCTCCAAATGGGGTCACAAAGAGTCAACATGACTGAAAAACTACTGAAGAAAAAGTACTATGCTGAACAAAAAGCACTAGGCCAAGCTATCTGGGGATACAAAGAAACGGGAAAAATTTTCCCTGATTTCTAGGAGCTCACAACCTAATGGAGGAAAGAGACAGCATGCAAACAACTATATATTAACAAGATATGTACAAGATGATTTGAAGATAATCTCAGGGGAGATAAATCTCTGCAGAGGGATTGAGAAAGGCTTCCTATTATGGAAGGTAGGATTTTATTTAAGACCTAAATAATGTTAGGGTAACAAGCAGGTAGAGATGAGGAGAGACAACTCTCCACTCTATAGTTTCTTGCAGAAATAGAACTCATCTCTTGACTCCTAGGCCATGTATTCCCAGTCAGGCTGAAGATGATCCGGCAGTCTTTCAATGCCCCGGCTGGAGAAAGTTCCAGCAAAACAAAAAAGAGGAAACGCTGTCAAATTGGTTGCTTTCCTTTCAGATCCCCGTGATTCACATTTGTGTACTTCATAACCTCTCCCCTAACTAAATTCTTCTCTTCAGTGACAGACTGATAAATTGAAAATTAATTCATGCTAAAAGCCATATACAATTTAAAACCTATTTCTGTTTTTAAAGAGACATAGTTAGTCTTTGAATTAACTTTTGGGATAAATAAATCTTTGGATAGACTCCAACAAAGCTATAATAGAAAAAGCTAACCTTAAATTTATTACTTATTCTGAGAAAGAAAGAAGGGAGGGAGTGAGCGAGGGAAGTAAGGAGAGAGGGAAGATAGAAAGAAAGATAGATTTAAGTCTTTTAACACTCTGGTAGAAATAGTATGACACAAGGAGAAAAGTAAAGCAAAACAGAAAAAATATGTGTGTGTACATATATACATAAATATTTAAAACTTTAAAAAGACTAAAAGTGACATTCTACCAAAACTTGAGTTTTATGGGGCTGTTTAGCATTCAAGAGGATTGTGTATTTCAGGCTATCACTGTTCCATACAGACACACCTCCTGCTTAGAAGCTACTCTTTATCTGGAATTCCCTATATTAAACTCTTCTATGCTGGAAATTTCTAGTCTCCTATTATATTCATTTAGGCCTCCATAATCAGTCCCTGACATGTCTCTTTTTTTGGCAGATCCAAGAAAGCAAACAGATGAATGTAAAAAAGATAACACATCTACCTATAAAATCCCTAGCCTACATGATCGAACTACAGTGATATAATGAAAAATCCGAGTATTCCTACTAGGAGGAATCACGACAACTTGCTATGACCTAGTTGTACCCAGTCCAGAGTTTGGCTTCTCACATGACTCTCACTGATGCTGTTCCTCTTACTTTTATAGCCTGAAGAGAGAAGCTAGGTGGCACAATAAATGGAGTGCCAGGCCTGGAGTCAGGAAGACCTGAGTTAAAATCTGGCTTTAGATACTTACTAGCTGTGTGACCCTGAGCAAGTCACAAAATGAGCTGGAGAAGGAAATGGCAAACCACTCCAGTATCTTTGCCAAGAAATCCCCAAATGGCGTCACAAAGAGTCAAACACGACTGGACAACAACAACATAGCCTGAAGATCATTGCAGGAACTCAAAGTTCCCATGATTACCCTGGTTATCTTCTAGATGGTATCTGTCCACTACCTTCACTTTGGCTGTAATGTTTAGTGCCACTCCTGTCTCTGATTATCTTTATTTGTTCCCATCCACTCTCATGTTTCTAATATAGGCTTCGTGATGCACTGTGTGAGTTATAAGATGCCTATAATAAATGCTTATTGGTTTTAGTATCATTTGCCAATTTGCCTCTTTTATGAAAGACTCTGAGTACCAATATAGTTACAGTAGACAGAGAAACTCAATCATCCTAGGTCAAAAGTATCATTCTACTTAAGCAGTCCCCATATACAAAGAAAACTAAGAAAAATATTCAAACAAAAATTTAAATTTAGCAAAGTATGGCTCTTTTACAAATTAACAATGGTTTGGCCATCTCTCCAGGAATAAAGAGCTTCATGACATTAATTCCAATATCCATTAATTATTACCAAATTAAACTTTGGAAAAAGTAACATTGGAGCTAATACTTCAATACTCTCCACTTAATAGGAAATTTGCGTACCAGTCTGATGGCAGACAAGAAACATATCCATGAGTTTGTAATATACATATACATACACACATACATGTGTGCATATATATGTATATATGGAGACAGAGAAGCATAAAAAGTTTTAGAGATAATTTCTGGGTAATTAATAATTTTCTTAATCTATTATTATATAAATATATAATATATGATATAATTGTAAGATTTACATATAATATATAAACTAGATTATATAAATTTATAACTCCATAATTAATTGATTAATCATGCTAGCAATAATAAATAAAGAGAGTCAGTGACACTCTCACGTTCCAAAGACCCCCACTCAATACTTATATGCCCTTAGAAGACTGGATGTTCCTGAGGGTGGCAATAGATACTGATTGGTAATGAGAGAATGAATATTATAATAAGAGGTGGACCTATTCTAATAAGAGGGGATGTGACTTTGATTCTGTCAGCTACTTTCAAATCACCCCCAGCCTTGGGCAATCTAGACAAAGGATCTATCCTCCTGCCTAAACCCATCTGAGTAGAAGATATAGGCTAGAATTCACCATAGATTAAATTCTTTGTAAGGTGCTATAATTGGGAAGGGGCAACAACTGCATCTAGATAAGTTAGTCTAGGTGGGCTAGATTTTTGGGAAAGGTCAGAGATCTCTCCAATAATTTATTATTTAATAATAATTTTACTCACTATATGCATAATCATACACACACATACATTAAGTATATGTAATATGTATACAATGCATATATAGCATATGTAGGCTGTATTGTGTATGTAAGTGTGTATATGTGTGCATATACACACATATGTATACGTAGTTCTGCTATAACGTGATGTCTGTATTCCCAAGAGGCACCAAACTCTACAAAATAACATGATAAAAACCAAAGAGCTTATGGAAAACGGGCTTAGGGACACAACACAAAAATTTTATCAGCGACATTAAAAAAAATAAAAAATAGCAACCTGACAAAAATGGTAGTATAGTTTTATGATGTTAAGTGGTTAAAATAATAAATACCATAATAAAGAATGCCTGCATCCTCAAGTCCACAACTCTCAGTTCCAGGGCCAAGGCCAAGGCCAAGGTAGAGGGTGTTTTCTTATTCATTGTTCAGTCATGTGCAATTCTTTGTGACCCCCCCCCCCATACAGGTTTCTTTTTGTTTATTTTCTTTTGTTTTTGGCAAAGATACTGGAGACAGACAGACAGACAGACTACTATCTGGTCCCATTCCCATCTTCCTATAAGTGTTACTTGAAAATCTATGCAAAATCATGGAGGCTAAGACTCTCTCTCTCTCTCCATATATGTGTGTATACACAAATACATATATGTATATTCGCATACTCATTAGTATGTTATTGTCAGAATCACCATCATCTTCCCAGTCTCAGTCCTTGAGTCTTCATTATTTCTCACACCACCACCACCACTACTCAAATTCAATATGTTGTTAAGTCTTGCTGATTTCACGATTCCATCATCTCCTGTTCTCTACTCTGATATTGTCATCACCCTAAAGCATGTCCTCATCTTCCCATGTCTGGACTATCGATCAATTAATAAATAAAACTTATCAAGTCCCTATTCTATGCCAGGCACTGCACTAAGTACTAAGGATACAAAAAGAGGCAAAGACAGCCCCTACCCTCAAGGAGCTTACAATCTAATGGGGAAAACAACATGCAAACAAATATATACAAAACAAGTAATGTATAGTATAAATAGGAAATAATTAACAAAGGGAAGGCACTAGAATTAAACAGGATTAAGGAAGGTTTCTAGAAAAAGATTGAATTTCCTTTGATTGTTATTACTTTGTGGGGTAAAGAGCACTGGATTTTATTTTTTTCCCACTTAATAGGGGGTTTTTTTACAATTACATGTAAAGATAGTTTTCAACATTCACTTTTATAAGATTTTGATTTCCAAATTTTTCTCCTTGCTTCCCTTCCCAAGACAATAAGCTATCTGACATAGGTTATCCACATATTATCACATTAAATAGATTTTAACATTAGTCATGTTTTGAAAGAAGAATCAGAACAAAAAGGGAAAACCATAAGAAAGAAAAAAAAAGTAGAAATAGTATGCTTCAATGTGCCTTCAGACTCCACAGTTCTTTCTCTGGATTAAGACAGCATTTTCCATCATGAGCATTTTGGAATTGTCTTGGATTGTTGTCTTGCTGAGAAGAACTAAGTCTATCATAGATGATCATCATACAGTGTTGCTGTTACCGTATACAATGTTCTCCCGGTTCTGCTCACTTCACTCAACATCAGTTCATGTAAGTCTTTCTAGATTTTTTTTCTGAAATCCACCTGTTCATCATTTCTTATAGCACAATAATTTTCTTCTACATTCGTATACCACACAGCCATTTCCCAATTGATGGCCATCTCCTCAATATATAATTCTTTGCCACAATGAAAAAGAGCTGCTATAAATATTTTTCTGCATGTGGGTCCTTTTACCTAAAAGAACGAATTTTTGTTGAGTCTTAAAAGAAGCCAGAAAGGTAAGTGGGCAGAAGGGGGGAAATGAGTATTCCAGCCATGGGAGGATAGCTGGAGAAAATGCCTAGAGCCAGTAGAGATGAGTGTTCTCTTCATGAAACACCAGTGTTACTGTATCCAAGAGTAACTACTGGTGAATAAGATGTAAGAAGATAAGAAAGTTTAGAAGGGGGCTATGTTATTAAGGACTGAGAATACCAAATAGAGGACTTTGTATTTTATACTTGAGGCAAAAGGGAGTCACTGGAATTTTAGTAGGAAAATGCTGAGATCTGACCAGTACATTAGGAAAATCATTTTAGTGGCTGAATGGAAAATGGGTGGGAGAAGGGAGGGATTTGTAGCAGGCAGACCCAATATCAGGATATTACAGTGATCCAGGCAGGAAGTAATGAAGGCCTAAACTAGAGTGGTGGAAGGGTCAGAGAAGAAAAAGAGGACATATGAAGAAAAGTTGCAGAAGTAAAGCCAACAGGTCTTAGCAACAGATTGGATATGGTGAGTGAGAAATCGTAAGAAGTTCAGGATTACTCTTAGATAGCAAGCCTAAGGAACTGGGAAGTAGTATTGCCCTCTAAGGTGATAGGGAAGGAAGGAAGAGGAGAGAGTTTAAGAGGAAAGATGATGAGTTCTGCTTTTGACATACTGCATTTAATATGTCTACTAGATATCCAGTTTGAGATGTCTGAAAGACAATTGAAGCTACAAGATTGGAGGTCAGCAGAGAGAATGGGATGGTATAGATAGATTTGGCAACAATCAGCATAGAGATTGTAACTAAATATATGAGAGTTAATGATATCATTAAGTGAAGTAGTATAGGGGGGGAAGAGAAGAGGACTCCAGCTAGAACCCTGTGTGGGACCTAATGTTAGATGGCATAATCTGAAAGAGGATTCAGCAAAAGAGATAAAGAAGGAGTGATCAGATAGATGGAAGAAAACCAGGAGGGAGTAGTGTCCTAAAACGTAAAGAGAAGGGATGAGGAAGGAGGAAAAATCAACAGTGGTAAACATTGAAGAGAGGTCAAGGAGAATGAGGATACAGAAAAGGCCAATAGTAACTTGGGAGAAAGCAGTTTTAGTAGAATTATAAAGTCAAAAGCAGAATTGTAAGTGGTTAAGAAGAGAGTGAGAAAAAAGTGAAAGCACTATTACAAC
The DNA here is from genome assembly GCA_028646595.1 of Phalanger gymnotis. NCBI lineage: Eukaryota > Metazoa > Chordata > Mammalia > Diprotodontia > Phalangeridae > Phalanger > Phalanger gymnotis. The sequence goes on along the minus strand of CM053627.1, from coordinate 181,469,455 downwards.
CTTTTCAAGGAGTTTCACTACAAAGGGCAGATTAAAAAGAGGACAATAGTTAGTGGAAATGTGAATGTCAAGTGAGGGTTCTTTTTTCAGGGTAGTGGAAACTTGGACATATTTGTAAGTGGTAGACGATGAGCCAGTAGACAGGGAGAGATTGAAAATAATTGAAAGAGTGGAGATGACAAAGGGGGCAATCTGTTGAAGGAGACAAGATGGAATGAGATTACTTGAACAAGTAGCAATGTTAACCTCGGTGAGGAGTAAGGCCACTTTACCATCCAAGACAGGGTTCTTGAAGAGGGTGCTAGTGGCAGAAAGCACCGGAGTGATAATGACATAAGGAAGAGGGGAGAAGAGGAAGCTCATTTTTGATGTGCTTATTTTTTTCTTTTAAATATGAGAGTAGGTTCTCTGTTGAGAGAGTGGTAGATGGGGAGCCATGGGAGATTTGAGGAAGAATAAAAGGTTAGGAAGACCTGCTGTGGAGAGAGGATAGTGAGTGGATAAGGGAGTGTAGTTGGATTACCAAGTAGCAGCGAGGACCCAGTTGAGGTTGTGTAATAATTTTATAGTAGACCCAGTCAGAACAGTTAAGTGACTTTCTCCATCTTTATTCAGCAGGAGTCAAGGTGGTGAATGGTGGGAGCGATCCAATGCCGAGGCTTGGCTGGATATAATCAGCAATATGGTAAAGGAAATAGAGATTCAATAGAGGAGAATAGCATAGTGCTGAATTGGTTTACAAAATGGTCAAAACTGGGAAAAAATGTGAGCATAGCTAGTTTAAGAGAGATAGCCTAGGAGAGAATTGAGGGGTTAAGAGACTGGGAGTCACGGTGCAGGTGAAAAATAGGATATTATGAGGGAAGGCAGAGGGAGAAGTAAAAAGCCAATAGATTATAGTCAAATCAGGCATTTCAGAATTTTGTAACACATAGGGAGTATATTTGTGGGTGAAAGTGAGATAAAAGATATTACCATCTTTGTGTGTGACTGAGACAGGGCAGAGGTGGGAAATGAGTGGGTTGAGGTAGCGAGTGGTTATAGCATTTGAGGGAGAGTCAATATGCATTTTGAAGTCCCATAGTATGAGGGAAGAAGTTGAGGAAGGAGAAAAATTGTAAGTTAAACATCAAATTCATAGAGGAAGGAAGTGGATGAATGTGGGGGGGGTTGTCTCTGGACAACAGCTCCCAGGATTTTGATTGGTTGGTAGGTATGATTAGAATTTGAAATAGCCTATTGGTTGATCTGCTCGCTACATGTTTCTTGCACTCCAATCCATCCTTCGTTCCACTGAGTGATTTTCCTAAAGTGCATGTCTGATGACAATGTCATCTCCATATTCAACAAACTCTAGTGACTCCTATCAAATCCAAGATCAAATACAAAATTCTGTTTGGTATTCAAAGTCCTTCAGAAATCTACTTTCACTACCTTTCTCATATCCTTACACCTTATACCTCCCAACAGACATATAATCTTTGATCCTGTAGTACTGGACATTCTAACCCCTGGACCTGACCCCTCCTGACCCTGGACACTAGACCTAGAATATTTTCCCTCCTCAATTCTGCCTTCTGGCTCCCCTGGTTTCCTCCAAGTCTCTACTAAAATCCCACCTGCTATGAAAAGCCTTTTCAATCCCTCTTAATTTAACTCGAGTGACTATCTGTATGTTAAATATTTCCTTTGTATCCTGTATATAGGCTGTTTTGGATAGATTTGTTTGCTACTTTTCTCCCCCATTAGGTTATGAGCTCCTTGAGGTAGTTGGCCTTTCTTCACATCCCAGCTCTTAGCAAAGTGCTTGCCACATAGTTGTTTTTGTCCTTCATTTTTGAGGAAAACCAATGACATCATGGGATGATGTCTTTGACCTGTGAGTGAATTGGATTTAAGTGAGGCAGAGCTGCACAAAGTCATCAGCTTCACTCTCTCTTCTAGAAGCAAAAGACAAGATACAAACAAACATGTACAAATCAACCTATACTCAGAATAAATAGGAAATATTTAACAGTGAGAAGGCACTGTAATTAAGAGGGGATGGGGAAGTATTCCTGTAGAATGTGGGATTTTAGTTGGGAAAGGAAGCCAGGGAGGTCATTTGTCAAAGAGGAGGGAGAGTATTTTAAGCATGGAAGACAGCCAGCAGAAATGCCTGGAGGTGAGAGATGTCTTGCTTGTGAAACAAGAAGGAGGCTGGTGTCACTGAACCAAAGAGTCTGTCTCAGGAAGTAAAATGAAAGAAGACTAGAAAGGCGGTGGGCAGGGGTGCTAGGTTATGAAGTGCTTTTAATGCCAAACAGAAGATTTTGTATATTCTTCTGTAGGCAATAGGAAGGTATTGGAGGAAGGTATTATATTTATGCTTTAGGAAAATCACTTTTGTGGCCAATGAAGGATGGATTGCAGTGGGAGAGACTTGAGGTAGGCAGACCCACCAGCTTATTTCAATAATAAAGAAAAAGCAGAGAAAATGTCTGAGCTGTGTTTCTTTTTTTTTAAAGATAAAAATTTAATTTCATGAAATCAAAACTCTTTTGTAAGAACCTCTGTCATTCCTTGCCTTCTTATTATTCATTTTTAATGACTAAAACTTAAAAACACAATAAGAAAAGAAAAAGAAACATATTATAAGCTTAAATACATAATAAGAAAATAAAAAAGAGCATGTAATATGCATAGCAGAAAGTAAGAGAGGATTCAAAATATAGAGCAATAAATTTCTATTTCAAGAAAGTCTATATAATAAATACTACATTTTGTGTTGAGAGCTGTCTGTCTTTTCTTTTCTTCCTTGTTAGTTTCCTTTTGTTCTCTGCTGTGCAGTTTTTACTTTGTTCTTCCCACCCCCAAATAAGGCTATAATTAAGTGTGGATATATTTTTTGAGAGAGATATATAGATACACACATACTTACATACACACACATAAGTAAATACATACATACATAGAAATATACTTTCCCTAACAAATTCTGCTTCTGATCTTTGTATATGGTTGTGCATATATCTTCTTTCCTATCCCTCCTACTCCTCTACTTTGCTTCTACCCTCTACCTTGCCCTCCTATTACTTAACCTAGCCCCCCTCCAAGGATCTGTCCCTTATGCTACCATTCCCTAAAATCTAAACCCCTCTATACCCCTCTTTTACCTATTGTCTCACCTTACCCTCTAAAAATCCTTCTTTATCCTCCCAAGGGTCCCTCCCTCATCCTCCCATTCTCATTAATCTAAACACCCTTCTATACCCCTCATCCTCCCCTCTAGAGATCCCTCTTTTATCCTCTCCCCAGTCCCTATCCCCTTAGAGTTTTATTTCTTTCTGAATTTAAAAGATTTTCATACTCATATATGTATATATATATAAATATATATATATACATTTATATGTATATATATATATATATATATATATGTTGTTCCCTCTTGAACCCTTTCCCAATGAAAGCAGATTTCCAGAACTAACAGCCCTCCTCCCCCACCTAATTCTTTTGTGTCAGTTCTTGTTCTTGCATCTCGTTTGTATAAAATAATTGCTCTTTTTAGCTATTAGTAAATGGTTTTACTTTTTAAGATCATATCATACTCAGGTCTATCCCAATCTTTCTTACAAACTACCCAATTACTAATAACAATTTTAGACATATATTTTATATTTTGCACACATAAAAGGTAAACAGTCAGTCCTTACTGAGTCCATTGTAATTAGTCTTTGGTATGTACCTCATATTCTTCTTGGCTCTTGTATATCAAATCTTCCATTAAATTTGGGTTTTTGTTTTTGTTTTTTTCTTAACGAAGTCCTGAAAGTTTGATAGTTCATTAAACGTTCTTTTTCTTTCCCATTCAGGATTATGCTTAGCTTTCCTGGGTATGATATTTTCAGCTGGAGCTTTAGTTCTTTTGCTCCTTGATATACAGTGTTCCAAGACCTGCAGTCTTTTAATGTCAACACTGCTAGGTCTTGTATGATTCTAATTGTGGCACCACCATATTTACATTGTTTTTTTTTCTTGTTGCTTGTAGTATTTTATCCTTCAGCTGGAGGTTTTGGAATTTGACTATAATATTCCTATGGGTTTTCCTCATAGGTTTTCTTTCAGGTGGTGATCAGTGGATTTTTTTCTATTTCTACTTTCCCCTCTTGTTCTAATGCTTCAGGACAATATTCTTTAATTATTTCTTCTATTATTATATCAAAATTCTTTTTTATCATAGCTTTCAGGCAGTCCAGTTATTCTTATGTTTTCTCTTCTTGATCTGTTCTCCAGATCAGTTGTTTTTCTGATGAGATGTTTCACATTCTCTTCTATTTTTTGATTCTTCATATTTTGTTTTATTATTTCTTGATCTCTTATAATTTCACTGGCTTCCCCCTTGACCAATTGTGATTTTCAAGGAGTCATTTTCTTCTTTAAGATTCTGGATCTCCTTTTCTAGTTGCATGATTTTCTTTTCATAATCCTCTTGTTTTTCTTGTATTGTTCTTATCTTTTTTTAGTTTTTCCTCAATCTCTCTCAATTGATTTTTAAAGTCTTTTTTAACTTCTTCTATGAATTCTTTGTGAGCAGGTGACCATTTGATGTTAGTCTTTGGAACAGAAGAGGGTTATTTTATGTCAGTAACATCTTCTGAAGATGAAACTTGGTCTTCTCTATTCCCATAGTAACTCTCTATGGATATTTTTTTTCTCCTTTGCCTGTGAATTATTTTTTGTTAAATCTGTAGTAGCTCAGTTTTTATGCTGCCATTATCTACCATCTCTAGTCTTAGGATATGGGGGAATGGTGCCTCTGGCCTCAGATCCTCCTTCAATTCTCCCATCTGGCTTGGACTCCTATAAGTGCCTACAGCTAGCAGCCTCCCTACTGCACTGCTTCTGAACTCCTCAGGTTTTTACTTTCTCTTTCTCTCCCTGCTTGCATTTCCACAGCACGGATGGTTTTGACATTCCTTGTCAGCAGAGATTCATGAGATGTTCCCTACCTCAGACACCCCTACACGCCTTACTGTCCTTGGGGTAAAATTTCCTGTGGCCAACCCAGCTAACTCCAGGGCTTGCTTCTTGTTATTTAAGTGGACTAGGACCTAGCTTGGAAGTGTTTACTCTTCATGGTGATAAAACCTGGTTCTGTGACTTTTCTCCAGATCTTCTCTGATTGTCCCAGGAGGACCCCTGTTCTGCCCCTACTCACATATTTTTATTGTTCAATATTCAACCTGACATGCTATTTCATCTTTTTGTTGGGGGGAAATCTTGAAAGATCAGAATTTTCTTACCTACTTCACCATCTTCCCAGATTCCTCTCCAGCCACCTGTTGTTTCTTCATGGTCAGGAACCTTAGACATTTACTATGCAATCTTGGCAAATTTACTATGTCAATGGGCCTCAATGTCCTCAACTATAGGTGATCCTAAGTTCCCTTTTAACTCCCAGTCTATGAGATAATAATAATAATAACAATAAGAATTTCACCTCAATGCTTTTATTCTGTACCCATTGAGGTAAACAGAATTAGGTAGCAGCAACATTTTCATCAAGCTGTCTAGGAAGAACAATACATGTAGATACATCCAGATCTCTGAAAGTGTGCTGTGTGACTCTAGTAGAAAGAACATTGGACTTAGAGTCAGAAAAAAATACATTTGAGTTTCAGTTCTGCCATTTTCTGAAAGACCTGCACATGGGCTGTCAATTAAGCTCTATTGTCCTCAGTTTCCTGATACGTAAAATCGTCATAAGAAATATGTGTACTATCCACCCCACAAATGCATTGTGAAACTATGTTCTGAACTATAAAGCACTATATAAATTATTATTGTCATTAATATTAATCAGATATTTAGGGTGTTTCCTTAGTAATGATTGACATAGAAAAGAAAACATAGGCGACTCCATCTTGAACTTATAAAAAAACATAGTAGCTAGTTTGAGTAAAATAGGAATTTTAAGATATGACCCTTCTTTTCTCTTAAAATAGCTGACAACTAAAACTTTTCACTGATTCCAACTACCCTTCCTAATCATTCATCTAAATCAGTGGGAGGTTCCTGAGGAGGTTCCTGTGGTTTAGGAGATCAAGTACCGAATTTGTAGTCAGGAAGAATAGAGTATAAACCCAGTTCTCTAATGCTTGCTAGTTGTGTGGCCACAGGCAACTAATTTACCCTCTTTGAGCCACAGAGGGTTTCCTGAAATATCTCCTAAATTATGATTGAGTTGCAAAGCCCTTTACATATACTCTTATTTGAGAAGTGTCAGGCATTCTCTGTCAGGCTCGGGTCTCAACTGGGGAGTGACCTTTGAGAAGAGAGATACAAGACACAAAGGAAAACTGAAGTTCCTTTTGTTTTAATTTATTTTATTTTAAGGTTATGGAATAAAACAAGTATTTCTGTAACTTAGTACGATAAAAAGATGATTGCATGTGAAACCGCAAATCTACTATGCAAAATGCACTATTCCTTTCAAAGACAACAAAATTATCATGTAAATTCCTTTTTTTCCTTCCTGCCCTGCCCTAGTGATGGTTACAATTACACACACATGCATACATGCACACACATCTATGTATGTATGTATGTATATTGTATACATAATACATACATACATACACGTATATGTGTGTAAAATTATTCTATACATACTTTTGTCAGTTCTTTCTCTAAATGCAGGTAACATCTTTCTTCATTTGTCCTTTATAGTTAATTTGGATATTAATATTAGTCAAAATAAACTCATTCACCCATAGTCATTCTAAAATGTAGAATGATGAAGAAGCACCCTCAAATGAGCACTGTTGCTGAGTGGGCAAAATAGGGCCAGGAAGCAAATGCCTCCGAGACAGTCCTGTTGGTGTCCTCTAAATTTTCCTGCTCTGTGAAAATTCCAAATCGCCCTTACCTTAGTTATTACTCTCTCTCATATATACATACACAGGTAAAGGGAAAAATTAAGAAAATCCATATTTTGAAATCTGAACTTGAACTCTAAGGCTTCTATTATGATGATATAGTAAGGCCACTATTACTATGATAAATTATTACTTACCATAAAATAATAATTCATAACTTGACAAAATAAATAAATTTATCAAATAGTTGAATTGGTTCCTTCTTTTAAAAAATCCAAATACTCCTAAAAGCATGTCACATACCTTTGTTTTCCTCTCTTCCAGGCTGTATGAGGCAGGAAGGTAGAGCAGTGAATAGAATGTTGGAGCTCGTATCAGGAGAACTTAAGTCCAAATCCAGTTTTAAGGTACTTACAAGGTGTGTGACCTTTAGAGCAAGAATTTTAACCTCTACCTGCCTCAGTTATGTCATTTGTAAAAATTGGTATAATAATATCATCTACTGCCCAGAGATCTTATAGCAAAGTACATCATGCAAAATGCCAGGCTGGATGAATCAAAAACTGGAATTAAGTTTGCTGGGGATCTATTAACAATCTCAGACTGACAGCAGAAAGTGAAGTGGAATTAAGAAGCCTCTTGATAAGGGTGAAAGAGGAGAGTGTAAAAGCTGGCTTGAAGCTTAAGCTTCAATGTTAATTAAGCTTTAATGTTAACATTAAAAAAAAATTAAAAAATGAAAAAACTAAGATCTTGGTAAATGGTTCCATCACTTCCTGGAAAATGGAGAAGAAATGGAAACAATGTCAGATTTCATATTTTGGGGCCCTAAGATCACTGAAGACAGTGACTGCAGCCATGAAATTAAAAGAGGCTTGCTCTTTGGAAGGAAAGCTATGGCAAATCTGGACAGAATATTAAAAAGCAGAAACATCACCTTGCTAACAAAGGTCTACAGTAAAAGCTATGTTTTGGTTTTGCTTTTGGTTTTTCTAGTAACAATGTATGACTGTGACAGCTGAACTTTAAAGAAAACTGAGCACCAGACTTTTGAGAGTCCCTTGGACAGCAAGGAGATCGAATCAGTCAATACTTAAAGAAATTAACTCAGACTATTCACTGGAAGATCAAAAACTGAACCTGAAGCTTAAATACCTTGGTCACATAACAAGAAAATGGGACTCATTTGAAAAGACCCTGATGTTGGGAAAGATTGAAGGCAAAAAGAGAAAGGGATGGGAGAAGATGAGATGGATTGATGGTATCATGGAAACAATGAACTTGAACTTGGATAGCCTTTAAGAGATAGTGGAAAATAGAAGGACCTGAACTGCTCTAGTCCATGGGGTCACAAAGAGTCAGACACAACTGAACAATTAAAGAACAACAACGACAAAAACTTCTAAGGGTTGTTGTGAGCATGGAATGAGATAATATTTGTAAAGGGCTTTGGAAAACTTACAGTGTCATATAAGTGCTAGTAGTTATTAGTACCACCCTTCAATTATTTCCCCAGAATATACAAGAATAATAATGACATAAAAAATTACATCTGAAAAATGATGTAGTGAAACTTTACAATGAAGCATGCAAGCTAAAGATTATCTTAGGAAATGATGAATGCAGGCATGTGGCTATTAGCTCTATATATTCATGCTTGGTTACTTGCTTCTATAGTCCTAGCGACCTCCACTAGAATTTGTAGAGGAAATGTGCAAAATCTGTGTGCAGAACATTTGGGGAAAACATTCTCAGAAATAGTAGAATTAGAGGTCAAAGAAATGTAGCCTTCAGGTCTGTGGAAATAAAGACAGACTCTATCTGATTCTATCTCAAAAAGAGGCCTCCTCTTTTTCAGATTTCCACTTCCACTTAGACATTCTGAATAGAGCCTCCTTCCCCAGCAAGATGGTGTGATGAGATTATCTGCCAAGAAACTCCACCACTGGAACAGATCTGATCTTGGCTTAAAAATTACAACTCAAGGTGAAGGTGGTACTCTCCACAGGTCCAATCCCCTCAAATCATCTGATGACCCAAATAAGAAAAGCAACTGAGCAAACTCCTCTGATAGGCTTCTTTTGCTGACTACCTTGAAGCTGTATGTATATATATATATATATATGCATATATATATATATATATATATATATACACACACACACCACACACATATATATGTATATATATACACACATATACACATACATATATACATATACATATATATGTGTGTATGTATATGTATACATGTATGTGTATGTATATGTATGTGTATATGTATGTATGTGTAGATATATGAATGTATATGTATATATACACAAATATATATAGAGACAAATATATACATGTGTATGTGTGTCTTTTCAGTAGCATTGTTAAATACTTGGTAACTGCCCATTGGCTGATAATTAAACTTTTTTTTTAATCTTCTAGACTTACCTCATGATTTTTTGATCTCCAGTCAAACTTACTTCTTGTTGTCCTTCCATCTTTAAACTAGTTGATTCTTGAAATAGTTCTGATGTAAGATGAGTAAAGCCAACACTGGGATGGCAGATTTTGCTTTTCACTTTTGAAATATAGTTTGGCAAATGTAAAATTTTATTTTTTAATTCATCCTAAAAGGAACTGATATAGAATTTCATGGAAATTATCCAGTAAAACTAAGATTAGCAACCCCACAGGCCAAAGATGTTACAACAGGCTGGAAAAAAAAAGACTTAGGGCAGCTATCATGTGACCCACGGCAACCAGCAATCATCAGTCTGTCTCTAGTCTAATCTGTCACATGACCACAGAAACCAGAGTTCATCATTCTGTCTCTAGTCTAACCTATCCGTGGCTGGAAGAATTTTCTAATTGTGCAGGTCTGTGCTATAACACAGCAATATACATTCTGATCTCAGTGCTTTCAAGAAACACTGTCTTTCATACCATTGGGAAAATATTTTACTTCTACTTCCCCAATGACTTCTCAAGTCTACTTCAGATCACTACCCCTTTCTTGCAAACCAGGGGCAGTAATGGTAGTTTTGTTTTTTGTTTTTTTTTTGTTTTTTTCTCTTAGTATACCCAGCACCTTAGCATACAAAAGGCACTTAGGGAGTACATACTGAAATGGATTGGATTGAACAGTAATTAGGTACAGAATCACTAGGAGACTGGGGTGGGGGGGAGAAAGGGAAGAGTTGTTCATTGCAATGTTTGGCAAAAAATGAGCCAAAATTAGGAGATAGGGACTGTGGTTTAACAAAAAAAAACACAACTCGGAATGCATTGTGAATGTCAGAAAATGTGTAGTGCACATCAAAGTGATGGAAAAGGGGTTGGCCAAAGAGGGGGCACACATTTATAAAGGAAAACTCTTAATACAACAAAGGTAAATTATAAAGCAGTCACATCAAACTCAAAATAGAAATGGATCCCTGCAGAGCACATATTGAATTAGATAATGACAAATTAATATTAATTGCATTTTTATCCCTTTTCTTCTACATTTCCCAAATTGCATTTTAATATAGTTCAAGCAGCACCAGGGACATTTGTGAACCATTTGTGGCCCTGGACTAAACTCAACATTTGTGTGTGTGTGTGTGTGTGTACATATATACATATACACATACATATATGTATAAATATATACACATGCATCTATGCAGGTATGTATGTATAGGTGTATATGCATATATTTGTGTGTATGCATGTATATGCATGTCTGTATGCATATGTGTATATATGTAACATGTGTGTATATATATTATGTGAGTGGGTGGGTGTGGGTGTGTATGTATATTTATATGTGTGTGTGTGTGTGTATACATACACATACATATATATATATATACATATATCTATCTATATAGATATAGATATCTTTCAGAAAGAGGCATACATGTACAGATGTGACCCATTCAACATAAATTTGCTTTTGCATTTGGGTGAGAAGAACAGAAATAGTTTCAGGCATGGCAGGCAGCTAGGGAAAATGGTTACAGTCTGGAGATGAAATATCACATTCTAGGGACAGCAAGAAAGCCAGTAAAGGCCTGTGACCTTTCTTGTTAGAATGTGTTTTTGAAGAAGAATCAAATAAAGAGCAAGGAGCAGCTTCGAGTAGAAAAATATACAGTGTTTTGCATTGGTGAGTGAGTGGTGACATCTGAAGTCGGCTGTCCAATCAGCAGTGTGTAAGCAGGGAGCTGTTCAGCTCAGAGTTGTGCTGAAAGCTTATTCTAAAGCTCTTTTGAGCAAAGACCTGTGGTTCTACTACTCTCTTCCAGATTGACATGGTCAAATCTTCCAGGATGTTATTCGTCCTTTTCCTAGGTAAGTGTTTCCAACCTTTTGAATTATTTAGATTATGCAGGCTGTGACCAATTTACAAACTGGACACTTTTATGTAGTAGTCACAGCAAGCATGTCAATGGCAAATGCTCAACTGCATCTCCTCCCAAAAGAATGCAAATCTTGCATTCATTTAGGGTATTAGTCAATACTTCTGCTACTGTCTCTTAAATTACCTCACTTTGGCATTCATTAAAATGCATCTTTAATCCTAACCATGTGCTCCTAAGCATTTAGCAGATACAATATATTACATGATATAAGACAAAATTATCCAGTAAATATGTACAAGGAATATATAACATATAAGTATATGCTAGAGACTTTTAATGATGAAAATTTATGTTAGGTTTATCTCTAAGACACAGAATAATACAAATAATATTTATTTCCCATTAACTTTTAAAATATTTTTAAATGTAACAACTTTCATTTTTCATATATATGAACGTATTCAACATGGTACATTAAGTAGAGTAAAAGGTTTTTTTTAACAGCATCATGAGCTATTTCACATCATATATCTGATGAGTTTCACAATCTAGAGATTATTTATCGCTTAATTGCTATTTGCTCTTAGTACACTCTGAATAACATGTGGATAAACAGATGTTCATTTTATCTTAAAGTTCAATACTGAGTGATTTGCTTTGTCGCATATAGTACTAACAAAGCTTATTCAAATGCTTGTTCTCATAATTTGGACAAATCCATAAATTAAACTGAGGAAGAGTTGTTTTCCCTCAATTCTGCCTGGTCAGTGTTATCTTTCCCATCAATAAGAAGACTGGTAAATTGTTTGCCTTCTCTAAGCAAGCAGGTGTTTGATGGTTATAGGTGTAATTGAAAGCACCATAACAAGAATTGAGTTATTGAGGGTTTCTTTATGTTTTTCACATTTAAAGGAGGATAATATATGAATCAAGTATGCTAAAAGGATCTGTAAAATGTTTTTGGCTTCTTTTATATCCAAATCTCTTATCATTTACAATAATTATTGTATCTCCCCACTCCCTATTTGCTTCTATTTTTGTTTCCACTGTGTACATATATTTTTATTTCTGTTGGCGTGTATGGAGGAAAATCTAGTAAACTACTGCTATGGAAGATAACAGAAGTATACCCTTAAGAAAGCATACAGAGCATACTTGAGAGTTTAATTCAGCCAGGTGGGGTAAGGAATTGGGAAGGAGGCTCCCTAGATGTACAAAGATAGAGGAAAAACTCACCAGCACTATAACAGAGGAGCTAAGGTAACACATCAAACTACACAAAATGCATATCTGTAACTTCTTTGTGCTATTATAAAGCATGTTTTCCTGTGAGTGTATTTTCTCTTTTTTGGCATTTAACCATCACTCTTTCCCTAACCATTGCTTTGGGATTCATATTTTGGATTTCAGTAACATCAAGTGAGGTTCTGGGAATGAAATCTCAGTGAACGTTCTCATTGTCAAATCCTCAAATGTAATACTCCAGCTGATCATATATATAAGAAGGGACAAAAGTGAAAATGTTTTCTGGTAATCAATTAACCCAAAAATTATTTTTCTCATATGAAAAACATGGCATTAACTTTCAAAAAGGAAAGAATAAAGCAGGCCTTGGGGTGCTAACAACTTAGATGTAGCTCACCTAAACTGAGTATCAGTGGGACATTTATACTTGGTTTTGTAGACAATATTTACCTCAGCTAACATACTGAAAAATCTAAAAGATCATAGGAAATATTCAAGTAAGTGGGTCAAAAACATAGAAATGGAAAAATTTTTAGGGAAATTTGAAATTTGTCAGTCAGCAGTTATTGTTAGTGACAAAGAATTACAAATGGTTTTGTGCTGATGGCATATTCACTTACAGTTGTGAAAATTTGTGGTTTCAATTCTAATTCATTTGTTAGATTTCTCTATGGGAAGATTTTCTGTCAAGAATAATCTGCCTTTCAACATGTGTTTTTCTTAACAAAAGATTTATGGCTATTGAGAGAGTTGTATAAAAACCAAAAAGTTTTGTTTCATGGGAGTTTAAGGAAAAGTTCTTTCTCACCCGAAAATAAATAAATAAATAAATGATGCCCTTCTGTCAGCTATAAAATGAGTTGGTCACTTTTCATGTGATAGATTTCAAAACTTGTGATATCCTAAAAACATATGAATTTTGTAGGGCCGTGAGAATTTAGGCTTATTATCTTCTAGATCTGTGAGTTCAGCAATATAAGAATTACCCCCCCCCAAGTAGATTGGTTAATCCTGCTTTTCTTAGAGTCCTAGAGAAGAGCCTAGGACACAGGGAATTTAAGTGAGTTGCCCAAGATCACAAAGTCAGTTTTTGTGAGAAGGAGCACTTGAACTCAAGTTTTTCAGACTTCTAGGCCAGCACTGCCACTACTAGTATGTTCCTTAGATTATTTTCCATTCATTTTGTATCAATCTTGTGTTTGTGATTGTATGTTGTCTCCCATGGTTGAATGTAATTTTCTTGAGGTTGGGGACCTTGTGCTGTTTTCAGATTTGTTTGTTTGGGTTTTTGTGTCTTGTCTCTTGTCCCTTTTTTCTTGTATTGCCAGAAGTCAGCTTGACACTTTGAAAGCATTTAATAAACGCTTGTTAGCTGGCTAATTGACTTCTCTGAGCCCAGGTTTCCAAGGGTAGAGTCTAGGATTCAATTCAAGGGAGTTAAAGAAGATGAGCAGGACTCAGGCAGCCAGGAATGGAAATGCCTAAAAAATAACGTGGAAGACTGATCTAGGACAAGATAAGGACAAAAATTACTTACCACTACCCAGAATCCCTGGATTGAGATTGAGAATCCTGTGAGAAGGTGACAAAGAGGATACTTAGAGTGCCAGACATTATGAAGAAATGAATACAAAGCTACACTGCTTTCATTGCCATCTTGTTTTTATTTTTGCAAATTGAGATACAATGGGTCTGCAGCTAACTCAATATTTTAAGTAGAATGTTCTAATACCTTTCATCTGAATTACTCTTCTAATTAAAGCATGGACAAATGATACTAAAATGCAACAAATCCATAATGGTTTCCTTAGTTTTCTATTGCCTGATCGAGAGTGTGGCAGGTTTTGTTGTTTTACCTGTGTGTAAGTTTGAGTTGTCTACCCAAAATAAAAGACACAGGATCAGAAGAATGTTATATCTAATTGGCCATTTGCTTTTTTTTAAAGTCACATTTTTATGCATGGTGATTCTTTCCATTGTCCCTCTGTTGTCAAGATCAAGTCTGCTACTGTGACTAAATCAATTACTTTTAAAACAGCAATAGACATTTTATAATAAATCTGCTACTGCCAATAGTAAGCTTTCATCATGCTTTCCTTTCCAGAAGATAGAATTTTTTTTTTGTTAGGAAAAAGTTGGGTCTACAGAACGCATATATGCATGTACTATGACACTGAGTCAGTATTATTTGTTTCAAAGTTTTGGTGCTGTGCTTAGAAAAGAAATCTACAGCCCAGATCACTGACTGTAAAAGCTTGAGAGAACAATGTATAAATGATACAGATGGATGTGACCTTGTTTGGACAGTCCTTGAAGACGTCTGTAATTTTTCAGGTAAAGTAGTCCTTTATAAAATATGTTACTCGATTTATATTTCTGTGTGTATATGTATGTGTATATATGTATGTATGTATATATATGTGCCAAAATGCCATTTTTGTCTCATTAGCTATCATGTATAATTATGTATGTGTATTACATATAATCCATTTAATAATATATAGTATAAAATACATGCTATATAAATAGATTACATATGTGTGCATATATGTATGTATATATCTATACATACATATGTGTATATTATACAAAGGGAAAATCTTTGATTACATTGATTTGGGAGATACTGGTATAAAATGCTGTCCATCAATGTGGATCAAAAATTAGTCTATAACTTGTAGTGGAGGAGAATACAATGGATCACTGAGAAGTCAAGGGATGTGTCAAAGCTACAAAGTCAATTTCTGTCTGACACATGACTTGAACACAGGCCTAGAATCAACATGACTCATCTTAATGAGTTCACATCTGGCCTCAGACACTTACTAGCTGTGTGATTCAGGCAAGTCACTTAACCCTGCTTGCCTCAGTTTCCTCATCTGTAAATTAAGCTGGAGAAGAAAAAGGCAAATGACTCCAGTATCTTTGCCAAGAAAATCCCAAAAGGAGGTCTCAAAAAGTTGGACATGACTGAAAACTACTGAATAACAATAACAAATCCCTTACCCTAAAGCTGGCCCTCTATCTCCTTAGGCACAGCTTCATCTCCAACAACAACAATCGCAATCAGCAAGGGTGATAATGAAGATGACAAGTTGACATATCAATCCTTTTGTTTACTTACAAAATGCAATCATTTTACCCACCTAAGAACATATTATTATGTTCTTATATATTATATATATATAACATATATATATAATATATATATTAAGAACAAATATTAAACATAAAATTTCAAAATAGCAACTATTTCTTGATGAAACCAAATAAATGATGTAAAAAAATGAAAATAAGAATAATAGAATTGTTTACATTCACAAAGCAATTTACATATACTGTATCATTTGCTCCTTACACAACTTTGGGGAGTTCTGCAAATCGGAAGTTAAAAATTTTCAATATTTTGTAATATGTTTGAAAGTAGCAGGTATGGTAGAAACAGAACTAGATTTGGCAACAGGAAACCTAAGTTGAGGGACTTACTAGCTGTGTGGCCATTGGCAAGTACCATAATCTGTTTCATCCAGTGTGAAATGAGGATGATTATACCTCTATGACTTACTTCTTAGGGTTGTCTAAAAAGCTTTGCAAACGAAGTATTATATAAATGTGGGCTCTTGTAACTTTTTTTTAAAAACTGAGTCCATTAAAAATTTATGTTTTGTATCCTTATCTGGGCTTAAACTGGGTGGTCCCCCCACCACCACTGGCTAAGCAATCCTATAGAAAAAATTGTGGCCATTCATTGTGGATTCCCTCTTCTCTTATTCCTCATCTCACATTCAGATGTCCTCTTCCACAACCTTCTCCTTCAATCCTCTCTCATGTGCTAAAGTGGCCTTACTCCTTACCCAGGCTAACCCCATTTACCTGCTTAGCCAGTTCCATTCCTTCCTCTCTCCTCCATAGATTGCCCTCTCTGTCATCCACATTTTATCACTTACTTTCAATCTTTATTTGTTTACTTGCTCATTCCCTGTATCTGGCAAACAAGCCTGTATTTTCTCCATCCAAAAAACAAAATAAAACAAAACCTCTCACATGATTTTTTTCCATTTTCCCTAATATTCTATATCTCTTCTAATTTTTGTGGTTAAACTACTGGAAAAGGCTGTCAACAATAGGTATCTCCACTTTATCACTTCTCACTCTCAATTTACAATCTTGCTTCCAAACTTATCATTCCAATGAAACTGCACTTTCCAAAATTATGGTTTATCTCTTATTTACCAAATCCAATCACCTTTTCTCAGTCCTCATTCTCCTCAAACTCTCTACAGACTTTGACACTGTTCATCATTATCTCTTCCTTGATAATCTCTTTTCTTCTGCTTTTAAGGGAGTCACTCCCTTCTGGTTCTTCTCCTACTTCTCTAACCACTCTTATTCAGTTTCTTTTGATGGGACCTTTTCTGGATCATACCCTCCAAAGTAAGTTGACCCACATGATTCTGTCCTGAGCCCTCTCTGCTTCTCCCTCTATGGTACTTCACTTGGTGTTCTCATTAGCTTCCATGGATTTAAATACTATGTTGATGAGTTTCAAATCTACCCTATCCTACTCTAATATCTTTGCTGACCTCCAATCTCACATCTCCACTGCCTTTCAGACATCCTGTCCAGTAGACACCATAAACTCAACATGTCCAAAATGGAACTTATTTTCTTATTCTCTGAACCCTTCCCCACTTACCACCTATCACTATTACTGTAGAGGGCAGCACTACTCTCCCAGTCCCTCATATTCACAATGGAGGAGTCATCTTGGACTTCTAACTCTCTTTTACCCCCTTTTCCAATCTGTTCCAATGCCTGTCAGTTTATCTCAACATCTTCCAAATATATCCCTTTTCTCCTCTAACACAGTCACTATTCTAATGCCGGCCCATGTCACCTCATGACTAGACTATTGCAATAGCCTTCTGATGGGTCTGTCTAAATTAAGTCTTTCTCTACTCCAACACATCTTCGATTCGGCTCCTAAAGTGATTTTCTTAAAATGAAGATTCAATCATGTCACCATGCCCTGCCATTCAGAATCAAATACAAAATATTATTTTGGCTATTCAAAGCCCTCTCCTATATTTCCTACCTTTCCAGTATTCTTATATCTTACTTCCTGCCACATACTCATTGATCCAATGACAGTGTCCTCCTTGCTGACTCATAAACAAGACACTCCATCTCTCTTGGTTTGGGGAGTTTTCTCTAACTGTCCTCCATTCCTGGAATGCTCTCCCAACCCATCTCCACCTACCATCTTTCCTGACTTCTTTTATGTCCCATATAAAATCCCATCTTCTACTTGAAGCCTTTCTCAATCCTTCTTAATTTTAGTGCCATCCTCTTAATCATTCCCTAGTTATCCTTTATCTAACTTGCTTTGTATATATTTGTTTTCATGTTTTCTCCTCCACTAAAATATGAGATCACTGAAGGCATGGACTGTCTTTTGCTTCTTTTTGTATCCCCAGTTTTAGTACAATGCCTAGCACATAGAAAAAAAAACTTAATAAACGTTTATTGGTTGATTTTATTTCATTATTGCTTAATACCAGTCTTTTTTGTCCTCTATTTCAAATTGCTAAATTAGTGATACTAAAAAAATTTCAAAAAAAAAAAAAGCAATCACCTATTAAGGTGATCACATGGGATGGAAACTAAGTATATAAAATATTCAAAGTAGTCCCTTAGGTAAAGCTCCTTTCCCTTGGACAAAAAAAGTGCTTAATTCCCTCCGTTTATACCTTAGAGGCTGTTAAAATATTTTGCAGTGGAGAGAGAAAGAGAGAAATGAAGTCCTCTCTCTGCCCCTTCACAAATTCTCCAAAGCACCTGGGCTCACATGGTGGGGAGAGGAATGAGCAGAGCAATTAGACTGAAACTCTGGAATTTTGCTGGGGTCCTGTTTTTTGTTTCTGCCAAGACTGGGTTCTCCTGGGACACCCAAGAAGTCCCTGACCCAGGCAGTCAGAATTTGACTAAAAGGACTGAGTTGGGTTTGTGATCTGAAATTGATTTTCTTTGACCCAAAGATAAAATTTATGGGGATCCCCCAGTGTATAAAGTAACTTACACTTGTTAGAAACAATTCTATGCAATCATATTATTCATAAAATACAGCCTTGTAATGGATATACATGGGCACACACATGTATGCACATACACACACACTTTAATATTTCAAAGACCTGTGATTTCATCATTTTCGTCACTCCTTCTACTTGAATTTCACAGTTCCCCTTTGCCTTAGTACATGATCTATGGACATTGAGGAAATGGGGGAAATTGCTGCAAAATATTCATGACCCTTTAGTTACTTTTCTCTGATGAGTCCTCTCTCACTTAGCTAGGCTGGGCCTTAGCCAGAGACATGCAATCTGGCCCCAAGGCCCTGGAAGACTATCTAGGTTTTTAGGGCTCCTCAGTGCTTGTGCACATAGAGTCTTAGAATGAGGAATAGAACAGAAGCTTGAAGGCCAATCCCATCATTTATAGATTGAAAAATTAAGTTCTAGCAAGGCTAAATGCTCAGTCATACAAGTGGAAAGCCTGCATAGGATTGTTCATTTAAAGCTGAAAAAGACTTAAGATGCCACTTAACCCAATTCCCTCATTTTTACAGAGGAAGAAACTGAGGTTTAGGGAGGGTCGGTGATTTGAGTGAGGTCAAATTGCTAATGCCAAAGCAGGTCTTTAAACCCAGGTCCTCTGCCTCTAAAGAACAAATAGGCATATATGTGTATAATCAGTATTTAAATAATTAAAAATAAGTATCTTATGTAAGCATGTACAAAAATGTATACAAATGAGATTTAGCATTTTTTTCAAGTATATTTTTTCTTTAAATTCATGATCAGATTGTAAGCTCATTTTAGTCCTGATAGATTAGTAAATTCAGGGGACCTCCTGTTGAAACAAAAAATTTCCACTGTGGCTTCAGGTAGGAACTAGATCTGGAAGGTAACTAAGAGTTCATCTAGGAAGGCACTGGAACCTAAGAGCATGTGAATGAATCCTGTATCTAATGCTCACCATCCATGTAACCTTGAACAAATCATTTTATCTTACTGGCTCTTCATTTCTTCATCTGAAAAACAAGGGAGTCAGAATGGATGTTCTCTATTATAGTTTCTTCCTCCTCTAAATATATGATCCTATGCAGTTGTCCAGTCTTCCATTTTATAGATGCGAAAACTGAGGCCAGCAAGGTAAATTGAATTACTCATGGATCAAAATCTAGTGTTCTAACAAAGTGATAAATATAACATAGGTTGTGTTATGTCTCAAACTCCCAATCACTCTTGCTTGTATATGAATCATTATTGGGTCTGTGATCTCTTTGTTAAAGGAATTCCAGGATAAGGGAATCCATTCTACCAGTGTAGGTCAGCCATTTCTTACCTTAGAGAATGGGTTAGCACTCAAGAGTGTAAGTGACTTACTCAGGGTTACCTTACCAATATGTGTCAGAAGCCACTCTTGAACCCAACTGTCCCTAACAGCTCCAAACTCCAGGCTTATTCTCAATGAACTATGCTAAACTGCCTCTCATCCAAGGGTGGGGAGCCTGTGGCTTTAAAGGTGTGGCCCTTTGAATCCAGAGACGGGACAAAAGGGTATTCCGCAATGTTCTGAAGTGTGGTCCAAACCAAATTAAAATACAGTTAGGAAATATTTAACAAAATAAATAAAATGCAATAAAAACATATGTAATATTACGATTCAAAACTGTCAATATGCATTCCTCAGAGACCCTTATGTGTGGATTATTGGTCTTGAGTCTACTTGAGTTTAGCAAAACTGCTCCAGAAAATGCTCTAAGAATGTAAATTGAAGTGAAAGGTATACCTTCATTGGTAGGGGGAGTTTTCCATCCATATATATGTAGACACAGACTCAATCCCTAGCCTTATCAATTTTACACTGATCTTTTTTTCAGAAATGCATGTATTTGTGTGAAGAGATGTACATTGTCTTATTTATATTTTCAAAAAGAAAACATAACTATGAAATGTAATGTTATAATAAAATACTGTTATGATCATAATGAATACATCTCAGTAATACGCCAACTGATTTTCAGATAAAGAAATGCTTCACTTTAGGGCTATACTTTGAAATGATACCACATTTTCAAAATGATGTTTTCAGGAATCAAAACTCTATTTTAAAGTGGATTTCATACTCCTTTACGATGTTTCATCACTGTTGTTTGCTCAATGATATTGGCTTGAATCAAATAGCATTATATCGGGATATATGCTTTTAGCCAGTTATCCTTTCCACACTGTTTTGCTGGAAGGGAGTGGATTAGATGATAATCATTAAAGAAATAAAAATAGTTGTATAAGCTGTCCTCTGCTTTTTTTTTCCCTCAGGCAGCTGAATAAATATAACATTTACACAATCACTAAGACAGTAGAAAAGTGAGGCTAAGCCCATGGGTAATGCAATATAATAAATTGACCCTGTCACAGAAGACTGGCCATCTGGGGAATATGAAGATAAGACAGAAATATTTACATTTAAAAAAATGAAAATTTGAAAAAAAAACTCCACACTTAAGATGATACTTTGCCCAAGCACATCATAAATATTATGATGGTTTGGAGATATTTTAAGCAGTACAATTTCTTGTCCCTTCATGACATATGACTTACATAGACTTGTTACCCAACCCTCAAACCTTCCCATCCCCCAGTACAAGTAAGTGGTTGTAAGGAAAATAGAAAAAGAAATAAGACAATAGAAATAACAAAATAAGAAAAAAGGAATAAGAAAAAGATGGCGACTATGTCTATCTATGTGGATGCTAATAGAAAACCTGGTTTAATGGAATGACTGCTAGATCTAAAACTATAGTATCCCTCCTCAGAGACCTACTATGTAATCATAGGCAAATCCTTTAGCCTTTCTGTCCCTGAGTTTCCTCATCTTCAAAATGAGAATAATAAGATTTATAATACCTACTGCACAGGGGTGTTTAAGGCTAAAATAAGATGATGTAAGGAAAAACTTTTGAAGACATTAAAGTAATATCTGTTGCTCAGTTGTCTCAGTCTTGTCCCATTCTATGTGACTCCATTTGGGCTTTTCTTGGCAAAGATACTGGAGTGGTTTCCTGTTTCCTTTTCCAGCTCATTTTACTGATGAGTAAATTGAGGCAAACAACATTAAGTGACCTGTCCAGGGTCACACAGCTAGTAAGCGTCAGAGGCTGGATTTGAACTCAGGTCTTTCTGACTCCAGGCCCAGTGCTCTAGTCACTGCACCACTTATTATCCTCATTTTCTCTGTCATCCATTCTTGTCCTAAGGGATTGACGTGTGTGTTTGTAAATATGCAAGTATGTATGTATGAATGTGAAGTGAAACAAAGATAAATTACTCTACACTCTGTACCACGGCAAACAGATATCAAAACTTAGAGCAACAGAAACCTAGTTGGAAGCAATCATGATGATCATTTATTCCAGCTACTTCCATGTATTCCAACTATTCACCTTCCACT
The DNA here is from genome assembly GCA_028646595.1 of Phalanger gymnotis. NCBI lineage: Eukaryota > Metazoa > Chordata > Mammalia > Diprotodontia > Phalangeridae > Phalanger > Phalanger gymnotis. Next base: position 181,447,494 of record CM053627.1, on the reverse strand, counting down.
CTATGCAAACAGAAACTGAAATAGAGCATTTATATAAAATTCTCATAGTCACTTGAGTTGAGAGGAGGATATAAAGCATTAAAAAATAAAGCTACTTTTTTAACAGAAAATCATTCTGATGACAGTTTCAAAGTTGTGTCAACGCTGCCACTTAATGTTTTATGTGTCATTATTTTTGAGATATTTTTGAAGATCTTCTAATTATAGGACCATAGATCTGGAAGGGATATTAGAGGTTGTTTATGTCAATTCCTTTATTTTTTGGGTAAGGAAACTTGAAGCCCAAGTATGTTAAATGACTTACCCAAGGTTGTTCAGTAACTACCAGAGTGAGGATTTAAGCCCAAATCTTCTAACCCACAAACAGCGCACTTTTCTCTATACAAAAAGAAGTAATTTCCAGAATTTTAGTAATTATATTCTTATAATGATCTCATTATCAGTCTATAATCAGAAATGTACTCAAGCATGTCATGTATCTTTTAGTAAAAGCATTAGCGGATATTTTGTTTCCCCTTTCAAGATTAGAAATTACGCAGAAAGGCCAATTGTTAAAATAAATAGTGATACAAATCAGAACTGGACCTGTGATTTCCTAACTATAGGGAAAGAGCTGGATGAGGAAATTCCTCCTACCAAGTAAGGTTGGCAATTTTTTTTGGCACTATAATCTTAAAAAGTTTCAAAGAGCCCTGAGAGATTTAGTGAGCTGTCCTGGGACACACAAGTAAGTTGTGAAGCAATGAGTTTATGTAATAGAGAACTAGACTTAATATTATAAAGATTGAGTTCAAAACTTTTATTAGCCACTTATTAGCTGCCTGACCCTGGGCCTACTAATGGCTATCTGTCTCAGTTTCCTCATTTGTAAATTGAGGGTAATAATAACACACTTCTCAAAATTGTTGTATTAAATGAGATCATACTTTTAAACTGCTTTAAGCTTAAATCACTATGTATTCATTGTTATGCTAATGTTGAAAATAATTTAATGCTAATTTCCTAAGTCTCCTATAGGGTTTCAAATGATATATCACTTTCTAAAAGAGGATTCAACTATTTTCCATCTAGAATATGACCATAAAGAAATTAACCTAATGAAACATTACATCATTATAATCACAGTTTATTACATGCTAAAACTTTTTTCCCTTGAAACACATCTATGAACACAAATGGGAAAACTCCCTGTACTGATGAACTCCCACAAACATGGCTTCCGTTCTACATTAAACATAAGGAAAATAGGTTTTTGTGCTTAAACAATGTAAGCTACAAATAACAAAAAGATTTTACCCTGCAGAGCTTCTCCTTAACTCACTAAGTCATGAAACTTTGGTTTTGCTAAATTCATAAGTTAGTCAAAATATATTTTAACAAAATATATGCTTTAAAATAAAATAGATATTTAATTAAACTCCTTTAGGAAATGAAGTAATTAAGTCCATTTTAATATGTGCAATATTATATATTTGTCTATGAAATTTAGGTAATGACTGCAAGATGAAAGATTCATTGAGCTGCAACTTAAGTATCCAGTCCCTGGAGGATCAATATCCCAAATTTAAAAACTGTCTCTGTACTGAAGATATTTATTGTAGTGTTAACAAGTTGCTTGGGAGACAATGTACCAGTAAAACAGGTAATAAGAAGATTCTCAAATATAGAAAATGATCAGGAGAAAAACACAGATTCTTACCAAGGACAAAATAGATCCTACCTAATTAACCTTATAGATTTCCTAAGCATATAGATGTTTGAATCAGCTGTTGTTTTTTCTCAGTTGTGCCCAACTCTTTATGGTGCTATAGGGTTTTCTTTGCAAAGATACCACAGTGGCTTGCCATTTCCTTCTCTAGTAGATTATGGCAAACGGGGGTCAAATGATTTGCCCAGGGTCACACAGCTAGTAAGTGTCTGTGGACAAATTTGAACTCAGGTGTTTCTGACTCCAGGCCTAGTGTTCTATCCACTGAGCTACCTATCTGCCTGATTCAACTGTAGAGGTAATTTATTCAGCTAAAACACATATTCTGTAACTTCTCATACATTTCAGATATCAAACTTCACTGAAATACATTCTGAGTTGCAGATTATGTATTTGTGCAAAAGCATTTATGGAAATTGTGTTGTAAAAGGACTGCATCAGTAATTTAACATGACATATATCTTTGTGACCTTTAATCATAGATGCATTCGCTCAAAATGCATTTTTTTTTTCAACAATAACTTGCATAATCAGACAAATAAGTAATGACAGGACAGAAACTGAGACCTCACCACTTTTTTTGCTGATGCTTTATAATCCTGTTTGAATAAATATGTGGACAGGCTGGTAAGAAGAGCTGTTATTGGTAGGAATTTCCTAAAACCATTGCCTGGATTACAATGCTTATGCAATCTTTAGTATGCCCTCTGTGGCTCATGATAGATTGATCTCTTCTGTGGTTATGACTACTATAATTTAACTCTGAACCTATGCTTTTTAACTAAGATTTAAAACCAAGGAACTAAGCTGAATTTGATTGCAGTTTTCAAAACATCATTGAAAGTCTCACATTAGATCCATTTGTATTCAGATATAGTAGCACCACAAATTTTCTTCCACAGATATGGGATTATATCCTGACAACTGGTAGAAGAAATCAATTTCTTTGTGTTTCTGACGTAGACACCTAAGACTATCTTAAGTAATCATTGCACAAATGAAGAAAGGGGTTATAAGATATTTAGCTCTGCCCTTCTTATTTACCAAGAAGTCTTATTTGGGCTTCAATTTTCCTCCAAAATGGAACCTTGGCTTTACCTTTCAATGTATAAAATGGTGAGTAACTTCCCACCAAAGTCTTACATAATCTTGAGTCACAGAACACTGCATGTGCTTTGATTCTTGTATGGCTTTGGGCTCTTTGGTTTGGTGCTGTTATTTGTCTGTTCTGCTTAAGGGATTAAAAAAAATCAAACCCTTTAGCCACATCACTTGGGGGTATGTATCTCAGCAAAGAGAAATTTTCAGCAGTTTTAAACAGGAGAAGAAAAACCAATTGTTTAACATAAAATATTAAGGTGGAATGAATGAAAGAATTAATAATAAAGCATTTAAGCTTTATTATTTATTTTTCATTTAAGTATTTAAATTTTATTATTTAAGTATTTACCATGTGCAAAGAACTGTGCCAAGCCCTGGAGATAAGAGTAGAAAAGAAAAATAGAAGAACGTAAGTGAGATAATCTTATAGTCAGGAATTCTGGAGAATGTGACCCACAACCACACGGTTCTCCTAGGCAACTTTCTAGACTCTAAATTGAAAGAGGTGCTGATCTTCATTGGTACAGGGAGTTTTCTTCTAGGGAGTTCCCTGTGCCAGTAAAATCACAGATCTATTCCTATCCCCTAGAAGTTCAAATGAATAGAATATAAGAATTAGACATGGTTAATTACCACCAGGCTCTCAAGCTAAGTATTACAAAAAGTCAAAATCTAAATATGTAGATAAGCTTCAGGGAAACTGGGCAATGATGTTGCAGAGGGCAGAAACATGGGTTATATTAAAGTCCAGTTGCCTGATAGGCAGTAGGTGCTTAATAAAGGTTTATTGATTATTTGAGTCATATCCTTGTATTTATTTTTACAGAGAATTCAGAGCCCTCAGTCCAAGTTATTCAATCAGATGTCATCCAGTGGACCATGTCAGAAGGGAGATTGCGAGGGAGCAAAGCTGACAATGACTGCAGTGTGGCCATGCAGGCTTGTCAAGCATCAGAATATTGCTTCATGATCTATGAGAATTTTAAAGAAACATGTAGTTCAAGGATAGAAACTTGCAGCAGTGATGATGCAGCAGGACACCTGTGCATCACATTAAGGGAAAAGCTGAAGGAAAGTGTGCTGTGGGATTGCAACTGTATGGAGCCATTGAATGAAGACTGTGTACAAATCTGGAAGAATATATTTGAAAGTCCTTGTTTACAGCATGTGACAGTCTTCAGTAAAGAATATGAAGATGACTATATTCAGGAGGACATGAATACAGGTGAGCATTTACTAAAAAGCTTTCAGGAGAAATACATATAAGCACTCTACCACTCCAGAGCATGGCTTCTTAATTGTGTGTGTGTGTGTGTGTGTGTGTGTGTGTGTGTGTAGTATTAATGTGATCAAACATCTTCCCATTCAATAGGCCTCAGGTGGGGCTACGTGGGAAAGCTTGATTATATCTTTGTAAGTAAGCCTAAACCCTCTGCTTACTAGGTACTAAGCTAATTTGGGCACAAAGCCCTCAGGGCCCTAAGGGGAGTTGCTAAGACTAGAGTGGATGGTATGTACACTGAGTTCTAGTCAATCATGAATTCAGGCAATCAGAGACCTGAGTTCTAGCCAATCAGACTTTGGCTAGGACTGTATATAAGGAGAACCCAGAATGTGAGAGAACCAGAATTGAAGAGGGACAGAACTGAAGGGAAGCAGAATTGAGAAGCAGACATCAAGAAGACATTGAGTCAAGAGGGCGCTGAAGAGCAGACACTGAGAGAGCCAGCCTTGGCAGAGCTGCAGAAGAGAGTGCTGAGTGGACAGTTAGGATTCCTGAGTGATTGTTTACAGGAAGGCTGTAGCAGAGCTGAAGGTTACAGGATGACCTGGTTCCTTGCTATAATACTGTGTTATGATTTCCTTGTTGCTACATTGAGGTGGGCTTACTGATTTTGGAATATAATTACTGCTATATCGAATTGGAGTTATTGGTCTTGGGATTGGATTCTCTGATATCTAAACAAATGTTATACTTCCTCTGCCTTCTACCTAGAGAGTTTTTCATACTTTGCGATTCTGAAGCATTCAGGCATGTTCATGGTCATCCTCGATGTCATGGATCTTACCTTACAGAGAGAGAGAGAGAGAGAGAGAGAGAGAGAGAGAGAGAGAGAGAGAGAGAGAGAGAGAGAGAGAGAGAAGGAGCCTTTTTTTCTTTTTAGATTATTTTTTGAATTCACAACATTTGGGGAAATGCTAAATTTCAGTTAGAAATTAGTGAAAATAAATACTATATTTTTACAGCCTGAAATCTGTCTATTTAGCTGTTGTTCAGTTGTTTCAGGCATATCTGACTCTGTGACCCTATTTGGGGTTTTCTATTTTCTTCTCCAGCTCAGTTTATAGATGGGAAAACTTGTCCAGGGTCCCACAGCTACTAAATGTCTGAGGCTGGATTTGAACTCAGGTCTTCCTGACTCCAGGCCCAATGTTCTATTGACTATATCACCTGGTTGCCTCAAAATCTATCTATAAATTTCTGCTTAAGAACTCTTGTTCTTGTTCTAGAGATAATTGAAGGATAGAGCTAGAAGATCCAGATCTTATTTCCTCTTTTATGTATTAAGACATTATTAACTTTCCTTTGTCTTTGGACTCTACCTTCCCTTTTTTTTAACTTTATGAAAGAGCTTTAATAATGTTCAGTTTGATTGCATAAAAGTATGTTACCAGAAGCTATGGAAAATTGAGTTTTGGATGGAGAGGGATTTCCAAAGCATAAGGCTATTTGCATATTTTTGTCTGCATTGTGGAAGCAAAGAATATCTTAACTCAGTTGGGCTCATAGTTCTGGTTTGGTTCATTAGTTTTCATTCGAGTTCATCTACGTGCACAATCAATGCACTAAATCCTTTAATCAGCATGTATAAATAAGAGAAAGGGAATTCTGTCAATGAACTCCAAAAGGTATAATTGATCCTGTAATGGAATCATTTTCTCATCTGCTTATTTTCAATTTTTATAAAATGTTATTTATCCAGCCTAAGATTTATTCCAAGAATGCATTTATCTCATTATATATTTGTCTGGTGACTATGAACTTTATTATCTTTTCTAACATTTTATCATTACTGAAATTTTGACAAATAGCTCCCCAAAACAATCATGATAACTCTCTACTTTTGTGGTAATATATTTTTCCATTAGAGTCTTGCTTCTGTGGCTCATTGTGGCATTAAGGTATACTTGAGTTCTTGAACGCTGCACCCACTGAAGACAAGCGCTGGGAAAATTTGCCAATGTAGAAAGGCTTCATGTATGGACATGACCATAGATCCTCTCCTGTCTAATGAGTGGAATCTACACTGCTGGAAGAAATATGCATACTCCTGGTCCTTTTCTTTAAAATCTCTGTAGCCTTTCTTTTTCAGGAAGATTATATTCCTTTCCATTCTTTCTATATCTCATCTTTCTTCTTTTCTTTACCCTTCTTTTAGATCCTGTTGGCATCAATGGATTATTTTATTTTTTCATAAGCCACCTGTCTCTCAAACTTCTTCTCCAGCTGCTTTTACCTTAAAACTTAAAGTTAAATGTCTAACAATTAAATCACATTCTAAACAGACCACTGAACCCCCAAAGCAATCATCCCACCATCATACAGAAGACCCCCTTCACTTTTGCAGTTTTAAAACACTTTGCTTGATGTCAGATACACTGAGTCAATGCAACCATACAGATTTTCAACCTTTAGGATCTAATTAAACCTTAATTCAGCAACTCTCAGCTTTCCTCTCCCTATCAGCCCTCACTTCCTCTGGGGTGCTTTGGTTCTCTCCCTTTTCACTACTATATTGTTATACTATCATGTTCATTAAATTCATTCATTCAACAAACATTTATTAAGTGACTAGTATGGGTCACACACTGTTCTAGAAACTAAGAACCAAAAGAAGAAGAAAAATAAAATAGTCATTGCCTTAAAATGTGTATTTTATTGAGTGAAACAATATATTCACGTACACATACAGTAAATACATAAATACAGGGAAATGAGGATGGGAGCTAACAGCTATAAGGATAGAGAAGTATAAAAGTGGTGCTTGAGCTAAGCTTTGAAAGAAACAAGTAATTCTGAGAGCTAGTCAGTCCACATATTTATTATGTATTTACAATGTGCCAGGAACCATGGCACCATGTAGAGGTTAGAAAGAAGCATGTTCCAAGCATAGGCAACAGCATATCTAAAGGCCTAGAGACAGCAAATGGACTGTGCTGAGGAAAGCAATAAGGTAAATTTGGCCAGATTGTAAAGCGTGTGAGGGAGAGTAATGCATACTCAGTCTAGGAAGGTAGTTGAAAGCCGACTGGTGAAGAGCCTTAAATGCCAAACAGAAGAGTTTTATTTTGTTTTCTGTTGAGCCTAGATGTAATAGGGAGCCACTGGAGCTGGGTAGGAGGGTTACACGGTCAAACACCTGAGTTCTAGGAATATCTCTTTGGCAGTTTTGTGGAGTGATGGATTGTAGAGATTGGAGACATGAGGCAGGAAGAACAATGAAGAAGCTATTGACTTGTCCAAGTGAAAGCTCATAGGGGCCTAAATTAATGTGATGTTCATGTGATTACAGAGAAGAGGTTTGACCTGAAAGATGTCAGAGGTAGAGACAATGAGACTTGGAAAGTGATTGGACACATGGTGTGGAGAGAGAAGAGCATGAATGAATAAAATATGAATGAAAAAAATGACTCCGTGGTGACAAACCTATGTGACTGGAAGGATGGTGGCATTCTCAAAAGAATAATTCTGAAAAATGGTGGCCTTGTTGGAAAATTTTGATGAATTCTGTTTAAACTTACTGAATTTGAGATGTCTGGGGGACACCAGGTTGAAAATGTATGATAGGCAGAGTTTGGAACAGTAATGATGATGGTGGTGTTTATATAAGGCTTTAAGTTTTTCAAAGATGTTGGGTGTAATATGGTTGATGACCCAGGAATGAATATTGAGAAGCACCATACAGACAGTTAAGAGAACAAAAAAGAAGGAGCAATATCTCTAAAATTTAGAGTTGTATTAGTAGAGAAATCTTAATAGTTTGGAAAAATGGGCTTCTTAAAAAGTAACAAATTAATTTTAAGAGGCAAAAATGTGAAATTGTAGATTTCAGTTCTAGCTTTGGGAGGAGGGAAGGAAGATGTTGATTTGAGTTAACAACAAATTCAATAAGAGTAAAACATGAAATAATCAATATAACACCAAATGTAATCTTGGACTGTGTTGAATTAGTAGGCAAATGAAAAGAGTTCAGACTAAATACAAACTGTTGTTTCCAGTTCTGGGCATCACATTTTAAAATGATTGTGGGAGGGGGAAAAAGGGGAAAAATTTATATTTAAAAGGGATAGCAAGTTGTACATAATAGATTTGCATTTTCATGTGCAATCATCTTTTTTATTATGTTATGTTATGGAATTGCTTGTTTTATTACATAAATTAAAAAGAAAAACAAAACTAAAAGAAGAAGAAAAAAAGAAACTACAAAACATTCAGCTAAAGGTAGTCAGCAGAAGAAGTCTTGAAAACAACTTATACAGGTAATAGTTGAGAAGAATGGAGAGAAGAGAAAACCAATGGAACACATGATAGATAGCTATCTTCAAATATTTGGCAGTTAGTCAGATATGTGGAAGAGGGATTAGGCAAGTTTTAAGCTCTTGAGGACATAACTAGTAATAATGACTGGAAGATTTTAGCTCAACATAAGGGAGTCAGGTTTCAACTCAAAGGCTTTCCAATAGTTTTGGCTGTTCAAAAATGGAATGGGTTATTTTATGAGGCAGTGAGCTCCTCATCACTGGAAATGAATTGCATAGAACAAGATAGTATTCTGGTGATCAATTACTCTAACCCTCTCATTTTGCAAATGAGGAAACTATGGCCCAGAGAGGTAAAGTGACTTGCTCAAGTCACAGTACCTAGGCATCAGAAGCAAGATAATATAGTAACAATGACAATAATAACAGTAACACTATGATGCTGATGATAATGATGACAACAATCATGATGATAAACTAGAGCCCTAGTTTTTTCTTTTTTAATTTTAAATCTAATGTTCTTTTCCCTACATTCAGGGGAATATTACAGAGGGAGTGGTCACATGACTAAATCACTTTGGAGATCCTTTTCAGCTCTAAGATACCATTACTTCAATTCATAAGACCTGTTTTCAGACTAAGGTAATTTGAGAAGACAATATTGTTGAAATTACACTTCAATAGGGAAGGTTAATTCGGTTCAGAAAAGCCATCTAAGCCATTGTTTATGTTGAAATACAAGGCTCAGTCACTAACATTTGTTCCTATGTTTAACAGGCAAGGATGATGAACTAACTTGAACAATAGCCCAAAAAAATTGTTTGTTTTTTGCTCAGTTCTTTGCTCAAATCTCATTCTGGATTTGTAGGTTTAAAAACTAATTTCTTGGTGTTGCCACTTTGGCTAATTGCTAACTATTTTAAAAAAGAGCCTGTGTAAATAATTTCGGATCATATGTTCCAGTTAAATGTAGGGAAATTTTTGATAATAATTTTGTTTCTTTTCTTCTAGATTACATTAACAAGCCTATTAAATTGCAGTGGGATAAAACTACTCTTCCTCACCATGGTAAGCATTATGAAAGTTAACAGTGCATGCCACATTCTGTATTTAGTCAATATTTTTGTTATTGCAAATAATACCATCAATAACCAAATATTTTAAACATGATTTCCATATATACATTTCTCTCTCCCTCTCTCTATGTACATATATGTGTGTATATACATGTAACATCAAAATATATTTTCAAGGCCATATATGTATATACAAATGCATTAATTTTCCATATTTTATTATCATAAGTTATTTGAACCTCCGTTTGCTGATCAGTAAATTGAAATGATAACTCTGTGGTAGAGTGGAAAAAGTTCTGAAATTGGATTCTACAGACCTGGATTCAAATAATGGTTCAGAAATTTATGACCCATGTGACATTGAGTGAAACTTTTAACCTCCCTTTCTATAAAATGAGGGTGTTGGATTAGAAGATCTTAGAGATCTCTTCCAGTACCAGATCATTATTTCAGGATCCTGTAATCCTAATGTGGGCAATGAAATAGTATATGTTAAATATTTTACAAGCATAAAAGTCCAATTTATTATTATTATTATTATTATTAT
>CM053627.1:181421052-181437021 GCA_028646595.1 Phalanger gymnotis | reverse complement strand
TATTCCACTGTTTCCTCTGAGATTATCAAAATTTGATTCAGTCTAAGTCTAGATAACAACAACAACAGCAACAAAAGAAGGATAAAAAGGACCATTGGTTCTGATCTAAATGCTCAGAGTAATACATTGAATGTGCCACAGGCTTCCTTAATCATACTTGCAGATGGAGGTAGGCAGATAAACTAAAAACAAAGTCTAAGCATTCCCACTGGAGAATGAACATGCTGCCCTGCCCCTCTCTGCCCCACCCCCACCATATTTATTGTGTATTTGTGGCCAGATTAAGTTCAATTTACCTTCAAAAATATCCTGATTCTTAGTTTCCTAAGATCAAGATTACTTTGATGTATCATGTAGCTTGACTAGCAACTACAGACCATCTTATCTAACCCGTCATTTTAGAGTAATGGAAAATAAGGTTCAGAGAAGCAAATCAATTAGCATCTTTTTATCTATTAACAACTTCTGAGTTATTAGTGCCCATTAGTGATTTACGATCGAAGGATTATTGATTCGTTCAGTCAGTCAGTTAACATTTACTAAGTACTTACAATGTGCCAGGCACTCACTGAAATGCTGGAATTGCAAAAAAGAAGGAAAAGACATTTCCTGTATTCAAAGAGTTTGTAATCTAATGGTGAAGATAACAAGCCAATAAATATGTACAAACAATATGCCAGATGAATAGGAAATATCAATAGAAGAAAGGTCTTAGAATTAAGAGGGATTGAAAAAAACTTCTTATAGAAGGTAATTTTTTATCAGGGACTTAAAAGAAGTCAGGGAAGCCAGCAAGCAGAAATGAGAGAGAACATTTAAGACATGGAAGACTGCTAGTGACTATGCCCAGGATCAAGAGATTGAGTGTCTTGTTCAAGGAACAGCAAAGAGGCTAGTGTTACTGTACTGTGTGGGGGTGGGTGGGAGTGGTGTAAGATATATGAAGATTGGTAAGATAAAGGGAAGTAGGTTAAAATGGGCATTGAATGCCAAACAGATTCTTTTATATTTGATACTGGAGGCTTATTGGGGTTTGAGTAAAGGGGTGACAATGTCAGATTTGTACTTCAGGAAAATCACTTTAGTGTCTGAACATGGATGGCTGTGGTAGGGTGTAGGAGTGTGTCATGGTAAATCAGTAGGTTGAGGAACTAAGAGGTTAGGATACAGAACAGGGGTGGGGTGGGCATCAGAAGTTATGTAGTCCAACCACTTCATCAGGAAACTGAGGTTCAAATGGCACAGAGACTTTCCCAAGAACACACAGAAAATAAGTGGTAGAGCAAGGGTTTGAGACCAGGTTCATTGTTGATTCCAAATCCAGTATTCTTTCATCCACACTACTGTGTCTCTTTCTTAAGGATCGCTTCTTAATACTTCTTCACTATCCAGTGATATCACTCAAACACCCATAGAAATTCTGAGAGTCAGACATACAGATAGGTTAGTATATCTTGAAATACAATAATTTTATTTTGCCAAATTATTTCCAAAATATTTGGAAAGAAAAAGAGCTGAACAAAGACTGATAAAGAGACAAAGTGGTGTAATACATGGAGGACGATAATTAGAGTAAGAAAGACCTAGGTCAAAGTCTTGTCTCTGATCCATACTGCCTTTGTGATTACAGACAAGTCACTTTGACTTCTATGTATCCCAGCCAACTCTCAACTTCAACTTGAAGATGAATTGGCAATTGGTATCAGTGGAGGCAATCTTCATAGATTTCTCTATACAGCCAAAATTACAGGTCTAGATCAAAATAGTGAACACAATAGTAAGACTAGTGAAATAAGAGAACATTACGTACATTTTTTGATTGATGAATGAGTTTAAAGAGAACTATTATCAATAATAGGACTTGCCAGTTAGTATTCAGGAAGGCTATGGCAAATAATCACTGATTTCAAGCTGTGGGACCAGCATCAGAGATAACCTAGCTTTCTCAAGTGAAGAGACTAAACTAGATGAGTGTAAGCTGTTATCACTCCAGATGTTTACTTCTTTCTATTCATACATGACAGTCTGGAGAAAAAGAAAGAAATGAAAAACACAATTAACTTCTTTTGCACAGTAAGGGGGTATTGTCAGAGTGGAAGAATGAGCCAAAGAATAGAAGGAGGAAGTAACTAGGGGAAAGTAGGATAGCGAAAGTGTTGGAAAGAACGAACGGGAGTATGGACATGTGCATGACGTACATTTTCAGGGTAATAATATCCATATGCATTTAAAACAAAATGCTGCTATAAGTCTTAGATTGCCTCTATAGATACTAGGAACTATGGATAAAGAAGAGGACAGTATAGAATAGTTAAATGACCTTCATGCTTTGGTCATCAGATGAGCGCCAGCATCTTCAAACTTGAAAGACAATAACAGAGTAAATATGTTCTCTGGTTTCATTTTATCTAAACTTCTATAGACTTTAATTCATATCATATTTCCAAGTGTTCAGATATATAAAACTGAGACAGAAATCTAAATAGGTCATGCAACAAGCTTTGGCCACTGAAACACTTTGAGCTTTGTTTAGAGACATCATTGGATATCAGTCATTACTATTCTGTGTCATTATTAAGTTGCTGAAAATAAGAGCAGACCATCCCCAAATCTCTCTCTCTCCTTCTCTTTCTCTCTCTCTCTCTCTCTCTCTCTCTCTCTCTCTCTCTCTCTCTCCCATAAGGGGATGGTAATCAAATCAAAATCTGTGTTCTTGTTCTTTTCCATAAACCAATAGCTAGGAAAAAGAAAACAGGAAATTGTCTCTATCTCATAGAAATGCTACCAAAATATCAACAAACATCTAAGTTGTATCTGGAAGCTTCTTTCCCAACCCCCATACCATTATCCAACTTTCCCTTATGATTTATGTATTAGGACTTGCACCTCAAGTCCCAAACGAATGGTTTTAAAAGGGTAAGCAGAAGTTAGGTGAGCTGAATGATGGTTAATTTCATTAATTCCTGTGAATTTTACTGAATTAGAAAGTTAATTCAGAGCATTTTGAAGTTTGTGGCACTCATTAAATGCGCTGAAGTTGGAAATGCTGCCCAAAATTTTCTTAGGCACTCTGGAAACTCAGGGTCTTGTCCCAGACCTACCATTAAATTTACTGAATGACCTTAGAAAGGAGACTTTGGTACTCTAGAACACAGGTTCCTAAAGCTAAACAAACAACTATAAATCTGACTATTTATTAGATAATGATTTTGTTCTTGGATTGGACATGTGATTACATTAGTGTAGAGAACTCCTGATGAGGTAAGTGGAGGGACAATACAAACTGGCACCTTTTCTCTAACCTAGAGTCTAGAAAATTGCCTGGGACACTTAGAAGGTAAGTGATTTGCCCAGGGTCACAAAGCCAGTATAGGTCAGAGGTGAAATTTGAATATGTCTTCATGAAACAGTGTTATTTGACAGAATAGAAAATGAATCATCCTCATCATCAAATACTGTGGAATTCTTACCTTATCAGGAGTTCAGAACAAAGTGTCCCTTATTCAAAGAAGTTTTAATACTGAAAATATCTCCTTAAAAGGTGTTATTGTTCAGCCACTTTTCAGTCATATCTGACTCTTCATCATCCCATTTGGGGTTTTCTTGGCAAAGATACTGGAATAGTTTGCCACTTTCCTCTCCAGATCATTTTACAGATGAGAAAACTGAGTCTAACAAGGTTAAGTAAGTTGTCCAAGGTCACACAGTTAGTAAGTATGAGGCCGAATTTGAACCTGGAAAATGAATCTTCCTAACTCTAGGCCCAGCACTCTCTCTGTTTCCCCCCTTATAAGGTGGTCTTGCCTAAAAGATGATCCCACAACCCAGATAACACTATAGTAGTCTTAAGTGTAGCGTTTACCATGGTCCTGCAAACATACCCTGAAAACCAATGAGAATAATGCTTGGTGGAACCCTGGGCAACGTGGGTATTCTAGTTCACAAAACAATACAGCTTTTGAAGCTAGGAATCCATATGTTTATAATACAAGGACTTTATGGCTTCATATACACAACCATAATGTTTAGAAAATAAAGAGTGTTTATTCTATGCCAACTTGGCATCTATTCCCACCCGATTATAGCCTATAAGTAGATTTGTTTTGAGCCAATAAGTTTAAGGGTGGAAAATGGAAAAGATAACAGTATGCATTACCATACCAAATCCTGCAATTGTCCAGACTGTAACATCATTGTTTCTGTGCCTGCTGCGCAAACACGCCTTTTGTTTCAGGGTCTGTAAAATGTGAGTTGTCTCACTCATCATTGGCAACTCTTTAATCTTTCCTTCTTGGCTTAGGAACACTATAAAAGTAGTTATGGGTGATTCATACTACTTTTCATGCTTTAGTGGCAGACTTTTTTTTTTTAAAACACCCTCTAAGCTTTTCAGGGTATGGGAGGGGGGAAGGGAGAGAAGGTAGAAGACATCTGCTCCTGAGTTGTCTCTGTTGTTTGTACACTTCAGTGTTTCCTGATTAGGTCTGTGTGAAGCATTCTTTATAAAGCAGGAACCTCAGCCAAATTTGCCGGGTTTCAGGTCTGCAGACAAAATTTAAACCAGCTGGATTTTATTGGGATCCTTTGTGTGCCTGTAAACCTTTCAACGTAACCGAAGCCAACATTTGTCTCTGTTGGAATGGAATCGGCAAAGTCTTCTGAGGCTTCTTTCTCCCTCACCCCTCTTTTGGAGGAGAGTTTTGAATTATGAAAGGTCATATGGTATAACCCACCAGATAATTCCTTAGGGCATCCGATTGGATCTGATTGGGTCTCCCACTCCATGTGGGGTAGAAGGTGCAACCAGACATGATGCCGACCTCAGTCAAATCTTCAGAGAAATGAAGGGAAGCTTGTGGTTCTCTCAGCACTCTGGTTCTAAGTACTCCAAATTAAAGCATTTAATGATTTCAAGCACACACATGTCACTATGTTTAGCCAACCTGGCAAGTAATGGAAAGGTTATTGTATTCATAGCTGGCAAAAATCCCATGATTAGTTTTTGAGTGTGCCTTAAGTGGAAGACATTATATTTTACTATTTGGGCCAATATGTTCCTTACTTGTGAGGATATATATCTGCATAGAGTTAAATGTAGACATAATCAAATCAAAGAACCTTACTCTATTGCTATTGTTTAATAATCTTTTCTAAAAAAGATTGAGACTCTGGAAAACAATGATACAGGGAAGCTGTAGCATGATAAAACAACACTCTGTACTCTTCAAACCATGATGCCTTTCTCACAAATCATGATCATTTTCAAAGGGTAGAAAAGGCAAGTGGAGAAATAGTGTGGTCTAATGCATAGAGAGATGGCCTTGTAATCAGAAGAGCCAGGGGTTCTGGCCCCATGCCTTACAAAAATGATTTGGTGACTCTGAACAAATCACTAAACTTTTTAGGGCCCTAGGAAACTTCTGAAGTCTATAAATTTAAGAGCATTTACTGATCAGCATTGTTAGGAGTTTCCTCTGTGAGAATTTGCATCAATGAAATAATAAATTCTACTAAAAAGAGAAATAAACTGTGGTATAGAGTCACTTCACTATGGCCTTGGTTTCTTCATCCGTAAATCGACAGTAATAGTTTATTAGGTTTCTGAAGTTCCTTTTAATCCCTATATCTAGTAATACTACCTCCCTATTTCTATGTATGTATGCCTGGGGTATGGTGAGACCTCCAGTCTCTGTCACTTACTATCTATATGACTCTGGGTAAATCACTGAACAACTTTAAGCCTCAGTTGCCTCATTTGTCAAATGAGGGAGTCAAATTAACTGAATGGCTTCTAAAGTTTCTTCTGGCTCTAAGTTTATGATCCTACAGTCCTTTAGGCATTTTAAACAAATAAGCATTCATTTTAAAGCTTTTACTCATAGGCAGAGTAAGTGGCTGCCTAGAGGGTAAAATTGGAGTGGTGTTATTTTGAACCACCAAATATTCTTTCCCCCTTATGAAATTAATTCCTTTGTGTTAAGATTTTATCTCCTAAATTCCCCAAATAAAATACATATGTATTTCTTGGAAGAGGCAACATATTAACGCATAATTAGCTATTAACATCAATGGTTAACAGAACTTAGATGAAAAGGGGCACAGAAAAATTATATTTTATGTGTCTGGGTGGGACTAAGAAGTTTGGCCTCTCCAGTAATCAGGGAGAAGCATGGTAAGGTGAGTACCTAATAAAGGAGTGCTCAATAGGTTTGGGTTTAAGTGAGGGAGAATTGTGCAAATTTGTCAGCTTCATTTTCTCCTCTGAAGTTATTGAAATCCAGTGGCAAGACAAAAGTCAGGATGACTGGCAATGGCCTTGGCATCTTTGATGTCTGACCAAGCTGCCTTCATGGCTGTTCAAAGAAATTATTCTTATTTGCTCATTCTTAGAGGAAAGTCTTCACATGTTTGGAATAGATATCCCCCTAATTCACCAATGAGTTCAAGGCCCATCAGCTACCCTAAACCTGGTTCATGCCATCTGTTGAGACAGTTTTTTCTAGGGTGTGGCCACTGCACATGTCACAGCTTCTTGGAGCCACAAGTCAGAGTTGGGTGAGAGGTGGAACCCAAAGGTGGGTGAGCAGCCCTAAAAAGGGCTCAGCAAACCCACTAACCAGAGGTACTAGTCCTCCAGAAATGCCCTATGTGCCCAATGAATAGGCAGATAAAGGGTTTTAACAGGAGGTGGGATGGCATCAAAAGTATACTTCACATAGTCCATAATTTGATTGATTGCTGGCCCTGATCCATAATGTTTTTAAGTTGTTGAGGGGATAATTCCACCATTGCCTTTGTGGCCTTTACATCCTCCAGTCCAGGAACTCCTAGAGTTTCTTCAAGGACCCTCAAGTCTTTGATTCAGGTAGACCTAAATATTTCCTTGTGCTCTAAGCACAAAATAGGCCAATAATTGGAAGTTAGAAACATGCCTAGGACAATAATTGTGTCCATTATCAACGAGGTAAGCCTTAGTCATATCCTGAAAGTCCCAATCCAATATAAACCTACTTCTCTTTAGTAACCAACATTTATTTAAAGAGCTGATGCTATTTTATAAATAAAATGCAGGAAGATCAGCATAGTCACAACTACCATTGGGAGCTTTGCTGACCTTCCTTTGAGGTTTTCAGGTCCTATTTCAGGACAGACCTAATTTATTGCTTTTATCCCCAAATACCACAAGTAAGTAAAATTAATCTATCATTCTATGGCTCTAGAACTCAGGTACTTAGGACCAGAACCCAGAGGACCTAAGGTCCATGGCCTACCACTTCCAAAATGCAAAGCTTAAAGACCATGATCAGAACCTATAGTCTGAAAATAGCCTCTGCCGGCATATGGAGACACACATTCTCTATGTCTTTGATTCTTCGTGTCTTTCTAACAATGGATATCCTCAGCTATATTTTAGATATCAGGAATTGTAAGGACCACGGAAGCAGTGATGAAAATGGATACAATATTAGAGTAAGAGTCGTGAGCCATTCTCGGCCTCTAAGTAAATGTATTAATTTGATCATGCCACTTAGACTCTTTTTGCTTCAGATTCTTTACTTGTAAATTAGACTATTTCATCCCCAACATACGTTTCACTTTTAATATATTGTGATTCTAATTATTGGTTTTAGTTTCTAACAAAAATTCCAAGAAAACAAGGCATTCTCAATTTCTAACCTAAATGTCAGACTGTAAAGCTTCTTTCTATGTGTGCTCTATTCCCAAAGCAAATGCAAAGGAGCACAATATTCTGCTCTGTAAAATAGACCATATATCCTGGAACAATAAAATAAAATCAAATCAAGAAAGAGTCTGTTACTTCTGTCTTTCCAAATCTTTGAATGATGTGCTTACACTACAGAAATTATTAAATGCTATAATGCTATTAGTAACAACGTTCTACCTAGAAGATGTGTTCTTATTCAAAGAAGAGATGGTATTCATTCATGTCCTGAAGATCCTCTCTTTGCTGCAATTTCTGGTCAGTTGGTTATAGTTTTGCCACCATGCCAAATGTTATCAATCACCCTGCCTTCCTAAGATTATTGAATAATACTCCTTTTTATGCGTAGTATGTTTTGGCCAAATTGGACTTTTTGTTGCTTGTTCTTCATAAAAAGTGCTGTGCTGGAGCCAGCTGGAAAAGGCTTGCAAGATTGGATCATATGACCTCACGGAAATCACTTTATCTCTCTGTGGCTCATCAAAAATTAGAGTTTTGGTCTAAAGAATGCTTATTTTTTTTATAATCCTCCAATAGTAGAGTTTTATTCTCTTTGAGAGGAAAGAATGTTTTTCCCCCTATTTCTATATCTGGAAGGATCGATTGGTAAAAAGAAGGGACGTTTGAAGATAAATGAATTATTAGTATGTTTTAAAAAATAACTAGTTCTCCACAGCCCTTTATTTGTCACTTGATGTAGTGGGAAGAGTAAGGTATTTGGTGTCGAAAGGCCTGGGTTCAAGTCTGAGCTCTCCAACTAAATAGCTGTATGATCACGGACTAGTCCCTGAAATTCTCTGAATGTTAGTTTCTTGTCTTGAATAGAAGTAAACACATTTGCATGGCCTACCTCATAGGGTTGTTTTAAAGAGAGAACTTTATCTACTTTGATGTACCATATAAATTCTATAATATCTACATATAAATTCTGCTATTCTCAGAAAAGGAGAGAGCTAGGTAGCTCAGTAAATAGAGCTCTGGGCCCAGAGTCAGGGAGACTTGAGTTCAAATCTAGCCTCAGGTATTTACTAGCTGTGTGACCATGACTTAACTTGTCTTAATCCACTGGAAAAAGAAATGGCAAACTACCCCAGTATCTTTGCCAAGAAGACCTCATGGTCCTTGGGATCATGAAGTGTCAGACATGACTAAACAACAAAAATTTTCAAGAGAAAAAAAAAAGACCTGATTGTTAAATTTTCAGTTCAAGCAGTTATACCTCTGAAATTGATAAAAAAAAAAGCTACAAATCAAAGCTTGATTTATTGTTTTGATGAATGTCTAAACATACAAAAGTGACGGAAAAAATGTTAATAAGGTACATTAAACTTAAACATGTGCCAAGTATATACTTTTCCCCCAGAAAATTAATTGTTAAACTTTACCAGCATAGACCTGTTCATATAGGTCATTCCATGTTCTTTCTCTCTGCCTTTGACAGGCTGTCCTATATGCCAAGAAGGTAATCCCGCCTTACCTCTAGCACTTGAAATCTCTAGATTCTTTAGAGGTTTAGCACATGTGACACTCCTACAGGAGGCTGTTCCTTTTACCCTCTAATCATTAGATCCCTCAATTTGATATTCTTCTGATTTTATTTTGTATATAGATCATGCTCTCTGTAGTTTCTTCACCTGATTTACACAAACACTCAGACACATAGACTGTCCTCAGAGGACAGTCTGGGTTTTTGATAATGTCATTCATGAGCCACTACAAATCTGTTTTCTACTGATAGTTGACTAAATTAATTAGTTGTCTTTAAAAAAACACATTTATTCAAATGGTATAGCAAGAGCAGTTGGTTCCCATATTCTCCTCCGTGATACTGCCAAAGTCAAGTCTATAGTAATAGTCAACAGTCCCCTTTCCTCCTGTCAGGGTATTTGAATACCAACTACATATTTAATTGAATCCAGCATGAATCCACACCAGTGTTAAATGTATCTTTTCCATTTCATACTTGTCACATCATTTTTTTATTCTTAAATGTATGTATTAAACTTATCCATATTGAATTCCATCTTATTTGACTTAATCTTGTGTTCATTTGTTCAGATCTTTTTTGAATCCTGCATCTGTCACCTAGTATGTGACTTATCCCTTTCAAAGTGATGCCATCCATGCCTTAATCCAAGTCATTAGTAATAACATTCATCAGCTCAAGACTAAGCCCAGAAATATGAAACACTCTCCTATTGATAGACATCCTTCTAAATTACATCAGACCATTTATGTCAACTCTTTTAATCAAGCAGTTTTAAATCCCTCTAAATGTTCTATCTAGCCTACAAGCCCTCAACTTTCCAAGGAGAATTGCAGAAGAGCCCTTATCAGATGCTTTGTTCCACTATCGATCAACCATATTATACAACATTCTTCAGAATTATTCATTTAATAACCCTATCAAGAGAGAAAATAAGGTTAGCCTGACATACCCTGTTCACAGTAAAACCCAACTCTTTTGCAATCACCACTTTTCTTTATGTCCATTAACCATCTCAAAATATGTTAGGAATCAAAGTCATGTTCACTGGCTCACTATTTGCAAACTTGATTCACTTCTCTCCCCAACTCTCCACAGTTCTTCAAATTTCACCAACAGTGGCTTGGCAATCTTGTATATTTTTCTGCACTCTGAAATGTAGTTCGTCTGGGCCTAGTGACTTGGATTTACCAAGGGACATTAACTGTTTTCTTATCTCTCAATCTCTTACTTTTTCCTTGACCACCAACTCCCTACTACTCATCCCTCTCTGTCTCTCTGTCTCTTGTTGTTCTTTCTCTCCTTCTCTCTCTTTTTTTTCTCTGTCTCTCTCTGTCTCTGTATCTCTCTGTCTCTATCTCTCTGTCTCTCTCTCTTTCTTTCTTTCTCTCTCCCCCCCAAATAAAAAGGTAATTTTCCTTTTCAACAAAGAGCAAACCATTGATAAGAAGCTTTGCCTCCTCTCTACCAGTAATCATTGTCCTATTTACCAAGCCACATCCCTATCTGTGCTTTGATTTTCCTTTTTTCAATATTAATAAAAACAAAACAAACAAACCATCCTCAGCCTTAATACTGATGACTCTAACAACAACTCGTATGTATAATTTCATAATTCTTTAAAGTATGTGAAGCACTTCATATTTGATTTGTTATTCGATCTTCGTTACAAGCATGTGAGGGGCAGCTAGGTGGTGCCGTAAATAGAGTGCTGGGACTCCAGTCAGGAAGATCTGAGTTCAAATCCAGCTTTAGATACTTTCTAGCTCTGTGCCCACGGGTAAGTCACTTACTCTATTTGCCTCAGTTTCCTCATCTGTAAAATGAGCTAGAGAAGAAAAAGGCAAACCACTGCAGTATATTTGCCAAGAAAATCCTAAATGGGGTCACAAAGAGTTGGGCATGACTGAACAGCAACAACCCAATGAAGTAGGTTCTTTTATTACAGTTTTACAGATGTGAAACTGAGGTAAAAAGAAATTAAATTACTTGCCCAGGGTTATATGGCTCATAAGAATCTCAGGCAGGATTTGAAGATAAGTCTTCCTGACTCTGAGTCTAGAATTCAATTTGTTTTTCCACCTTCCATACCACATTTTTGTATTCATTGCAGATCTTTTTTTTAAATCTCTCTCTCTTTATATATTACTTATTTAGGCTTTTCTGAGGATCATAGAGTTATGGCCACAAGAGGACTTATGGATAATCTAGGCCAAGGGTTCTTAACCTTTTCTTTTCTGTCATGAACCCCTTCAGAAGTCTGTAGAAGGCTGCGGATTCCTCAAAATACTGTTTTCAAATAAATGAGAGGAAAGCTAAATTTTAAAGTTAGTCAAAATGAAGATTCTTTTTTTCCTATCATAATTCAGAAACTCTTTGAAATCTTTCCCTAATTTCCTCCCCAGGCATAGAACCCCTGGTTCAGTGTTATTCCTTCACTTTAGAGATAGTGAACTCAATCCTTAAAGAGAAGTAGTAGGTAACAGAACCAGAGTCTAAGTCCAAAAATCCTGACTCCGAATCCATCATTCTTATGATACATATTTTGTTAGACACCAAGGAAATAATTGCCAGTAAATTTTACCAATGATATTCTCATTTGTATCTTACATTATTATGGAAATAGAAATATACTCAAATGCATACTGGGGAATATGTTGGAGTTTTTTTTTTCTTTGAGAATCAAATAATCTTGAATGTTAGGACCCTTGTTGAAATGAATATTCCTATCTAATTAGAATGGAAAATGAGACATAAGGATTATAGTTGGAAGGAATGTTAGAGGTTATCTAGTCCTATTTCCAATTTCATAGTGGAGGACACCAAAGCCTGAAAAGGTTAATTGAAATACTTGTGGTCATATAGGTAGTAAGGAGTAGAGCTGGGACTGGAACTCAGGTTTTCTGGTTCAAAGACCCCAAAATTTTTCCACTGTAACTGTTGTCTGCCCTTGCTTCTATCTTATTTACATATCTTTTGTAAAAAAAATATTATTCTGAACTTATACACCAAAAAAGAGCATTTACAAACATAATCAAACAAATAAAGAGATTCTCTGTGAAACTGTGAGTCTCTATTTCATATGGAGAAGCCAGAAGGCCAGGCCTAGGATCAAGACGACCGAATTTCAAGTTCAGCCTCAGATACCTGCTAACTCTGTGGACCTGGACAAATAATTTTACTGCCATTTGTCTTAGTTTCCACATCTTTGAAATGGGGATTATAATAGTGCCTACTTATCTTATTCTCTTTTTGTTAATTAATTTAGTTTTAGTTTACAACATTCAGTTCCTCAAGTTTTTGAGCTTCAAATTTTCTCCCCCTCTCTCTCAGGTTTGTTTTAAGGGTCAAATAACATAGTAATTGCAAAGTGCTTGGCACAGCGTCTGGTACATAGTAAACTTTATATAAAGGTTAGCTATTATTATTGCTTACTTTTTAAGAGTATATTAAGAATTCTACATGTAACTTTCAAGACTGTCCTGTTTGTGCTTCCTTCTGAATATCCGTCAGTTCTGTACTGTGCATTAAAAACAAACAAACACCAATAACACCAAAAACTGTTTCAATTTCTTTTTGGGGAAGTGTAATTGGGCTAAGCTTTCCTTTCCACTTGCAGCAAATATGTCCACATTAACAGAGAGGAAAAGAAAGGAAAACATATCTAAGGCGTGATTATATTGCCTCTTTTGAAAACCTCTAGTAAGCCACACCCAGGCCCGAGATTATGTGTTTTGTCAAAAGTTACACAGATATAATATTTGGTAAATTGACCAGAATTTTTGGTTTGACTAGGCGTAGCTAGAGCAAGAGGACCTTGGTCTCAGGGCCCTACATCAGATAGATACAATTATGCTTAGAACCTAGGTAATAGGAATGATCACTTAAAAAAAAGGAAGCTGTCAGCTTTTCCTCCCTACACTGTCCTCACATATTAACTATTGAAATAACATTCTGGTTGTTGTCCTTGCCCTAAGTCTCCCCACTCCTCCCCACCTTCCACTCCACTGATCTCTGAATGCCTATGGGATTTATGTTCTGCCACCTTAAATCCTGCAGATCGTTTATGCTGTGTTGTCATATGCTGCTTTCTAGTTTGGTACACATAACTTTTTTCTTTCCAATAGAATTGTAGGCTCATCAAGGACAAATATGATGCCATTTATTTCTTTGATATTCTTTACAATGGCTAGTACAAGCAGGGGAATACTACAGGTGCCTAATAAATGCTTGTGAAATGAATTTCATTATTTGTACTTCGAGGCCCCAAACCAGAAGGATTACTTGATGGCCATAATAAAGATCTCTGCAAATGCCCTCATGAAAATCTGGGATTTTCATGCTGGTCTGTATCAATGTCTTAAATAATACTTTCAGGTGTACTGATTGTAATTCTAATAATAACTGGGTATCTATAATGTGATGGTCAGTTGGGCTTTCAGCTATGTGCGATACTAATTGTAGCAATCTGAGTGGGATTTTTTTTCAGGGCTTTCTATCAAACTATGTTGTAATTAATGCAATACAATTGTTTACAGCTTTGGATAAGCCATGTGTTTCCACGGTTTGGTAATCAGGACCCAGAACAGAGATTAGAGACTGCTATTTAGAACATTTGCTCAATAGGAACTGACAATTATTCTTGAACTTTCCAATTCTGTGTGGTCTGATGACTTACATTTCAGCAACATGTGTGTTAATCCTGCCCCCACGTCTCCCCCAATCCCTGCCCATTTCCACCATTTGTCAAATGTAATGCCTGTTGCATTGAGCTTGTCCAGATCTCTGAGATATCTCTTTCCCCTCCTTAAAGTTTGTCAAGGTGATGGCATGTACACTGATAATAGTGATGTAGACATAGTGTACTAGATATGAGTGTAGAACTATTAATCATAAATAATTGGTGGACTTTCTTGGAGACAGATGACCACTTGCACAGCCAAGACCTGACACTCATTCCTTTCACAAAAGGATAGTGTAAGGCAGAGGTGTCAAACATTTAGCTTCTGGGCCACATGAGGCCCAGCATTACTCAGTATGCCAGAAACAGATTAAAATGTAACTGTGAAATATTTAACAAAATAAATGAAAACACAATAAAACATAGATAGCATTACATTTTAAAACTAAGTCAATATGTGGCTCAAAGGGATCTTTAGGTACGGATTAGTGGTTCTGTTTCTATTTGAGTTTGGCACCAGTAGTACAAGGCATGAAGCCAAATGAATGTCTGGGCTTGAGGGTTCGAGCTTTTATCCCTGGAAATTTTTAATGTGATAGAAGGGAAAGCATGCTGGATTTTGAGTCAGAGCACTTCGGTTTGAATCCCACCTGTTTCTGTACTTAATAAATGTGCAACTCACTTAATATTTTGGGCAAATCATTTCTCTGGGTCATAATGTCATTATCATTAAAATTAGGATACTGGAATCTTTATTAGTATACAGATGGCCACTTAGGCTTCTCCAGCTCCAAGATGTTCCTACAATCTTGAAAAGCTAGCCTCAGGTGTGCAGACAGAGATCAAAAAGAGCTGGGAATCTACTATGAATTTAAGCGCCCCTAAGAGATGTAGACCTGCAATAGCTCTCTAATACACATATATTATTGTGCATTACATTTACCTGTAGCTGTCTTATCTCCTTATGATGCTATAAGTATGATGAAGGCAGATATCAGGTCATATCTAGCTTTGTTATCTCCTTCCAATTCTGACAATGCTTCAAACTTAAGAGGCATTTACTAATTATTATTAATTGATTTGGGTCAAAATTGATGTTTTTTTTAAATTTCTTAATTACCTCCAACATTTAATGCTTTTATTGAGTGTAAAGATACCAATACATTTTGAGATATTATTCTGCCAATGACGATTTCCTTCCTAAATATTGTTAAAGTGTTGAGGTTTCCCCATTTTGCATGATTTGCAGACTATCCTCTGTGATTTTGAGTTTTCTCTCATTAGCAAAACAGTACCCTGAATAGATTCTTCAAGCCACTGGTCATCTTTGAAGATGCTTTAGGCAGTTGATGATATTCTAATATGAAAATTAGCTTACTTCTGCATCCAGCATAAATGAACAAAATAGTTCTATAAGAAAGAGACATCATTTTCTTAATGCCTAATCAAGAACAATGACTTTGTTCTTGTTTGGGTAAGGGGAAGTGAGAAGAGATAGAATAGGAGATCTGTGGGCTCTTATGCCCTGCTTAAGTGGTCTGTAGACTGATAAAGGTTGCAGAATACATACAGAAATATTTGGAGCAGCACCACTTATGGTGTACAAAGAATTGGAAGGAAAGTGAGTACCTATCACTTGGTTAATGGCTACACAAGTTATGGTATATTAATATAATGGGATATTATTCATTGTAGAAAGGATTAACATGAATAATTCGATGACATTTATGAGTACGTTTATGAAGTGATGCAAAGGGAAGTAGGCAGAACCAGAAAGAGAGAATTAGAAAGAAAGAAAATAGAAAGAAAGAAGAGAGGAAGAGAGAGAAGAAGGGAAGGAAGGAAGAAGAAAGAAGAGAGGAAGAACAAAAGGAAGGAAGGAAGGAAAGAAAAAAGGAAGGAAAGAAAAAAGGAAGGAATGAAGAAAGGAAAGAAAGAAGGAAGGAAAGAAGGAAAGGAGGGAGGAAAAAAGGAAGGAAGTGAGGAAAGAAGGAAGAAAGGAAGGAAAGAAGCAAGAAAAGAAGGAAGGAAGGGATGAAAGAAGGAAGAAAGGAAAGAAAGAAGGAAGGAAGGAAAGAA
>CM053627.1:181373219-181420552 GCA_028646595.1 Phalanger gymnotis | reverse complement strand
AAAAACCAGGAAAGCAGTAACCAGAACAAAGATATAGACATTGGGGGCATAAGGGCAATTCTGGGAGAAACAGCAGGCAGGAGAGGAAGGGGAAATGGGAGAGGAGTTCAAACTTGAGACCTAAAGATGTTTCGAGCATTTTCCAGCTGGAAGAATGTTATGAAATTGGCTGCGTCCTTAATCTCTCACAATATCCTGTAATATCCCATAATAATAACTTCCTGCCTTGACAGCCTCCCACCCATAATCCCTAGCATTGATTATATATATGGAAAGCTCTATGTGTGGAGGATGGTTATTGTTTGGGGGGGTGGGGATTGGAATACCACAATAGCAAAATGAACAATAATGATAAAAATACGGTCCATTCATCATGTCAATCAAATTTGTACTTAATAGTGCTCTGCTGTTCAATGCAGGACACAAATGGGAAAATTAATTTTCATATAAATTTAATGTAAATTAATATAAATTTATTTTTAATATATGCATTTAAGAAATAGAAGTTCACAGTATCATATACAAAACTTTTTGTTCATCTGCATGTATTGGAATGTTTGTATTTTTAGATAATTGAGCTCATAAGAAAAAAATTGAAAAAAAGTTTTCTGGTCTTTGATATTAATAGTTGCTGCAGAATTCTATCTGGGTAACAGCAGGGGTGTAGGGGGGACCTAGTATTCAGCAAATATTTCTACCAGTTTGTCCATATCTAACTCTGTGATTGTCCTGGGAGTATCAAAATATTTTTCACAACATTTGGTGCTGAATAATAATTTTAATATTTTTTCTTTTATTTTTTCTAACAGAACTGGGCACCAGAGAAAGAAGATAAGTTATTGGTAGGTAGACTATAGAAATGGTATGGGGTAGACAGAGGGTTGTGGTGAGGCTAAAATGAGTTAGAATATGTAAAGTGCTTTGCCAACATTAAATGTTAATTCCATTTATTATATAGTCCTTCCCTGGAGTAAGGGTAACAACTTCTCTAAGTCAGATCTTCAAAGTGTGGCTCTACTAGTTTATGCAAAGAATTATTTCTAGGACAACCCATCTAGTGAAATGGATAGAGTGCTGGGCTTGGGATTCAGGGAGATATGGCTTCAAATTTTCCCTCTGATTCTTATGAACTGTGTGAATCTCCCTGAGCCCCAGGTTACTCTTTAAGGCAGCTACTAAGGTGATGGGGGAAGATATTCCCATTCAGGCATTTCAGATTCTAGACCATCAAATGTACTCGTATTCAAATATGGCTATCATATGCGCATGTGATAACCATCCAAACTTTAATTTTAATGGTCCTTTCTCCAAGATCGCATTGCCAAGAGGAGACTATAATACTTGTTTAGTCATTCTTCAATTGTGTTTGACTCTCCACTATCCCATTTGGGATTTTCTTGTCAAAGATACTAGAGTCGTTTGCCATTTCTTTCTCCAGCTCATTTTACAGATGAGGAAATTGAGGCAAACAAGGTTAAGTGACCTGCCCAGGGTCACACAGTTAGTGAGTATCTGAGGTCAGATTTGAATTCATGAAGATGAGTCTTCCTGACTTCAGACCTAGTACCAAGCACTCTATCCACTGTACCACCTAAGGTACCTTTAACACAGAGTTTTACATTTTGGGAAGAGCGAGAGAGAGAGAGAGAGAGAGAGAGAGAGAGAGAGAGAGATTATATGACTTGCTACTTGTTCAGCATCACGCAGAACGTAATGTCTGAGTTAGGATTTGACCTCAAGTTTTCTTGACTCTAAGTCCAACACTACCATATCATTAAATTGTATCTGGATTCGGATTCTTGCTTCACATTTTTAATAAGCAGCTATGTGACCATGGACAGTCACTGAACATCTCTGAACTGTTATAATCAGTAAAATGAGGATATTATGTGCCCTGCCTATTTCATAGAGCTGTTATTAAATGATTGTATTCTAAAACTTAAAAGACTATTTAAATATATTTTCATGATATTATCATGGATTTTAAATAACTCCCTCCCACATCTGACTACAACCAAGGTTATTTCATACCATCTCCACACCTTTTATGCACTCTACATCCAAGGCAGATTAGACCACAAGCCATGTCTTATTTTCCTCTTGCTCCCTCCCACCTTGTTCAACACAGGCCACCTAACATGCCTATGCCATATCACCACTTCATTCTTAAAAGAATCTTTTCTTTCCTTCAAGTCTCAGTTTTAAGGCAGGAAACGGGATGCTGATATTGGGGCATAGCTAGAAGTCCAGCTTGTTCAGAAAATGTATCTCTTGTCTTTTTCACTCTAAGATCCTAGAAAAGGTCATTTGCATTCATGAGTTTTAAAAGTACTATAGATATATAAGTGGAAAGGAACCTTAGAGGTTATGTACTCTGTTATAAGATGGGCTTAATTCAATCTAGGTCCCCAATTATTCAAGTTTGATAATGGAATGAAATGAGGCACTTATAGGTCATTCAGTAGGTAACAAAAGGGAATCTGCTTTGTCTTTGAAGGAAGATATTTCATAAGTATATGCACTGAGGATACCCCCAAGTTGATTCAGCTACTTGAAACTGTCTTACTTGAATTGTCCATTATGGTTTGCCAGATAAACAGTAGAGGGGTGGAAGCTCCTTATGGTTATTTCACACTTAGGCAATAAGTAAGTGATGTCAACAGCCGGGACTTCATTCCCTTGTCCCAATCAAGTCTCAAGGATGCTCTCCATACCTTTTAAGGAAAAACTAGCCCAATTCTCATAGGGGTAAGGGTTAAGATTCTGTTCTCACCACATTGCCCGACCCCTATGTTTTACAGAGGATGAAACTGACTCAGATTTGCAACCCAGATTAAAGGATTTGCCCAGGGTCACACTGGCAGCAAGTAGCAGAGCCAGGTTTCACATTAAGATCCTCCTACTGACGACTCTTTGTACTGTACCACAGAGCCTCATTGTGTCTAGTTTTGTTTTGTTTTCTCTTCTCATTCACTTCTAAATCCCTTGTAATCTGGCTTCTGAACTCATCACTCAATTGAAAGTACATTCTCTAAGGTAATCTAATGGCCTCTTCTAGAAAAACCCCAAACACCTTAAAATGTCACCTTACCTGCCCCCTCTTCCGCACGCACATTCAAAGAATCTAAAATTCCCACTTATTGCCTCTACTATAAAATGGGAAGTACTCGGTTTGAAATGTTAGGCTCCTCACAGTCTTGATTCTACTTACCTTTTCCATCATATTTCATATTATATTATTTTCACATTATCTCTGTCATACTTTATATCATTTCATCATATTATTTCTATCATATTTCATATTATACTCATATTTCATATTACATACTCTCCAATCAGTGTCCTACAAACTCTTCCTACACACAATATTCCTTTTCCTACTTCTTTCCCTTTGCAGGAATGGTCCCTTGTATTTAGGATATATTTCATCCCCACATTCACCTCACAGACCTTCCCCCCGCCATTTCCTTCAAAGTACAGCTTCAGTTCCCAATTCCTATAAAACAGTTCTCCTGATCGCTAAGCCTTTGATGATTTCATCCATTTGAAATTACTTTTAATACTTATATATATGCACTGTATTTACATGTACAAGTTGTATTTGTACTCTTACTCCCCTCCCCTTTCTTCTAAAACGTAGTTTAAGAAGACAGAACTGATTTGTTTTAGAATTACCCATAGTAGGCATACAATACATGTGTTTGGAATTGAATTGAACACAGAGTTTGTGAAAGGCAAGATTATGAAGGTTCTGGAAAAGGTAGGTGAAGGGTTTGCAGATTGTGGAGAGTTTTAAATTAATGTGGAAGAGAATGTGCTCTTTCTCCCTAGTGCCCTGCAGGTAGCCTTCAATATCTGATGGTATCAACATCCAAATGACTATAAGAAAGGGCAAGTATGGGCTAACCTCTTGAGTCTGTCCAAAGCTCAGGTTGCTGGTCAAATCCAGAATACCATCTCAAGTGTTTTAGGTTTTTCCTTTGTCTCATTCAATAAGACAGAAAAGAAAAGCAATAAGTAAAGGGGGTTCCGGGAGGGGTGGGGAGATTTAAAAAAAAAAAACTATGTATTTTCATCTCCATATTCAGAACAACCTCAGTTCCATTTGCTTTGCCCCTCTCCCTCCAAATTTTAATACCATATGGCAACAACCACACAATAAGGCTGTGTGAACGTGCCTGACTATCTATCTATAAGCAATCATTCACTATAATGAGAATTGTTTTGTTTTATTTTATTTTTCTAGTTAGATTTTACTTCTTTACCCACCCTTCCCCCCCTCCAGTAGATGATTCTGAGTACTTTAGTGTCAGAAAACTTTTTTTAACTTTCCTATAAAGCTTAACTTTCATGTCTCCCTGGGATCAAAGCATAATTTTGTAGGTTGGATCCCTTCAAGATGCTGAAAATATGAATTTTTTTTATTGATTCAGGATTGACTTTACCTTCCAGTCAATGTTGCAATGTACATGAATGTGGTTTTATAGGTGTGGGGGGATGCGTGAATATATGGATATAGATGAGTCTGGGTCTGGGTACAGTTTTAAATCCTTTTGAAACACTCTTGAGTTCCAGTGATATTGAAAATATCGATAACTGATAATGATGACAACATTGGTGGTGTTGAAAATGATGATGCTTAGAATTCATCATTTCATCTTAGTGAGAATTCCCAGAACCCTTCACTGCCTTAGTGGACGACCTTATTAATCACTTGGGTTCCTTCCCCCACAGGAGGCCATCTCCAATCATCCAATATGTATCTGGCCACTGGGCCCAGATGCCTTCAGAGGAGAAAGTGAGGCTGGTGACTTTGCACAACCCTCCCTCATTCATATCCAATTCACATGCATATCTTGGCATCACCTCTATGATGCTATGGTCCTCTTCCAGAATGAAGGACAAACAGCAATAACAAACAACAGTCCTCCCCTCATCCCTAATCATTGTTTGGTGATGAGCCTTTCCATCTTCATGGGACCTAGCAGAGCTTGTCATACACTCTGACTTTAAGAATCCAGGGTCACCTCCATGACTCAGAAAAGTCTCTTGGTGGAGAACTAATAATAACACCCTAATAAATCAAGTACTTGTGATTTCATGTGTGTGAATACTGTGTCTTCCAAAGGCAGAGCCCAACTCATCTCACACGTGCCGTCTTAAACAATTCCCTGAGGCTCAGGTTAAATGGCATGCCAAAGGTCACATAGGGATTAAAGTTCAGAAGTGAGATTTCACACTAGGTCTTCCTGTTTCTAAGACCAAGGTTATCAGAGAGGAATAATAACTACTCTAACAAATAGCCACAATAATAATATGAACATAATTTATATAGCTCTTTAGCACTATAAGTTTGCAAAGTGCTTTATGTATATCATTCCATTTGATCCTCAAAACAACCCTGGGAAGAGGGTGCTAATAATTATCATCATTTTAGGTTAGGAAAATTGACAATTAGAGAAGTTGAATGACTTGTTATAGGGCTCATATGGCTAGTCAGTGACTCTGGTAACAAGTCTTCCTGACCCCAGCACTCTCTCCACTATACCAGCAGACTACTAGCAGTTTCTTGAAGCAGGAGGTTAGCCTACGAGCATCCTTCTGAAAGAAGATGAGAGAAGCTTACTATTCTCGTTTGCAGACACAGGTGCCCAAGACGTATGGGGGTTGGAATAGAGGTTTTTCTATTGTAGCAAAGCAGGACTATTTTTTTTCACCAAGAGAAGGTGAGAATAATCCTACTTAACCTTAGAACCTTCCTGGGCCCTACTCCCCGATGCTTGGATAGGTTTAAATGGACACCTTCTCTGCTTTCTTATTCAGGCTTTGTTGGGTGGAGAGGAGATACTCAACCTCTTAGCGTATGCTGGTATGAGATAACTTGACTATTATTTCCAAGGTAAGAGATCTCTCTGAATTAGTTCTTATTTCATTGATAGCCCCTAAGGGGCTACATTATGGAATAGGAGATATAGAATTAGACTTGGACCCTAGAAGACCTGGATTTAAGTCTTATTGCCGACTATGTGAGAAGGAATAAGGTACTTTCAAACCCTTATGCTTCAGTAAACAGGATTTGTTGAAATGCCCCACAAAATTCTGTAAAGTCTTGTTGCTCATCTGAATTGGTAGAGGGAAGGCCTTCATTGGAATTCCCTACAATCATCAATTCTCAGGTCTAGACAAGAAACGTGTTCCTAGAGATCATCTAGGCCTCACAAGAAGGAAACAGAGGCTTAGGAAGGTTCAAGTACTTGGGCAAAGTCACAAAGATCTAGGCTGGTCCAGAATTGAGGCATTTTGTTGTTCAGTCTAGTGTTTGTGGCACTTTGCTCTAGAAACTGCCCCATATTTAACCAGCTACTGTGTTCACTAAAAGCTGTTTCAGGGAATGGATAAAGGGCATTTTCATCTCCATCTTATCCCCACTGTTGCAATGTTTCAAGAGAATCAATTTTATCATGGCTCTTAGGTCAACAACTTAACAAAATATTTATTAAATTTCTACTGCAGGGAGAATCTTATGCTAGACACAAGAAGAACACACAAACAAACTAAACACAGTTTATGATCTCTTAGGGCTAACCAACTAGAAGGTAAAACCGGATAAAGTTATAAATGCAAAAGGATATATGATCAATTCAATTCAATCAGCATTCTTTAAAATACCCACCAGATACTAGATACAGTACTAGGTGAAAGGGATAGTCCAAAGACAAAAAGGAAATGATTCTTGACTTCTTGAGGCCTACATTTTTTATCACTGAAAAAGTGAGGTGTAAACAACATGTGCATTAAAATGAAGGACAAAAATACCTAAACCAGGAAGAGTCAAAACAGAGAAAGAAAATTATAAACCAATTTCCCTAATGAATATTAATGGTAAAATTTTAAATAAAATACTAGCAAAAAGATTGCAGCAACTTATCACGAGAATAATACACTTTGACCAGGTAGGATTTATTCCAGGAATGCAAGGCTGGTTCAATATTAGGAAAACTATCAGCATAATTGATCATATCAATAACAAAACTAGCAGAAATCGTGTGATTACCACAATAGATGCAGAAAAAGCTTTTGACAAAATACAACATCCATTCCTATTAAAAGCACTAGAAGCATAGGAACAAATAGAATCTTCCTTAAAATTATAAGTAGCATCTAGCTAAAACCATCAGCAAGCATTATATGTTATGAGGATAAGCTAGATGCATTTCCAATAAGATCAGGGGTGAAACAAAGATGTCCATTATCACCCCTATTCAATTTGGTACTGGAAATGTTAGCTTTAGCAAAAAGAGAAGAAAAAGAATTTGAAAGAATTAGAATAGGCAAAGGAGAAACTAAGGTATCACCCTTTGCAGATGATATGATAATTTACTTAGAGAATCCTAGGGAATCAAGTAAAAAACTACTTGAAATAATAAAAAACTTTAGTAAAGTTGCAGGATATAAAATAAACCCACACTAATTCTCAGCATTCTAACAAAGCCCAACATCAAGAGATAGAAAGAGAAATTCCATTTAAAGTTACTGTAGACCCATACAAAATATTTTGGAGTCTACCTGTCAAGACAAACCTAGGGTCTATATGAACATAATTACGAAACACTTTTCACACAAATAAAGTCAGATCTAAATAAATGGAAAAACATCAGTTGCTTGTGGTTAGGCCAAGCTAATACAATAAAAATAAAAATTTTACCTAAATTAATTTACTTATTCCGTGCCATATCAATCAAACCACCAAAATTATTTTACAGAGCTGGATAAAATAATAACAAAATTCATCTGGAAGAAGAAAAGGTCCAGAATATCAAGGGAATTAATGAAAAGAAATGCTAGGGAAGGTGGCCTAGCCATACCAGATATTAAACTGTCCTATAAAGGAGCAGTCATCAAATCTACTTGGTATTGGCTAAGAAACAGAGTGGTGGACCAGCGGAATAGGTTAGGTACACAAGACACAGTAGTCAACGACTGTAGCAATCTACTCTTGGATAAACCCAAAGAATCCAGCTTCTGGGCTAAGAATTTACTATTTCATAAAAACTGCTGGGAAAATTGGAAAATGGTATGGCAGAAACTGGGCATAGACCAATATCTTACACCATATACCAAAATAAAGTCAAAATGGGTTCATGATTTAGGAATAAAGGCTGATACTATAAGCAATTTGGGAGAGAAAGGAATAGTTTACCTGTCAGATTTATGGAAAAGGGAAGAATTCATGACCCAACAAGAAATGGAGAGAATTACAAAATGCAAAATGGATAATTTTGATTATGTTAAATGGAAAAGTTTTATACAAACAAAGCCAATGCAACAAAGATTAGGAAGGAAGCAGAAAATTGGGAAAAAATCTTTACAACCAGTGTCTCTGATAAAAGCCTCACCTCTAAAATATACAGGAAAATGAGCCAAATTTGTAGGAATACAAGTCATTCCCCAATTGAGAAATGGTCACAGGATATGAACAGGCAGTTTTCAGCAGAAGAAATTAAAGATATCTATAGTCATATGAAAAAAAATGCTCTAAATCGCTATTGATTAGAGAACTACAAATCAAAACAACTCTTAGGTACCATATCTCTCTTGTCAGATTGGCTAATATGACAAAAGAGGAAAATCATAAATGCTGGAGAGGATTGGGAAAATTGGAACATTGTTACACTGTTGGTGGAGTTGTGAACTGATCCAGCCATTCTGGAGAGCAATTTGGAACTATACCTATAAGGCTATAAAAATGTGCATACCTTTTGACCCAGCAATATTATTTCAAGGGCTATATGCCAAAGAAATCATACAAGTGGGAAAGAAACCCATATGTACAAAAATATTTATAGCAGCTTTTTCTGTGGTGGCAAAGAATTGGAAATCAAGGGGATGCCCATCAATTAGGGAATGGCTAAACAAATTGTGGTATATGAATGTAATGGAATATTATTGAGCAGATGGACTTCATTATAACCTGGAATGACTTACATGAACTAATCCTGAGTGAGGGGAGCAGAACCAGGAGATCATTGTACATGATTATAGACACACTGTATCTGTAAAGATTAAATTTGATAGACTTGACTCTTCTCATCAATGCAAGATTCAAAGACAGCTCCAAAAGACTCAGGATGGAAAAAGCTATGTACATCCAGAGAAAGAATTATGGAGTCTGAATGCAGATTGGGGCAAACTTTTTTGCCTCTCTTTTTTTTCTTCTTTCTTTTTTGGTTTCATTTCTTTCTCACGTTTCATTCCATTGGTTATAATTCTTCTTTACAACTGGACTACTATATAAATAAGTTTAATGCGAAGGTATGTGAAGACCCTACATTGGATTACATGCTATCTTGTGCAGTAAGGGAGAGGAGAGGGAGGGAGAGAAAATTTGGAAACCCAAAACTTGTGGAACTGAGTGTCATAAACTCAAAATAAAAAATAAATTTATAAAAATAAGAAAACAATTTAAAATTTTAAAAAAAATCAAGGAAGAAAAGGCCATTACTGAATGGGAACTATAGGATCACAGATTTATAGGTAGCTGGAAAGCACCACAGAGGCCATCTAGTCCAATGTCTTCATTTCATAAATGAGGAAATTCAAGCTCAGAAAGCTTATGTTAGTTACCTGATAGAATTGGGATCCAAGACAGAGTCCTCTAATTCCAAACTCCACATTCTTTCCACTGCAGAAGCTGAATTGATTTTGACCTTAAAGGACGGATAGAATTTGAACAGGAAACAGAGGCAAGGGCCCTCCCTTGCTCTGAAAAAGCAGAAAGGTCAGGGTACTATTTCCATAGGCAACGTATGCAAAAAGATTGAAATAGAACACCCAAGGATGTAGAGTAGGGAGGACAATTTCCTAGGAAGGTGAAGGCATGCATGTGTGAGTGTGTGTGGTGGGGGTGGGGAAGGGGGTTGGAAGAGAATAGTACAACAGATGAGAGGGATTTGAATACTAGCTTAAGGAATTTGAGTTTTATTTCGTAGACAGTATGTCAAGACCATTGAACCAAAGAATATGAGATGATGATTATGATGGAATCGGAATGTGAGGAAGATTGGCCTGACTGTATTGTGAGGAACAAAATTGGAAGAAGAACGTGTAGGTGAAAAGATTAGCTGGGAGATGAAAATACCAGTTAGAAAGACTCTTGTTCCAGATTAAATCCAAACTATATAACTTCATTAAAATTCTCCTCTGATTCAGCATCATTGTCTGGAGTTCACCCTGAGTTCTCAAGTCCAATGCCAGTAGAATGCATACTCTGGCTGCTCCTCTCAACCTTTGATTATAAACATAGTGACAGTGTCTGTCCGCTGAGGAACTAAAGAGATAACATCACCAGAAGATTGGCGCTCTTGAGGAATTTTTTTCCCTCTATAATATTTCACGAATCCTGTTTATTGAAGCATAAGGGTTTGAAATATGCTTAGTGGATGAAGGCAATACCCACACTGATAAAATCAGTGATCCTTGAAATATTGAACCATGAGCGTGTGCCAGGTACAAGGGCAGCTGAGTCTTCATCAACACCCAACCAGCTGACAGGAAGCAGGCTTCCTCTAACTCGGTGTTTAAGCACTTGCAAATGACTAAAACAGCTGCTAATGAGCTAATGGTCCGTTGCTCATTTGCATCTTCTTAAGCCTAGGTTGGAGAGGCTTGTGGGGGGCCAAGTGAAGCACTGCCACCAATCAGCTGCAGCTGCTTCCAGGCAGCAGGGAGTTGAAGGATCAACCAATAATGTGATTAGATGGAAACCTGAACTTGCCTATATGAATATTCTACACAGAATGTCTCAATTCAGACCTCATCATGAGAGACCAAATGATCACTCTCTGATCAAATTTGTGTTTAGTATAATCCTTTCTTTCTTTAGAAAAAGTAAAAAGAAGTTGGTGGTAGAGTAGTGTTGGTCATGGTAGAAATTCAGTGTTGGCTGGCTCAATGGAGCTGTCCTCCAGGCATACTGTTACCTTCAAAGTTTGCTGGTGTCTTTTCTTACTGTTCCATCCAACTTTGTCTTTCACAGTTATTTACTAACGATATTTGATCACCCTAAATGCAAGTGCACATGGAGTGTGGGCTGGGCGGGACTTATGTGCTGGCACAGCTGGGGAATGATTCCCATTCGTCTTTGCCCTAAAGAAAGGGGCACCATGATTTGGGTATAAGTAACATCATTGTGGCTTTAAATCTTTCCTCTTCCTTATATTGGTTGGTTGTAAGATTTAACTCTCTGTAACTGATATCTAAGGACAACTGTGTGGCACAGTGAATAGAGTGCCAGGCCTGGAGTCAGGAAGACCTGAATTCAAATCTAGCCTCAGACACTAACTAGCTGTGTTACCTTGGGGAAGTCACTTACCCCTGATTGCCTCTATTTCCTCATCTGTAAAATGAGCTGGAGAAGAAAATAGCAAACCACTCTAATATCTTTGACAAGAACCCTCCCCCCAAATGGGGGTTACAAAGAATCGGATGTGACTGAACAAAACAAAAATTTACATCTAGGTGATATCATACATTTTCAGTGGCCTCATATCTAAGATTACATAATTACATATATTTCATTATTTAATTATAAAACATGGTAGAAAATAAGAATTTGGTAAACAAAAAAAAAAAAGCTCAATTAGACAAGGATAAGAAATATTTTCTGTACCACAGAGGACCATAGCCTCACAGAGGTTGCCAAACTTATTTGGCCTACTGACCCTTTAAAAAAATTACTCAGTGCTCCCCTGGGGTTAAGTTAGGGCAAGCTTTATTTTTATTCAGTGCCCCATGATTGCACCTGAGGCTACTAACACATCTCTGGATATTCCAGTGCTCTCAGGCAGCAATATGGCCCACTTTGGGACCTACTTAACCTGTCATTTCCTCTAAGAGGAAGTCCTGGTCTCTCTTTTTGGTAATGAACTTCCCACAAACTTTTCCCAAGCTTCAGGGAGGCTAAGTGGTTGTAATAAAAATTAAGTTGGGACTTTTTTACTGTTTTAGAATGATAAATTAATTAAATGTCTTTGATTGAGCCTTGCTAGGTGCAAAGCCCCAGGCGCAAACACCTATCTGCTAGGTGGTAATCCTTTGTGGGCCTGAAGCCCTCAGGGTCCTAAGGGGAGTTGCTAAGACCAGAGCCAATAGTAGGAGCCTAAGTTTGATGATGGCTAAAGAGTGTATAATAAGAGAGAAGAGAGCTATTTGCTGTGCGCTCTCACTCTAAGAGGAGCATTGATGTGCAGACTCTGGGCAGCTGTAGTTAAGAGCCCTCCAGCTTGTGAACTTAGATATTGATGCCTTCCTGGTAACTATGAATTGTATTTGGTCTGTTTATAAATGTATGTTTGTAATTTGTATTCATTCTGAAGTTCAGGGTGCTGCCTTTTTCCCCTGAACTAAGTGAATGATATATGTATATGTCAGATTAAAGTAGGATTGTTAACCCACTAAAGCTACTTTCCTTAGTAAAGCAGACCAAAGAACCTGTGCTGGCAGCGTTCTTGTTGTTGGGCTTGTGCTGGTCTTTCACCCCCACAGTCGCTGCTACTCGAATTGTTGCACAGTGGTACAGTGGAAGGAGGGCTGATTTTAAAACCAAGATACCATAAATTTCAATCCCACATCTGACACTCTCTGTGTCACCTTCGGTAAGTCATTTAGCTTTCTTGGGCCTCAGTTTCTTCATCTGAAAAATGAAGAGAATAAAAGTAGATGGCATCTGGCATTCTTTCCAGATTTAAATATATTATCTTGTAGTTCTATAAATTCTTTAGACTT
Organism: Phalanger gymnotis; assembly: GCA_028646595.1. Classification (NCBI taxonomy): domain Eukaryota; kingdom Metazoa; phylum Chordata; class Mammalia; order Diprotodontia; family Phalangeridae; genus Phalanger; species Phalanger gymnotis. The sequence continues at coordinate 181,407,769 of CM053627.1, read as the reverse complement.
TCCCTAGCAATTGGTTTTCTTCCTCTCTTGTTTGTTTTTTTAATTAATTTATTTATTTTTAGTTTTCAACATTCATTACCACAAGATTTTGAGTTACAAATTTCCTCTGTCCTAGCCCCCACCCCAAGATGGCATGCATTCTGATTGCCCCTTTCCCCAGTCTGTCCTCCCTCTATCACCCCACTCTTCCCCCACCTTTATCCCCTTTCCTCTTACTTTCTTGGAGGGCAAGATAGATTTCTATACCCCATTGCCTGTAGATCTTATTTCCCAGATGCATGTAAAAAGTTTTTAACATTTGTTTTTAGAACTTTGAGTTCCAAATTCTCTCCCTTCTTCCTTCCCCAAACCCCCTCCTTGAGAAGGCAAGCAATTCAATATAGATTACACATGTATGGTTATGTAAAACACTTCGGTAATAATCACATTGTAAAAGACTAACTATATTCCTCTCCATTCTATCCTGCCCCCCATTTATTCAATTTCCTCCTTAGACCCCATCCCTTTTCAAAAGTGTTTGCTTCTGATTGCCCCTTAACCCAATACGTCCTTCCTTCTATCATTCCCCTCCGTATTATCCCCTTACCCCCTACTTTCCTGTAAGGTAAGATACCCAACTGAGTGTGTATGTTATTACCTCCTTAAACCGAAACCAATGAGAATAAGGTTCACTCATTCTCTTCTACCTCCTCCCCTCTTCGCTTCCATTATAACAGCTTTTTCTTGCCTCTTTTATGGGAGATAATTTACCCCATTCTATCTCTCCCTTTCTCCTTCTCTCAATATATTCCTCTCTCATCCCTTAATTTTATTTTTTTAGATATCATTCATTCATATTCAACTCACCCTGTGCCCTCTGTTTATATATAGGTGTATTCCCTTCAACTACTCTAATACTGAGAAAGGTCTCATGAGTTACAAATATCATCTTTTCATGTAGGAATGTAAACAGTTCAACTTTCATAAGTCCCTTATGATTTTTCTTTCCTATTTACCTTTCCATGCTTCTCTTGATTCTTGTATTTGAAAGTCAAATTTTCTATTCTGTTTTTTTCTTTAAGAATGTTTAAAAGTCCTCCATTTTATTGAAAATCCATATTTTGCCCTGGAGTATTATATTCAGTTTTGTTGGGTAGGTGATTCTTGGTTTTAATCCTAGCTCCTTTGACCTCCAGAATACCATATTCCAAGCCCTTCAATCCCTTAGTGTAAAAGCTGTTAGATCTTGTGTGTTATCCTGATTGTGTTTCCACAATATTCAAATTGTTTCTTCCTGGCTGTTTGCGATATTTTCTTCTTGACCTGAGAACTCTGGAATTTGGTAGGAGTTTTCTTTTTGGGATCTTTTTCAAGAGGTGATTCTTTCAATTTCTATTTTACCCTCTGGTTCTAAAATATCAGGACAGTTTTCCTTGATAATTTCTTGAAAGATGATGTCTACGCTTTATTTTTTATCCTGGCTTTCGGGTAGTCCAAAAATTTTTAAATTATTTCTCCTGGATTTATTTTCCAGGTCAGTGATTTTTCCAAAGAGATATTTCACATTGCCCTCTATTTTTTCATTCTTTTGCTTTTATAATTTCTTGATTTCTTACAAAGTCGTTTGCTTCCGTTTGCTCCATTCTAATTTTTAAGGAATTATATTCTTCAATGATTTTTGGACCTTCTTTTCCATTTGGCCAATTCTGTTTTTCAGGCACTCTCCTCATTGGCTTTTTGGACCTCTTTTGCCATTTGGGTTAGTCTATTTTTAAGGTTTTATCTTCCTCTGTATTTTTTGGGTCTCCTTTAGGAAGCTGTTGACTAATTTTTCATGATTTTCTTGTGTCCCTCTCATTTCTTTCCCAATTTTTCCTCTACTTCTCTTACTTGCTTTTCAAAATCCTTTTTGAGCTCCTCCATGCCCTGCAACCAATTCATATTCTTCTTGGAAGCTTTTGATGTAATATCTTTGACTTTGTTGTCTTCTTCTGGCTGTATGTTTTGATCTTCTTTGTCACCAAAGTGAGATTCTATAGTCTGAGGTTTTTTTTACAATGTCTGCTCATTTTCCTAGCCAATTACTTGACTTTTAAGCTCTTTGTCAAGATATCACTCTGCTTTCATAGTGGAGACTGCTCCGTCCCAAATTTCAGAGATTTTGCACTGCTGTTTTCTGAGCTACTTCTAGGTACATGTAAATTTTCAGTTCTTCTGAGGTGTTATGATACAAGGAGTGGTGTTCCGTCTTTTACTGGCCTGTGTGTTGTCTGAATGATCTCAAGTATTCTTTTCTGCCTGGAACTGCTAGGAGGACTCCCTCTCCACAGCCACCACAAGCTCTTCCACACCAGCACTACTCCTCACTCTAAGACTGCCAACCAGAACTGTGACCCAGATCCAAGCAGGGCAAATCAAGGGAATCCTGCCTCAGCACCAGCAAAGAGATCCCTGAACTCCCACTCTGATCAGCTGCTTGATTCCCTCAACCATCTGTGGGCCTAGAGTTCCATAAGCAGAGGCCACTGCAGCCACCTCCACAACCCCACGCTGGGGGCTGACCACTCCCTTCTGTCACCCAGGTCCAACAGAGTTTTCCCTCTCACCTTCTAAGTTGTCTTTGGCAGTTGTAGGTTGAGAAGTCTGGACACTACCACAGCTCAATGATTCAGAGCCTTGAGATGTGCTTTGCCGGGTCTGCTCCGTCCTGGTCTATGCTGGCATGGGCCATCCTGGGCTGCACTCTACTCCCAGCACAGTGTGATAGACCCTTCCCAGCAACCATCCAGACCATCTTGGGCTGGAGTCTTGTTTCACTCTGTCATTTCATGTGTTCTGTAGCTCTAGAATTTGTTTAGAGCCATTTTTACAGGTGTTTGGAGTGATTTGGGAGAGAGCAAAAGCAAGTCCTTGGTTTTACTCTGCCATCTTGGCTCCACCCAGCTCTCATTTCTTTATATAATATTGTATTATAGTTGCCTATTTTGATTACTTATGCTTTAACCTCTGATTAGTCTGTAAGTACCAGGAGAACAAAGGCTATCATAGCTAAGCACACTTTCTACCCCAGCACTGAACATAGTGCTGTGTACAGAGTATGAACTTAATGTTTTCTGAGTAAATTAACATAGTCGAATAGCTGAAAACATTTTCTCCTCAAATTTCTTAGTGGCGTTTAAACAATTACTAATATGCAGAATTTCCTAAACAACCAAAGACCTCCTTCACTGTTGTTAGACCCTAAAACAAATTTTCCTTTGGCTATTGCCTAGAATATCTTCACCATAAAAACAATAGTCATATTGTTTTTGTCATTTTCTGACTTTACATCTAAAACAAGTTGATTATGACACATTTATTCCTTTGATTTTGCTTTAAGAGGTCCTTAAGCTATTGAGGTGTCTAGAATGTGCAGTAATATTCTGCCATCTCTGCCTATCACTTAGGCACATGGTATAACTTAACAGAAATATAACAGGCCCTTTAACAGGTGGATAGCCAAACTTTCATTTTCCTGATATGTGAGACTCAGGATCCAAATTGCCTTTTTCTTTCAATTGGAGACTAACCATGAGGTTACAGTAAACTACCTTGATGGAAGGTTTATCTTAAGTCTTATATAATTTTTTGCCCCTTGTGTATCATAACATTTTTGGGAAAATATTTTCTAGGGATAACATATGGTGGAACAATCTTTCAGGTTACCTGTTGTGACCCTGATTTTGCGTCATGTGGGAAAAATGTGCTTCCAATTAAGTTTGTCTCTGGAGGATGCAATTCTTTATGGATTCAGGGTGAAGAATAGCCATGGAGCCTGGTCTTTGTCTGACAGCTGGAGAAAGGCACCTTGAATCAATAAAATTCTTATTAATTCCAGTCCCAATGCTGGCAATTGGTTCAACACTGTCAAGAGTCTACTAAGAACTATAGATCTAACAAAACTTATTTTGTAGGGGGGAAAAAAGTACATGATACATTGGGTACAAGTCTGCAGATTGATTCAAACCAAATAAAAGCAACACATATTTATTCAATGCCTACTGTATAAAGGGGGTCCTATGTATGGTGCTAGGTGGAATAAGAAGATGAACAAGCTTCTTAAGGTCAGAGATCACGTCTCATTCATCTTTGTAGCCAGCACAAGATCCTTCCAGAGTCTTACAGTGGGCACTCAATAAATACTTGCTAAATGAGTTTGTTGAACAGCTCAATCAATCAATCCATAGACACAAAACAGAATAGTTCAATAAAAAGCCTTCAGGCTTTGGAATCAGATTACCTGGGTAGGAATCTCATTCTTCTCCTTTCTACCCTTGAAACCTTGGCCACATTATTTAAGCTCTCTGAACCCCAGTCTCTCATCTATAAGAACAAAGTTCACATTGTATTGCCTCAAAGATCCCTCCAGCTCTAAATCTACGATGCAGTGATCTTTGAACAACTTAGTTTGCAAAATAAGATATCATTAGGACTTGACAGAGCAATCAAAGGAATGCTGGGTTCTAGTCAGAGGATCTGGAATAAAATCTTGACTGTACTCCTTAGTTACCTGTGTGACCTTGAACAAGTCACTTAACCTCAATTTGTTCTCCTTAGTTTCCTCAGCTGTAAAATGAGGAAGTTAAACTAGATGGCCTCTAAGATATCTTATAGCTCTATGATTCTATGAGCATATAAAAAAAACTAACAAAGAATTAAGATTTAACAAAAATAACACATTTATATATTAATTACTAAAATAATATATTTGTCCTAAGAACTAAAATTTCTGTCATTAATTTCATTTTTTCTTTGGAAATATTTTAATAACAATAAATCTAATTGGCAGACTAGGAAGGAATAACTTTGGTTCTCTGCTTATCCCCCAACTAGAAATATTATGGGAAGACCCTTGCTCAGGCTTCTACCCCATTCTAATTTCTCCTCCACTCAGCTATAACATCGATCTTCCAAAAGTACGGGTCTGAACATGTCATCTCCCCCTCGTCCCATTAAATAAAATCCATTAGGTTCCTAATGCCTCCATGATGAAACATAAAATATTCTCCTTGTCAGTTAAAGCCCCTCATAAATTGGTCCTTCTCACCTTTTCGGTCTTCTTACATCTTACTCTCCTCTCATTCACCATCCCCTGAGCCCCATAGCATACTGTGACACTGACCTCCTTGCTGTTCTTTGAACAAGATATTCTGTTTTCTTAATCCTTGCATTTCCACTGACTGTCCATATGCTTGGAATGCTCTCCTCTTCATGTCTTGCTCCTAGCTTCCACATCTTCCTTCAAGTTCCACCTAAAATTTCACCTTCTATTAGAAGTCTTTCCAGACTCCCCTGAGTCCTAATGCCTTCCCTCTGTCAATTATTTCATATAGAGATATAGATCTATATCTATACATACATACACACATAATATATATATATATGTATACAGATAGATAGATGGATAGATAATCTTGGTTAACACAGTTATTTTCATGTTGTCTTCCCATAGACTGTGGACTTCTTGACAGAATGGAATATTTTTTGAGTGGATAGGATTTTAATCTTTTAAATATTTATTTAATTAAATATTTCCCAATTGCATGTAAAAATTTTTATCAACAACTTTTAAAATTTTTGAGTTTCAAATTTTCTCTCTCCTTCCCTCTTGACCTTTCCCCCTCCATGAGAAGGCAAGTAACTGGATATAGATTATGCATGCACAGTCATGCAAAATCTATTTCCATATTAGCCATGTTGCAAAATGCAAACAAAATAAAATAATAAAAATAAAGATTTAAAAAATTATGCTTTGATCTGCATTCATAGTTCATCAATTCCCTTTCTGCAGATAGCATCTATTATCATGGGTATTTTGGAATAGTCTTGGATCATTGTCTTTTTCAGAATAGCTATTATATTTCATACCATTCAATATTGTTATTACGGTACACAATGTTCTCCTGGTTCTGTTCATTTCATTTTGTATCAATTTATGCAAGTCTTGCCAGGTTTTTCTGAAACCATCTTGCTCATCATTTCTTATAGCACAATAGTATTCTATCATAATCATATGCCAAAATTTGTTCAGTCACTTCCCAGTTGATGGGCATTTCCTCAATTTCCAATTCTTTGCCATCATGAAAGGAACTGTTATAAATATCTTTATACAAATAGAGCCTTTTCTCTTTCATCGATGTCTTTGATATACAGACCTAGAAGTGGTATTATATACATAGTTTTAAAAATCTTTCAGCATAGTTTCAAATTGTTCTCTAGAATGGTTAGTCTAGTTCACTACTCAACCAAAAGTACATTAGAGTCTTAATTGTTCCACATCCCCTCGAGCATTTGTCATTTTCCTTTTTTTTTCAGGTTAACCAATCTGATAGGTGTGAGGTAGTATCTCAGAGTTGTTTTAATTTTCATTTTTCTAATCAGTAGTGAATTGGAGCATTTTTATCTGACTATTGATAGCTTTGATTTCATCTTCTGAAAACTGCCTGATCATATCATTTAAACATTTATCAACTGGAGAATGACTCTTATTTTTGTAAATTTGTCTCAGGTCCCTATAATTTGAGAAATGAGGCCTTTACCAGGGAAACTTACTATAAAAATTTTCCCCCAGTTTCCTGTTTTCCTTCTAACCTTGGCAGCTTTAGCATTACTAGTATAGTTTTTTTTTAATTTTATGTAATAATCTTTTTTACTTCCTGTAATGCTCTCTATCTCTTGTTTGCTCATAAACTCTTCCTTTATCCATAAGATCTGACAGGTACATTTTTCTGTAACTTATTTATGCTATCACTCTTTGTGTCTGAGTAATTTCTCCATTTTGACAATATTTTGATATGTGGTGTGAAATGGTGGTCTATACCTAAATTCTGCCAAACTGCTTTACAGATTCCCCAGGAATTTTTTTTCTCAAATAGTGAATTATTGTCCCCAAAGGTTGGATCTTTGGGTTTATCAAATGCTGGAACACTTTGGTCATTAACAATGGTATATTGTGTACCTAATCTATTGTACAAATCCATCACTCTGTTTCTTAATAAAAGATTGTTTTGATTAATCTGTTTTGTAATACAGTTCGAAATCAAGAACTATTAGGCTGCCTTCCCTTATATTTTTTTGCTGATTCCCTTAACATCTTCCAGATGACTTTTGTTACTCTTTTCTAGCTCTATAAAATAGTTCTCTGGTGTTTCAATTGGTATGACACTGAATAAGTAAATTACTTAGACAAAATTGACATATTTATTATATGAGCTCAGCCTACCTATAAGCAATTAATATTTCTCTAATTGTTTAACTGTCTTTATTGATGTGAAAAGTGTTTTGTTTTGTTTTTGTTTTCATTGTCTTGGTAGGTGACTCCAAAGTGTTTTAGATTGTCTACAGTTATTTTAAATGAAATTTCTCATTTCATCTCTTCCTGCAGGGTTTTGTTGGTAGTATATAGAAATCCTGATTATTTATGTGGTTTTGTTTCATGTCCTGCAACTTTGCTTACTCTTGGTTTTAGATAGGTCCTATTTATCACTTTAAGAAAGGTTCCCTCAATTCCTACACTTTCTAGCATTTTTAATATGAATGGGGTTTGTATTTTATCTAAGCTTTGTCTGCATCTATTGATATAATCATAAGATTTTTATTGGTTTTATTGATATGGTCAGTTATGCTGATAGTTCCCTGCTGTAAATCCCACCTCATCATAGCGTATGATATTTGTGATAATTACTGCAATCTTCTTATTAGTATTTTATTTATTTCTTTTGCATTGATATTCATTAAGGAAATAGGTCCTTAGTTTTCTTTCTTTATTTTTTTGGGGGGAGAGTTCTTCCTGTTTTAAGTATTAAAACCGTATTTGTGCCATAAAAAGAGTTTAGTAGGATTCCTTCTTTATCCACATTTTCAGACAGTTTATATAGTGTTAGGATTAATTTCTCCTTAAATGTTTGGTAGAATTTATTTGTAAATCCATTCAGTCCTAGGGATTTTTTCTTAGAGAGCTCATCTCTGGCTTGTTCAATTACTTTTTCCAAGATAGTATTGTTTAAATACTCCATTTCCCTTCTGTTACACTGGGAAGTTTATATTTTCATAAATATCCATCCATTTCACATGGATTATCAATTCGACTAATGTACAATTGGGCAAAATCACTCCTAATAATTGCTTTAATTTCATCTTCATTGGTGATGTAGTCACCCTTTTCATTTTTGATACTAGTCATTTCTTTTTATTTTCTTCTTTTTGTTTATAAATCAAATTAATCAATAATTTATCTTTTTTTGCAGGGGGAAAAGGCAGGACAATTGGGGTTAAGTGGCTTGCCCAAGGTCACACAGCTAGCAAATGTGTCGAGTGTGTGAGGCTGGATTTGAACTCAGGTCTACATGACTCCAGGGCCAGTGCTCTATTCACTGTGCCATCTAGCTGTCCCTCCTTTTTTAATTTTCTATTTCATTAGGGGTTTTCCCCATAAAACCAGCTCCTGGTTTTATTTATTAGTTCGATTTTGTTTTCCTTTCAATTTTATCAATATCTTCTTTGATTTTCAGGATTTCCATTTTGTTGGGATTCTAATCTATACTGCTCCTCATGGCCTCTGCTCCCTTAAAACCTGAAACTATACTATATTATACATCCCTTGGGACTAAAATTGATGATGCCCTCAGGGTCTCTAATCCCTTTTGACCAAAAACAATACTGTCCCACAGAGTTTCTGCTCCATCTTGACTGAAAGTGCTCCTTACCACCCTTGTACTATGGCCCAGAAGAGTGTATAGGGATAGGTAATGGAATTACCAAGCAGCGTTACTTCTCCAATACTTAGCAGGGAACCTGGTACATAAGTAGGTACTTAACAAACACTGTTAGAGTTGACTTGACTTAACTTAATTGTATCTCATTTATAAAAGACGACTGAGGATGTGGGATCTGAGGTACAAATGGGGAGGAAGAGGTATGTTGTTGATGGCCAGGCACAATCCTAAGATGGGAGGTGTCTGTGGGTCCCACGTAACACAAAGAAGTTCTGAGTGCAGTCTTCTTTATTGGTGTTGAAGTAGAGCCAAGTAGTTCAACAAAACCCCACCAAGACAAAAGAAGCTCTGGGGAGGCACTGCTAATTTCTGAGGGAATGTTCTGTCCGAGGCACAAATTGTCTTGGACAGCTGTTGAGAGCTTCAGAAAGGAACAACAAAGTGATGTGGAGGAGGTAATACCTGGGAGAGCAGAAGTGCCTTCTGCTGGATGTTAAGGAGAACTGCAGATGAAGAAAGGGATACTACCTGAAGTGAGATCATAGAAGCTTCAATAAGATACATGTCCTGAGGTGTATATTAAACAGTTACAGCTAAGAGTGACACCTAGTATGTAAGTGGCTGAAGCTATCTATATAGGTACCTGGGGAAGGGTTATTAACTAGTGGTTGTTATTTCCATGAATCCTATTATAAGATCATTGATCAGCATCTGAAAGAGATCTCCAAGATCATCTAGTCCAATTCCCCATTTTACAGAAGAAAAAACTGAGGCCTGGAGAGGTGACTCATCCAAGGTCACATAGATAATAAATACCAAAGGAAAGATTTGAATCTAGGTATTCTGACTCCATAGCCAAAGTGGCATTTCTACTTATAATATAATTAAAATTTTTCTTCACTGAATTTTGTGAACAATGTGATGACAGGAGCTGGTGACAACATTCTGAATGGTGTCAAATAATAAAATCTCCAGATGATCTAAATGGAGTGGTAGTAAAAGCATGGAAGTGTGAAATAAATGTTCCACACTGGCACTTTGAATCATGTGAGAGAATTTGATATAAAAGTGTACATTTGTATGTGGAGGGTGGCAGGGAAGGAGAGGGTGGTCATTTGTAAAGCCAATCAGTAAGTGAAAGATCTTTCCTGCCCATCGAATAGGCCTCAAGTGGGGCCACCAAAGGCAGGCCTGATTAGAGACAGGCCCACCCCCTTTCATTAACTAGGTGTGAGGACCCAGGCTTACACTCTTTTGCTAGTTAGCAAACTAGTTTGCTACTTTGAGAGGCATGAAGCCCTCAGGGCCCTAAAGGGAGTTGCTCAGACCAGAGCCAATGGTATATGCACTGAGTTCTAGTCAATCAGATGGTGGCTAGGACTATATAAAAAGAGAGCCCAGAATTGAGAGCAGCAGAACTGTGAGCAGTGGAACTGAGAGCAGCAGGATTCAGAAGCATCAAGAAGATATTGAGGCAGCAGACACAAAGGGAGAGCCAGCATCAAGACTGTAGAGTGGAGAGTGCTGAACAAGAGAGAGTTGTGGAGATTAAAGAACTCGAAATCAGCAGAGCTGCAGGAGAGAGTGCTGAGCTAAGAGTTAGGATTCAGGAGTGATCTTTTATAGGAAGGCCCTAGTTGGGGAGGAGAAGGGAGGCTACAGTATGGCTTGGCTCTTTGCTATAATATTTTGTTATAATTTCCTTGTTACTACAGTGAAGTAGGCTTACTGGTTTTGGAATATTATTTCTACTATATCAAATTGGGGGCATTGGTCCTTGGATTTGATCCTCTGGAGTCTAAATAAATGTTGTACTTCCTCTGCCTTCTACCTAGAGAATTCCTTATACTTCACGATTCTGAACCACCCAGGCATATCCATGGCCCTCTTCGAGGTCATGAACTTCGCCTTACTGCTACATAATCAGGGATTGGAGTTTTGTAATAGCTAAGTAGAGATAAGACATTTAGCAACACTCAAATGTGAGTGGTATATAGGATAGGTCTAAAAGGCATCTTATATTGTTTATCTCCATGACTCTCCAAACGTCATTAAGTAGTCTGAGAAAATTACTCTCCTAGCAACTACTAAAAAACTCTACTAATCAATGATATGGTTTCTGAGTCTTGTAGTCATTATGCATCATTCATGGTTATAGTATTAAAGAAAACTGCTCCAGTTACAGTCAGGCATTAATTGGTAACGAAGGGCTGACTTGGGTTTCCAAAAGCCAAAACCAAGGCATGTTTGAGGAACTTAATTAGTCCTTGAAGATGTGGAGTTATTTCTAACTCCAGAATCCTCTGAAGAGCATCAAGGGATCAAGTCCAGCAGTTTCCTTTGTCCAGAATACCCTTCTGAAATAAAATAATGTCTCTGAACTGCCCTTCTGCTTATGTATATTCCCAATAAGATATCTACAAATGAGATCTTGGAGAAGCTTTGCTATGATGGCAGTGCTTTTTTAAAATCTTTGATAATTATCAGGTCTCTCCTCCTTCCTCTATGAAATATCTTCCTTTCTTGGTAATTCTTTGGATATGGCCAAATATAAGTGTTTCTATGTTCTCAGGGTAAGTACCCACTCCCTGTTGAGATAACGCGACATTTCCAATTAGTTTATAGATATTCAACAACAAAAAAGACATAATTAATAGATTAAGGCCAGTAGTCATCATACATATACACATAAATATGTATATATATTATGTATATATATGTATATGTGTGTGTATGTATATATATACAGATATACATGTATATATACACACATATACATATATACACATACTTATATACACACAAACATGCACATATATGTGTATATCCACCCATATATATGTAATACATTTATATAGCACACAATATACCCTCTTGTTGAGTCATTTCAGTTTTGTGAAACTAACTCTTTGTGACCTCATTTGGTGTTCTCTTGGCAATACTGGAGTGGTTTGCTGAAGAAAGTGAGGTAAACAGAACTAGGTGATTTGTCAAGTGTCTGAGGGAGGATTTAAACTCATAAAGATGAGTCTTTGTGATTCCAAGCCCAGTGATCTACCCACTGAGCCACCTAGCTACCCCTATAATATGTACTATAAACTATCATATGTGTATATATATCTATGTATATGTATGTGTGTGTGTAAATATATACATACACATACAACTTGTTTAAACATTATGTATCTAGTATGACTTGCAGAGAATGCAAATTTTCTGATGGAATAAAGAAAGTAATGGGAAGTTTGTATAGAAATGTGGAATTATATCTAGTTTCTTTTCACCCATCCACCCACAAGTCCTGTTCCAGATTTCCCAGGGAGCCTACATCGTATTAAAGAGGGGGAAGAACCTTAAAATTGACTAGGGAATATCACATAAGCCCTAAAATACACCTAGTGAAGTAGTTGGTTCCTGATGGTTAGATGTGCTTCTATGATGCAAGCACTCTGCATAACTTTAGTGTAAAGGAGAAATAAAATACAGAATCATTTGGTAGGGTGAAGATGGATAGGGCCTCTCTCTGCTCCCCCCTTTCATTTAGTGTGTGAAATAAAGGAGTTTGGGGAATATGTTCAATCTCATTGAGAAAGATTTCTCTTAGAGGCAACTACCCTGAGATGCCCCTAAACTGAGTCATTGGTAGTTGTGAACATTAAATGAGGGGCAGAAGAGAGAATTCCACCTTCACTGATGTAGAGAATATAGCACCATGAAGGACAGAAAGGAAAGAAAAAGAATAGGTACCCTCTGTAGGAAACTAGAGAGAACTGAAGATGGATTAACATAGAGGATTCAATCCTATTTTAATTAGATACTGGGGAAGCACAGTAAGGTAATTCATCCAGAAATTCTGCCCAGTGCATGTATATGAATGGCTAAGGTTATCCATATCTCTGAGGAAGGTTTATTCACTGGTCAGTATGAAGTATAATTGTGGATTTTTATATGGATTCAATTTGTTTTCATATTATAATAAATAGATGTTTCCTTCTTTAAGTATTTTAAGACTATGTTCTTAAAAGAGGAGTTGGTGAATCACCCTGTGGAAATGTCAGTTAATTTTCCCAATTATGTGGGTAGTGATAACAAGCCAGAAGAATGAAAAATTCCCTCAAAGTTCTATTTTATGTTATATGAAAATATCTAACATAAGAATTACACACAAAAAAGACATTCAACCACTCACACATTTGTTTATCTAGCCTTGTGTAAGGAATATTAAACATTTCTATCTGGAAGTTCTAATAGCAATTCAAGTTAAATAAGGTGAATAAAGCCATTTATCTTTTTCTCCACCTAAGCAAGATACCTAAGAGTCAACATAATCTCTTTAATCTTCTGCATTCTAAGCATTCAGTCTGTTGTTTAGCCTTTTTTTTTCTAGGAATTACTATTAAATAGGTGGCACAGTTTTTTTGAAGGCTATGTTCCACCAAATAGGAAATACATCAAGTACACAGTCCCATGATAGGTCTAATCTTTATCTGGATCATACAGTCACAGAATCGTAGATTTGGAACAGAGATGTGTCTAGGAAGTCATATGGTCCAACTATCTTATTTTACAGATGATGAAAGTGAGGCCCAGAGGATTTAAGTGATACCAAGTTCACACAAGTAGCAAGTAACTGGGCTGGGCTTTGAACCAAAAACCTGTGACTTTTTTCCAGGAAAATCCAAGATCATCTTAGTGTACTTCTGCAAGTGTCAGATGCAATACAACTGTGCCTTTTCCATCATAAGGAAATTTGTCCATGCCCTTCCAGAAATCCACTGGGATCCATAAGGTTTTGAAAGCCTTTCTTTAGGTTATTTTAATATTTCATGGTTATCCTTGTAATACTTAGACTATCCAGCCCTCAGATTTGATACATATCTGGCTCATCTCTTTTTCCAGTCATGTGTCCTTTTTATGTCTTTTATGTCCCCATATGTATACAAGTCAGAATTGGTAATGTGCTCAAATCAACTTACACCTATCATATGGCTTTCCATTGTCCATTGGCTTACCTGTCATTTTTACTCTTCTGAGTTTCATAATTCGTAACCATACAGCATCACTGAGGAAATATTAATGCTTAAGAGATGTCTTCTGTGGCATCGAACAGCTTGATATCATTAACAGCTCTGTGCATTCTCAAATGTAATCCAAATGATTTTCCTATTCAATTTTTTGACTTAGTTCATTGTCCACTTGTTTTGCTGGGACAAAATATATGCCCTGACATGCAAACTCAATGGGCTGCTTATTCAACTGCATGTCACAATCCAAGTAATATTATTCATCCAGTATTTTTTTTACCCCCAGCATAGATAGCTGTGCCAATTTCTTTCACATGGCTGCAAATATCATTGAGGGAGCCCTGTTGTTTCAGGGTTCCATGAAGTCAGTACAAGGTCATCCATAAACAAAAGCATCTGGAGAAACTCTACATCAGTAAGGAATCCATATTCCATTTAAACTCTGCAGGGCATGCTCCATAACACCAAGGGAAAGAGAGAAAGGAGTAATGATTTACCAATATTATCTCATTTGATCCTCACAACAATAATTCCAAGGTTTTACAATTTTACAATTGAGGAAAATGAGGTAAGCAGAGGTTAGGTGATTCCCCCTGTTTCTCACATCCAGGAAGTATTAGAGGCTGTATTTGAACTCAGATCTTTCTGACTCCAGGGCCAGTGCTCTAACCTCTTTGACACCAGCTGACCAACATAAAAACTCTCTTCCAATGCTTCATTATGGCATAGAAGTGACATTGTTTTCTTGAAGACTAAGTTCTTCCAAATTTGAATTACCTCAATTATATGTCCAATGATTGGTCTGATCTTCTATATGGATCAGACAGTCAGAGGATAATACATTTGGGACTGAGATGTATCTTAGAGGCCATATAGTTCAACTCTCTTATTGTACAGATGATGAAATTGAGTCCTAGAGGATTTAAGTGATATCAAGGTCGTTCAGGTAGCAAGTAGATGGGCTGGGCTTTGAATCAACAATCTGGGACTTCAAATCCAGCACCTGTTTGAGTTCATCATAAAAAGCTCATTCAACCTGTCATTGGCAGTAGACAATGAATATTTTCGGCCACTGCCAATCATGAACATTTTCTGGAAAATATAGTTCCATATGGGCAGTTACATCTTTAGACAAGGCCTTCTTTATCACTTACTTGGCCTATTATAACTTGCTTACCTCTAGTCAATGAGTTATTTAGCTTTTTTGTGTGTCACAGAATAATTGGGTAATTTCATGGAGCCTATTGACCCTTTGTCAGAATGTTTCTTCCCTACTTTCATTACTGAAGGAAATGCTAAGGTTCAGTTAGAAGTAGAGGAAAATAAAGATGTATTTTTTTCCATCCAAGTACTGAAACCTCTCTAGAGACCCTTCTGTGGATGTCAAATTAAGAACCTCTTCTTAATTAGAATAAGAAAAACACTGGTGGTGATGATTGGGAGATAATGGAATGTCCACTTTCTTCTAACAAAGGAAAATACCCAGCACAGATGAAAGGATCCAGTCCTGACTCTTTTATTTACTACCTATGTGACATCTGGCATGTTTCTCAATGTCTCTGGGCTTCAGTGCCTTCATCTGCAAAATGAACTGGACTTGAGGGTCTCTGAGGTCTTTTATAGATTCTAGATCCGTATGACATAGCTGGAGGTAGGAGAAGCCATTTACATCTCCGGTTTTGTTGTATTACTTATTTCTTCTTATTTGTTTTGGCCGATGTAGTCTGAGAAACATGTGTTGGAACTGGCTGGAAGGAGAACAGTATAATCATATCCCTCCTCTTTCAATAATTAAATACATGTAATTACAAAAAAGAAAGAAAAGGGAGTATATATTATTCTGAACTCACTCCCTTCACCCGAGAACTTGCTCAAATGACTTGTCATATTTACGAGTTAATGGACTATTTCTTCACACATGTACAGGGACTTGGTTGTGTGCCTTTTTGTGTTTCCCTAATTGTTTTCAGTACCCTGACACCACTAGGAATTTGAATAATGTCACAGTGCAGAAAACAAGTAAGGAATAAATTAGAATTAGGGACCCTCATTTTTTCTTATCCAATTTTTAAAGTAAGTCATTTGTCTTTTCTTCTGGTTCTTGTGGTGGTATTAGTTGGCAGTGGTTGTTCAGAGTTTTACTGAAATAACAAATTGAAAGACCAGTGGACAGAGCCTTAACATAAATAAGAGCTAGGCTCAAATCCTTCCTTTGACATACATATTAGCTGAGAAATGATTAGCAAATCCCTTAATCTCCCGGTGCCCCAGGCAAGGATTCTTAACCTGGGGTCCATGATCCTATTTTTTCAAAGATATTTTGAGTACTGTATTTCAATATATTTGGTTTCCTTGGTAATCCTGTGCATTTTATTTTATGCATTTCAAAACATTATTCTAAGAGGGGGTCCATAGGCTTTAATATGCATGAGAAGGGTTCCATGGCCCAAAAAAAAGGTTGAGAATTTTTGGCCTAAGGCAAATCTGTAAGAGGATAAATTGCAGACCATTTGCTGAACAGCAACTGGATGGTGAACAGAGCTTTCACCAGAGCTTTAGGCACCCACTAGAGTCCACCATATTGGTGAAGTCATAATTCCAGACCAAAAAAAAAAAAAGGTACACCTGATTTTGTCAGTTTTAAGTTTATATCTTATATTAGAAAAACCCAGTCCATGAGAGGAATAAAAAGCTCCATCTGCTAGGGCTAAGACTTTACTCCTTCTGATTCTTAAAGGATAGATTTGGGTACCTGCCTGGGATCTTTGACACCTATATCTATTGATTCCTGTATTCCGTTATGCTCCTGGGCCATTCTGCCTTCGAAAATTTGTCAGTGCAGGAATGATCATGGTGTTGGAGGAAAACATGATATTTCTGTTGTACAGGTGGGAGTAGGGTATAGAAAGAAACTTCTGCTGTGGTCTGCTTACTCAGTTATTCCATTTTGTTTCACTTACAAAACCTGTATTTTTGAGCAGATGGGAAAGATATTCTACATTACTGGGATAATATTTGTATTGGATTTCTTGCTTGCTACTCTCAGGAATTTTTATTATTGTAATTTCACTATTACTCCATGTCTTCCCCAAGGCTACCAGATGCCTTTCTATTTCTGGGCAAAGATTGTATCTTATCAATTTGCCTAGTCTTCAGTTACTCTCTATACAACCCCCTAGTACATGCTAAGCTCCATAAGGCCCATTAAAACAAAAATTCTTTGACTGTTATGAGAGATAGAATGCTATGGTAGGCCATAAATCAGACTGGGAAAAGACATTGGTTTACATGTGTGGCAGAGTGGAAAGAACGTGGAATTTTGGAATCAAGGCATGTCAGTTTCATAGGACACAAATGATCTAAGTAAATTTGGGATTGGTTTTAGTTTCTTTGACTCATTGCTTGCAATCAGATAATGTCTGAAAGACATTACCCAGTGTGTTGTCACCAATTTGTCCTATAAGCACATGATTTTAGGCACTGGACAATCCTGTAACTAGTCTGAGCAGGTAAATTTAGCACTAACCTTCAAGGATGTTGTTGTAATCTTTTTACCACGTAGACACATTCTGAGGTCAGGTCACACCAGCAGGGCAGGGGCAATAATCAAACTTTCTACTTCATAGAACTAAGAAAATCAGATTCTTTCTATAGCAAATAAATAGAACTCTAGCTTTGACCTCTGACCTTTAATTTTCGTAATCAGTGAGATGCACAGTAAGACGCCAGCTGTAACATGTCCCTCTCTAAGTCCTTATACTAGCCATCTGGCAGAAGTCTGGCTGTGAGCTATTCTCCTCAAAACATACCTTAACAGAAAAATTAATTATGAAATTACAATTACCATAAAAGCTAGAAAAATTGTTAAAATAAGTCTCATTTATCTACAAAATAAACAAAAGCAATGGCTTCAGATGCCCATATGTTAAAAAATAGAAATAGAATACACATTAGACCCCATTCCCCTCTCCCCCTTGATTGATATATTATCTCATGTGATTTGGGATGTCGTTAATAGAAATGTAAACTTCCTGAGGGCAAGTGACTATCATAGTTATAGACCAGAATTGGAAACGATTTTATCCAACCTCAACCTCTTCATTTTTTTTTCAGGTGAGAAAACTGAAATTCAGGGAAATTAAATGATTTGTTCATTGTCCCACAGGTAGTAAGAGGCAGAGTCACCAAATCTTTGGGATTCCAAATTTCAAACTCTTTCCACTTACTATACCATACAACACATTCTTAATTATGTGTTGCAGACTACCTAGACTTACCACTAATCTCTCTGTTGCCCTGTGTTATTCATTTTAAATTCATTATAGATTATAATATTCAATGACTCACAATGGTAGAATATTCATCTTAAAAAGACAGATTTTTGATTCACTAAGTGAATTTAGGGTCAATAAAAAGGGCTAGGACATTACCTGGCACATGGTAGACACTTCATAAAAACTTGCTTTTGCAATTGAATGGTAGATCCCTCCAATGTTGCATAAGGAAATAACAATACCCACCCATGATTAGCCCTCCAAGGACAATCAGGTCACTCCTTCACATCGGCATTCACCTTTATGGCAATTAGTATATTCTCTGTCGTTAGCTCACTCTTCTCATCTACAAAGTGAGAAGATTGGACGAGGTGGCATTCGAGGTCTCTACAGACTGTATGTCTATGGTCCAGTGGTCATAATTCTCTTTCATTTTCAACAGCTGGTCACTGTTCTTTTTTTTCCTGTAGTTCTTGTCCTCCTTAATAATAATAATAATATAATAATAATAGCTAATATAGTGCTTTCTATGTATCAGGCACAGTGTTAAGCCCTTTACGACTATATATATATATATACACAAATATATGTACACATATATAAATATGTATATATATACACACATATATACATACATACATACACACACACACACACATATACATACATATATGCCATACAGTGCCCAAAACAATCAACAGATGTAGGTTATCCCCATTTTATTTTCTTTATTTTTAAAGGTGTTTTTTTTTAATTAGAAAATTATTTTCTCTCTCTCTCACTCCCACCCTACTGGGAAAAAAATTAAAAGACAAACAAATTCCATGAAACAAAAATGTTGAGCAAAGCTAATTCTCTCATTGAAGTACTAAAAAAAATAAGTCTCATAACACACCCTGAGTCTATCACTTTTTGTCTGGTGGTGGATAGCATCCTTTTGGAAAATCACTGCATTGGTCAGAGTTATTACAGTTTCCAAAATAGTTCATTTTTACTGTATAAGTTTTACTTCTAGCTCTTCTCATTTCATTCTTCAGTGATTGGTCTTCAAAATTGTTCATTTTTCATAATATTGATTTTATATTATAAATTGTCCTTCTGGTCCTGCTCACTTCACTCTGAATTAATTTGTATAAATCTTTCGATGACTCTTCAAAATAATCTATTTTGTCATTCTTATAGTACAATAGTATTCCATCACATTTATGTAACATGATTTGCTCAGCCATTCCCCAATTGAGTGGTATCCACTTAGCTATCAGGTTTTTTTTTAATTGCCATCACAAAAAGAGCTGATATAAATATTTTTGACTAAGTAAGACACTTTCACAGTTCCTTGATTTCTTTTGGATATAGATATAGTATTATTGTGGCTGGGTCAATGGATATGCTCAATTTAGTAACTGTAAATAATTCTGAATTGTTTTGCAGATTGTTGGTAGCCGTTCATTCACAGTAGTCTAGTGGTCAATCAACACAAAGAACCCAGACACTAGGATGAGGACTTAATATTTGATAAGAACTGTTAGAAAGATTGGACAGCAGTATACAAGAAATTAGATTTGGATCTGCAGTTCTTCACCTTCCAGCAGATGGCACTAGATGCAGTCTTTTGAAGTTGGTAGTGAGCTAAGAACAGAAAAGGGGATCTGGTGCAAATTTCTGATCTATGTTAGATCAATGTTCTGTCTTATACTAAATTCTATGTATTCTTCTTAGTGTTCTCAAGATAGCATTGATTGTTCCCCTTTCCAGGGAACCAGAAGGAAGAAAATTCCAGGCTATCTATCATGGTGTACAGTAGTAGGTTTATAGCTCAAAATGTAGCCCAGGATGCTTGTCCTGAAGCTTCCCAATGCACTGTACTCCCAGATGCTTGAAAATATAGTAAAATTCTAGGGCAAAATTACATGAGGTTTTAAAAAAGGCAACAATAAAGCAGGTAGAAAAAAATGGCTCTGCAAATGAAGGATGTTTCCATAAACTGGTCACATGATCCTGAGCAAATTGTTAAACCTCCTATAACAGACAACAACTCTCTAAGGTTATAAATTACAAAGTTGGTGTCGATGTGCAAACATAGAATTTCTAGTGCTCAAATCATAGATAAAGTTTTGAAAAAAAAGAGAGAGATGCAGGCAAGAAAATGGTTTATGAAAGGAGACACTATAAACACTCATTTCAAAAAGCGTTTTCCCCCTTTTCAATTCTATTTATAAGGCATGGCTTACTTGGTAAGGGATGAGATAAGAATATATTTGGAAATGAGGGTGATATAAAATATTAACAATAATTTTAAACTATTTAAAAAGCACTAGGTTCACAATGGAGGAAGACATCTCAGATTGAGACAACCTAGGAGGATTATGTGCCCCAATGTAATAGAATATATTAAGAGAAATCAGGAGACAGAATCCCAGTGACTTTGCTGGAAGCCTCTAGGGGTTGGAGTGAATGGTCAATGTGCTAGACATAAAGTCAAGAACACCAGACTTATTAGCAATCTGAGCTGGGGCACTTCACTGAATCTCTCAGCCTCAGATTCCTCACAGGAAAAATGGTGAAAAAATATACACATTAGAAAAAGTTGTAAGGTGTTTTGCAATCATCAAAATGCTAGCCATTATTAATCCAGGTAAAAGAAAGAGCAGCTATTAGTTGATTAGGGCCCACGAAGAAAAGACCTTGCTATTCTATCAGTAAGTATCTAGGTCACTGGTGGAAGACTTATACAGAAATGTATTCCTGTGGGTCACATATTTACTCAGGAAACTGCAAATTAGCATTATCCAGGTTTTATTATATTTTGATTTATTTTGTTAAACATTTCCCAATTATATATTAATTGGCTCAGTAGCACCAGTTTTTCTGGCCTGAGGCAGCTGGGCATTTCTGGCTAAATGACCCTGGATTAAAATAGTTATAAGAAGGGAGGGAATTAGGAAACGACACTAAAATC
This sequence comes from Phalanger gymnotis, assembly GCA_028646595.1. Classification (NCBI taxonomy): domain Eukaryota; kingdom Metazoa; phylum Chordata; class Mammalia; order Diprotodontia; family Phalangeridae; genus Phalanger; species Phalanger gymnotis. The sequence goes on along the minus strand of CM053627.1, from coordinate 181,386,780 downwards.
CAGTGAAAAATCTCAATCTCCATGGGAACTTATAGTGAATTGAATTGAGCAACATGAGACAGGGAGGCCTCTAAGACTACTGATTCGTAACCTGAGATTATCTCACATTATAGCAAAACAGTTCAATAGCATTTTATGATAAAAAAAATAGCCAACAATCTAAAGAAGTGATATGATGGAGGGAATCAGTGGCTTCTCTCAGAACGAAGGTGATAGTGAATATGCCTAAACAGTAACATCAAGGTCTGGGGAATCTTCTATACGAGGAGCATTCTAGGCTATTTTTTGTCTCACTTGCCTCTCACCTGTTCCAGTAGAGGCCCTAGGGACTTTCCTCTGGGCCTAGCACTATTCTGATCCTCGAAAGCACTGTAAGGGCCCCAATTCAGCAAAATCTAACATGTTGACCAACTTTATTGAGCAGCTTCTTTTAATCTGTGACTGCCTTGCTTACTTTTGTCTCCAAAATGCTTAACAAAGGGCCTGGTTTATAGTAAGTGCTTTTAAAAATGCTCATTCATTCCTTCATTTCTTCATTTCTTCACTTATTCATTTCATAGGCTGGAAGTAGTGTGAGCTTGTCATGTACTTACCTTTCACTCAATATTTCTAGTCATTGCCCTTATGCTTTATTGTTCTGAGTGTCTGGGTCACATCAAAATCATATACCACGCTCAGAGGGATAATTTATGACCCCTATGGACATAGGCACAGTGTGCCTGACAAAAAAGGCATTCTTCATTTATCCACATCTTTCTGTGGGCCCAGAATTGCCTTCAGCCTCATTTGTATGAAATTAGGCAATTGGTAGAATTTGGCCAACTGTCGGATCTGGTTTCATCCATTATTGTTCCTGAAGCCTAAATGTAACCTTCTAAACTATGGACATTTGGAAAGCCAGGTCATTCAGGTACTTAAACGTGAGAAAATTGAGATTTTGATTATAACCTTGCTATTCTTTGACCACTGAAATCCTTATATCAGAAGTTCCTATATTACACAAAGGCAATGAATAGAATACAGATTTCTCACCTCTCCAACTGGAAAACAACAAAGAAACCTGGGAACCTCATTGTATAAGACCACTCAATGCATTGTCACAACTCCCCTTAGAAGAGTACACCATTCATAATATTTAAGAAAAAGTATTTAGTTTATTTTTATTTTTTTATTTAGAAGTCAAAGAAAAAACCTCCTATCAGACATCTTGGAATATAACTCCACATACCAAGGAACAGCCCTTACACAGAGCCTCACTCATTGACGGACATAAACAAAGTTGAGCCATCATCAGACATCCCCTCTTGTAGTTCAGGAGCATGTGGCTTAACTACTTCCTCAATATGGTGTCAGTTGTTGCTTTCCATCATCACTCTTCCAGCAGCTGTCCACAGTTCCCAGAAGGTGCTTCTTTGTTGGAGATTCCTACTTCAGTTTTCTTTTCTGCACAGTGTAACTCTATGTGCCTAGTGATGTTCCTAAAGTACAAATCTGATTATGTCATTCCCCTACTCAAGAGGCTTCAGTGGCTCCCTATGAATTTATGGAATAACTACAAAATCTGTTTTGCCCTTTACAACCAGGATACTCCCTACCTTTCCAGTCTCTTTACACTTTACTCTCATACTCATATTTTAAGATCTAGCTTCACTTTTCTTACTGCTTTTAGTTGCTGTTACTCAAATAGGCTACTCAGTCTCCAGGCTCTTTGCCTTTTCACTAGCTGTCCCTCATGCTTGGAATACTCTCCTTCACTTCTACCTTCTAGCATCTCCCTGAGTTCCTTCAAGATTTAACTAAAACCATACCTTCTGCAAGAAAATGTTTACTGGCCTCCCCCTACTGCTCGTGGCTTCCCTTTGACATTATCTTCTATTTATACTGGAAATATCTTGTATGAATGTTTTTTTTTCCCTTACTGTTTCCCCCATTAGAATGTGAAGTCTTTGAGGGAAGGACTTTTTTTAAACTTTGTTTGTCTCCCTAGCTCTTAGATCTGTGCCTCACACATAGTAAGCACTTAAGGTTTGTTGAGATTTGGTTCCCAGCATAATTCCCATTTACATTTTTGGTTCTATTATCCATTCTTTCCCTTCATATCATCTTCAATTGAGCCAGTGTGGCCTTCTTCCCATTCCTCCTTAAGCATTCACAAAACCTATCTTTAGGGTGTACAAAAAGAACATTATTTTAAAAAACAAAATAATGCTTATTAATGTAAAGTACAACATTTATTTATAAAATTTTAAAAAAGAAACCTAAAATTTGACTGTTTATTTTTATATTAACTGAATTTTATTTTGAAAATACAAACATTGCAAAGGTATCCTTTCATATAATTTGTTAACTCTACCCTCAACTACAGATTTTTTTTAGCCTTATGTATTTGGTGAACAAAACTTCCTTATAACTAGATGGAACCTTTAAACCTACACTTACATTTTGCTAGGAAAGGCTAGAGATAGACTTTAAGGCCTGGTGACCAGAGGCATATGTCTGTTTGTTCGTTTTTTAATGTTAACTTTGCCCTCCTTTAAACAGGCATTTGGAAATAAAGTTGGGGGGAGGGGATGTCTAATTGATTTTTCCTTGGTGTGGCTGAAGTCTGCTGAAGTCCCTGTTAGTTTGAAGCTTTCCTTGCAAGCTTGAAGGAGGATAAACAGCCTGCTCAACTAGGACAGAAGGGGAAACCTAGAAGGTGGCTGTAAAAGGACTTTCACAGACATATGATGATAGTGCTTTTGGGGGAGGTGGGGGGTTATTCACCAGTATAGTATAAAGAGCTTAGGTCATATTGGAATGCAGCACAATACAGCTGAAAATGCATGAGAAAGAAATGTGTCTAGGGGTGACTCCAAATCATAGTTAACATAGCCTAGGGGTTTATTGGGGGGATAGAAAGAGAAAGAGAGACACAGATTATCAGACTAATATAACATGACACCCTTTTGGAGACCATGCATTTTGAATGGAAATGGACTCTGGGCTGATTTTATTGCGCACCTGTGTCCTTAGAATATGGCAAATAGGACTTTAGGGAGCTCCAGCCAGCTCAGAGAAACATCCAGTGAGTGCTTAAAAAAAATAAAGGAGTTGCTTGAGATTGACATACAGACATAAAATCAACCTATAACTTGCTGTCAGGGAAAAATCACTCAAAAAACATTTATTAAACACCTACTATGTAGCAGGCACTGTGTGAAATACAGGGGATACAAAAAGAGGCAAAAAATAGTCCCTGCCCTCGAGGAATTTACAATCTACTGGAGGAGACAACACACAAACATATATATACAAAGCAAGCTATATAGAGATATAGAAGATAAAGTACTGAAATTAAGAGGTGTTGGGGAAGGCTTCCTGTAGGAGGTAGGATTTTAATTGGGACTTAAAGGTAATCAGGGAGGTCAGTACTAGGAACAGAGGACGGAAAGCATTCCAGACATGGGATAAAGCCAAAAGAAATGTCCAGGGCTGAGAGATGGAGTGTCTTATTTGTGAAACAATCAAGAGGCCAGGGAATGAAGAGTACATGTTGGGGAAGAAGGCATAAAAAGACTGGAAAGGCAGGAGGGAGCTAGATAATGAAGAGCTTTGAATGCCAAACAAAATATTTTGTATTTGTTCCTGGAGAAAGCCGCTGGAGTTTATTAAATAGAGGGCTGACATGATCAGACTTGCATTTTAGGAAAATCACTTTAGTGGTTGAATGGAAAATGGATTAGAGTGGAGAAATTTGAGTCAAGCAGACCTGCCAGCAGGCTACTGAAGTAAACAAGTCATAAGGCGATGAAGGCCTACACTAGAGTGGTGGCAGTGTCAGAGAACAGAAGAGGGCATATTCAAGAGATGGTGCAAAGGTGAAATCTGAAGACCTTGACAACAGATTAGATGAGGGTGGGGAGAGAGCAAGGATTCTAGGATGACTCTTAGGTTGCAAGCCTGAGGGACTGGGAAGATAGTATTGCCCTCCTTTTAATGGGAAAGGTAGGAGCAGGAGGAAGGTTTAGGGGAAAAGATAATGAGTTCTGTTTTGAATATATTGAGTTTAAGATGTCTATTGGACATCTAATGTGAGATGTTTGAAAGGCAATGAGAGACATAAGATTGGAGTTCAACAGAGAGATTAGGGCAGGAAAGGTAGATTCAAAAATCATCAGCATAGGGAGGATAATTAAATCCCATAAGACCTGATGAGATCATTGTGTGAAATAGTGTAGAAGGAGAAGAGAAGGTCCCAAGGGATGCTTGTAGTTAGATGGCATGATCTGGATGAGGATAGAGCAAGGAGACAGAGAAATGATCAGAGGAGGAGGAGGAGAAGTAGGAGGTAATGGTATCCCAAAAATCTCGAGAGAAGAGCATACTAAAGAGGAGAGAGTGGTCAGCAGTGTCAAGGCTGCAGAAAGGTCAAGGAAAGTGAGGATTGAGAAGAGGCCATTGGATTTAGCAACTAAGAGATCATTAGCAGCCATTCTTTCCCAGTTCATGCACTATCTTATGGTTGAGTGTTTTATGATTTATTAGACTGTCTTGACTAAGATTTTGTAGGAAGAGAGAAAAGGCGGGGGGGGGGGTGTTAAGACAAGTGTTCTTTCCATTATTACGCCAAAGGTACACATAGATCAGGATGAATTATGCCTTCAACTTCCACAGAAGATATATCTTACCTATTACCTTTCCCAGTACCTGTAATTTCTAGTTGCCGTGCCCTGCCTCCCCATTCAATCTGTATTACAATTCATATGGCCTCTTTGTTTCCTTAAAACAGGATACCAGGATACCAGATGGGGATAGTAATTTGGACAGTTAGGGAACACAATTCTACCTTTTTGAATGAATGAATGAAAAAACTCGTGTCAAATACTTTGTTCTAGACATTGAAGATAAAAAGAAATAAGTAAGATTGACCTTTCTCACAAGAATCTCACGTTCTAACAGGGTAAATCAACATGTATGGGAAAGTTCAGCTTCAAGTCAGATTGAGAGATCTCACTGATCCCCAAGGCACTGATTCAATTTCTAACTCGAGTATTTGGGCTTTTTTCCTCTGTCTGTCTGTCTGTCTCTGTTTCTGTGTGTGTGTGTGTGTGTGTGTGTGTGTGTGTGTGTGTGTGTGTGTGTGTGTGTGTGGTTTTCCTCTACATTTTTCAATAACCACCCCGTGTTTAATTATTTATCAAGCAACTATTATGCCAAAATCACTGTGCTAAATATAAAGAGGGATACAAAGACAAACAAGACATAGTACCTGCCCTCAAGGGATTTACTGACTACTAAGAGGCTCCTGAGCCAACAAAGTGACCAGGCAGTCAGAGAAGTGAACTAAGACTTTCTTAAGTTAGAAGGCATTGTTTCCAGAATTATTACTATAATTAGCCTACTGTATTCAACCCTAGTCAGACCTCATCTGTACGATTTAGACAGTTCTTGGTGCAAAGTTTTATGAGGGATATTAACACACTGAAACACATCTAGAAGAGGGTAAACATGATGGTTGGAATATTGAAAACCACGTTATGTGAAAATTGGTTGAAAGAATTAGAAATGTTAGCTTGGGGGAAAAAAGAAGACAACAGGAGTATACGATCAAACATGCAGTTAGTTGGCGCAACGAGAAGAGAGCCAATTCTGAGACAGAAAGACCTGGGTTCAAATCCTACTGCAAATACTTATGAACTGTTCAATAGGAGACCAATCTCTTAAACTTTCTGAGCATCATGTCTTCATACTTGTGAAGAGCACTCCTATCTCACAGTATTGTTATGAGAATCAACAGAAATAGAGGCAGCCAGGTGGCACAGTGGATACACTACTGGACTTGTAGTTAAGAAAACCCAAGTATACAACCCTGCCTCAGATGTCTACAACTCTGTGACCCTGGCCAAGTCATTTAACCTCTCCGAGTCTCAGTTTCTTGGTAGATAATAACTCTAATCCATAAGGTTGTTGTGCTTAATGATAGCATGGTGTTTAAATGATAGCTATCATCATAATAATCACCACTTTGCAAGTCTTAAAGAACCATGCAAAAAAAAAAATCCTTTGTTATAGTTCTCTAGAATGGGGAGGGGAGTGATACATGGGGAAATCTGATGATGAAAAAAAAATCATAAACCAATAAAATCATATCTTAAAGCAATAATTATGTACAAATGATTAAAATGGTAATAGAAGATAGAAATTTATTTAAAGCAGTGGATGTATATTAACTATTAATATTACTGATCACCTACTACGTTCGAGGCATTACCTCTGGTCCTGGGGATATAAACACAAAAGTGAAACAGTCTTTGCCCCCAAGGAGCTTACATTCTACTAAATGGATACAACACATATATATATAATTAATAACCAAGAAATGCAGTTTTAATCTAGGCAGTCACTGAGGTTGTGAGTAGAACTATAATGCAATAGACGGGCTTACATTTTCCTGTAGCAAACGTAATATTGATTCAATTATTATTCTAGAGCAAGAACATGAGAATGATGAGCCAGTTGGTGGAGACAGGCTGGAGGGGAGGGGAGGGAGAACAGAGATATCCATGTAGTATTAGTGCAGATTGCAAGTTGTTCGCACTGGGAAAGTTTTGGTGTCCTGGTGGATAGTTATATGGGAAATGAAGCATATTCTGGGGTCAGCTAGACTTATCTACCAGTCAGGAGAAGAGCAACTAGATGGTTCAATGGAAAGAGTGCTGGGCCTGGAGTTGGGAAAACCTGAGTTCAAATCTTGTCTCAGACAAAGCTGTGTGACCTTGGGCAAATCACTTCTGTTTGCCCTGGAGGCAGCTAGATGTGTCAGTAGATAGTGCTTGGCCTAGAGTCACACAGACCTGAGTTCAACTCTAACCTCACTTAATAGCTATGTGACCCCAAGCAAGTCTCTCAACCCCTTTACCTTAATCCAAAGGAGAAGGAAAAAGTAAACCACTCTACTTATCTTTACTAAGAAAACCCCATGGACAAGACTGAGCAACAACAACCAATCAGGACAGCTCAGTTCTAGGCCAAGTTAAATGATTTTTACAATCTCTTCCAAGTCTAAATAGATGATCCATATTCTCTACCAAAAGTTATATAAATACTACTTTGACAGATCAAAATGAATTCTTCTCCGAACAAAGAAACTGTTATCACAGATGGGAATTGGGGGGCTGGGTTTGGAGGGTTTTGAAAATAATTTTCAATTGCTGTCAGATATTTGAAAGATTATCATTTGGAAGAAGTAGACTTGTGCTGCTCGTCCTCAGAAGGAAGAACCAGAAATGAAAGGTTTAAGTTGGAGAGAATCAAATTTAAGCTCTATTTATGGAAAATTTTCTTAACCCCTAGACCTGTCCAAGGAAGTCATAGGTTTCTCATCACTGGAGATCTTTGAGGAGCAGCTGGAGTGATACCTGCCCAAGATGTTGTATGTGAGATACATAGCAGTAACCCCAAAGGACCTCAGCAGTTCCTTCCAGTTATTCAATTTTGTGATTAAGCAGCCTCCACTGGTGATAGAGAAGACCAGAACTTCAAAGACAGGCAAGAGGTTATAGGGGGAAGAGCCCTAGATGTGCAGGTGATTAAGCACCTTCTTTATGTTGGGCACCATACTAGGAGCCAGGAATATCAAGATGGAAAGTAGCTTCTTAGGGTATAAAATCTGAGGAACTATGTTTCTGAACTGGACCACTATAGGAATCTATAAATAGATTCCTATTTATTCAGAGGCTCATTTGACATTAGTATTTCTTGATGAATATAGAGGTTTTATTTTGGTTTAAGAATTAAATGACGGATACAAGGGCAGAGCATGCATAGTCATACATTTAGGGGCTAGGTAAATGGAAAAGAAAAAGCCCTTGACTATCAGTGAAGGCTTTTTCAATGAAAGGTGCAAACTGGACTTGCCATTTGGGGTGACAAAGCAGGTTTTGGGTAGAAATATCTGCCTCCTTCACTACTGTTCCACTACCAGGTGAGTTGAGCCCTTTCTCTGAGTGTTATTTTGGTTTTGCCAACTAGCATGTTTCATTTGTGAAATTTATTATTCATGCTATAAACTCACCTTAGTTACAATCAGCACCTTTCTTTCTTGCTTTGATTTTTAAAAATGTATTTGAAGAGAATTGATGAATATTAATAGAAAGCCCACAATGTTCATTTTCATATTTGAACCAATATTCAATTTATTCAAAAGATAATATCATCAAGTATTAGTGGAGAAGCCTACATAAATAAGAGAATTGACATTTCAGAGTGAAATATTACATTTTCTGCACATGATTTGCATAGGTTACTGAAATGTTATTTTTAACACAGTATTTCTCATTGCCCATCTCTGATGCACTGACCTGGGCCATTTCAGTATGGGTTTTCTATGCAACAATTTTTCGTCTTGAGTTTACAATAAGCAAGAACTTCATCAAGTTTAACATTGAGCACGGTACTAAAAAAATTGATAACCTGATTGTATGATGATTTAACTTAACTGTAGAATGAGGAAGAATGGCTTTGTCCATGCATTGAGGATTGTCCTTAATAGCATTGCAATTACAATTAGAGTTACAAGAGCAATATGGAACCTGAAAAAATGTGAAAACAGAATGTGCTAAAAGTAGACCCAGAGTCATTCTCTTTTATGGTATGAAGTAAATAGGATGGAAATCCTACCTCCAATTTCTTTATTGTTGAGTAAGAGCCTATTGATTTGTACTGTAACTGATGAAAAGGGAAGTATGGTGAACTGGATGCATGTAACAAATATGGGAGGTCCTAATATGTTCCCAGGATATGGCGTGTTGCCATTGACCACAACCTCTTGGAACAAGATAAAGTCATTCAAATAGTTAACAGATGTTAACTATAGTTGAAATACAAAAGTCTTATTGCTAAAATCACTTAGGGTCATATTAAGATTTGGCTCTTCATTCATAACTTAACTGACTTGGCAAACAGAAAGTTGAGATGCAGGAGCAAAATGTGTAATATCAGGGCCACACACTATGTGGAATCTCATAAACTACTGAAAATATGTACGCTGTGTTGAACCAACTTGATTAAGTATTAACCAAGTCTTCAATATTGGGGAAATCTGCAGTCAATTTTCAAGTGAATTAAAAAGTTATTTCTGTCACAGCAATAGAGGACATTCTCCAAGTTCTAATATGTCCATACAATGAATTGCTTTATTATTTATCCACAAATCTTTCTATTTACCTGGTATCCATGCTATGCTTTGCATCAACAATCTTCTTTTTAGAGCCCAGTTCTACTACCGCCCATCAAATTTCCAAATAAAGTAACAGTAATGGTTTTCAGATGAGATGTATGTAGGTGAGACTGAGCTTCCAGGTTTCACAACCCAACTTGATTCATGTCAAACATTGAAGGAGGCTTGTGCAACTTTAGAATTTGTCGTCTTATTTATAGCTCTACAAATAAAGCTCCCAGCTTCCATCACTTTGTAAAGATTCACTCCCTGGTCCATGGAAAAATGAGAAAGAAGAAAAGGGAGAAATGAGATAATGAAAGGTTATTAGTAGTGCTACTAGCTAGCATTTACAAAGAGCTTTAAGGTTCGCAAAGTGCTTCACAAATATTTAATTTTGCTATCACAACAACTGTATCAGGTGGGTGCTACTATTACTCTCATCTTACAGATGAGGAAATTGAGGCAGGCCAAGGATAGATGACTCACCTAGGGTCACCCACTCAATTGCTATTAAATATTTGAGGCCAGACTGGAATTCAGATCTTCCTGACTCAAGGTCCAGCGGTCTATCTACTATTCCACCTAGTTATCTCTACTATTTCTACCTGGTTCAATAATTACCCAATGCTAATTTCATCATTCTAAACCCAAATCTTTCACCTTTAGTTCTCCTTATGGAACACACTATTAGTATTTTGATTTGTTCTCTTTAATAATAGTAACAACTTACCTTTATATGACATTTTAGAGCAATGTAGTATAGTTAATATGGAGCTAGATCCAGTTTTGAGAGGACTTAGGTTTGAATCCTGCCTCAAACACTTAAAAGCTGTGTCAACCCGTCAAAGTACTTCCCCTCTCTGACCTCAGTTTCCTTATTGGTAAAGTGTGGATGATAGTCCTCAAGGGGTGTTGTAAAGATCGAATAAATAGTACACATCAAGCACTTTGTAGGCCTTAAAGTGCTATATGAATGTCAGCTGCTATCAAATATTTTCAAAATATATTTTATCCACATTATCTCATTTGATAGTCACAATAATCCTGTGAAATAAATACTATTACTACCCCTCTTTTAAAGATGAAGACACTAGATCAGAGGAGTAAAGTGACTTTCTGAAGGTCACCCACCTAGTGTTTGAACTGGAATTATATCCTGTATCTTCCTGGGTTTGAGTCCACCACCCTCATGATCAAGGTCTATAAATAATCAGGAGGCCTATAAATCCTAAATATGTTTTTTAATTAAAATATAGTCCATAATCCTGCCCATGTGTAAAGTCAGGGGGAAGCCACAAGATAAATATGATATTCACTGATGAACTGGATGAAAGGCACAACAGGCTTAGAAGAGACACAAAGAAAGACAACTCAAGTGATCAAGGATTGAAGCAGCTTCCAGATGGAGACACATGAAAACATAAGAACTCTTTACTGTTGCAAGATATAGACTTAAAGAGGAAACAAAAAAGTTTTAAGGCAATGATTTTTTTAGGTCAAAATGAAATTACAGAAGTAATTCATGTGTCAGCTTGTAGAAATTTTCCAATAATATTTTAAATTAAAAAGAAAATGGAGCTAAAAATAGTTATAGACATGCTAAAAAAGAAAGGTTTAGGGCAGAGGTTCTTAATCCTTTTGTGTGTGTCATGGCCTCCTTTATCAGTCTGGTGAAACCTCCAGACCCCTCCTCAGAATAATAATTTTAAATGCATAAAATAAAAGACATAGGATCATAAAGGAAACCAACTATATCAAAATAGTTATCAAATTTACATTTAAAAAGTTTGTGGGCCTCAAATTATAAACTCCTAGTTTAGAGGCAGTGTATCATAGCTAATAGAGATCTTAGCCACTAGAGGTCCTAGAATTACAAGAAGCTGAATCTGAATCTGACACCTAATGCCTCTGTGATCATAGAAAAGTCACTTAACCTATCAGTTCCTTGGTAAATTTCTAAATCTATAAATTATAGACAGAATGGCAATCTGCAACTATGAAAAGAGTTTCCACACCAGGACCTCCCAAATCTGGTAAAATCAATAAAATGGTTCAGTTAAATTTATTGATAAGAAACCACTAAGGGTTTTTAAGGCTGAAATCAGCATGATATCATCGGTCTGGATCAGCCATTACCTAATCCTTTTGTAGAGTGTATGTCCCAATGTCTCATTTAAAAATGGGGTTAGGGGAATGAGAAGTGGGGAGGGGACAAGCATTTATTAGTGCCTACTATGTTCCAGGCACTGTCCTAAATATTATCTAATTTGATCCTCACAATCACCCTCAGAGGTTGCTGCTATTATTTATCCCCATTTAGCAGATGAAGAAACAGAGGGAAACAGGCTAAGTGATTTGTCTGGGGTCACTCAGATAGTCTCTCAGGTTGAATTCAAAGACTTACTAAGCTAGGAGACCCTGGGCAAATCAACTATAAAATGGTGATAATACCTTCAAGGACTGCTGTCAGGATCAAATGAGATATTCATAAAGCACTTAGCACAGTGCAAAGGACATAGTAGGTCCTTAATAAATGCTTTTCCCCCTGTTTCTTCCTTTGGTTTCAAAGTGGATTTATTTGGTCCATCTTTACAGTTGTGGAATGCTCTCATGGTTTGCACGTTAAAACCTTTTTTGTAAATATAATTTTGCATATGTCCCTGGTGTATTCCAAAACAATGGTGACATTTTCAGAAATTTACATGTGGGGTGTGAGGGAGAAGGAGGTGTGTGTGTGTGAGGGTGGGGAGGGTTAAGTGGTACAATAGATAGAGTGCCAGGTCTGGAGTCAAGAAGACCTGGGTTCAAATTTGACCTCAGACACTTACTATCTATAACCATGTGCAAGTATCTTAATCTTGTTTGCCTGAGTTTTTTCATCTGTAAAAATGAATTAGAGAAGGAAATGGCAAACCACTCCAGTGGCTTTGCCAAGAAGACCCTCAAATGGAGTCATGAAGCATCGGACATAAGTGAAAACAAGTGAACAACAAAAAATTAAGTGAGTATATATACACACAAATATGCACATATGTGCATATACACGTATACCATATATGTATGTGTATGTATGTGTAATATATTTTACTTAAACTTAACTAGTTTTTGCTATGCAAGCTTTTTGGAGGCTTTAGAGTTTTGATTTTGAGTTTGGAGGATTTTGAATTCTCTTCTCTTTTTTATTAAGAAAAAGTAGCCATGAAAACATTTTTTTTAAATACACTACATGTAAATGAATTTCATTATTGCTATTTCTTGTACAACTATTCCCAGAACCAATAGTTACTTCAGGTTGTGCCTTACTTCAGGAAACAGTGGTGTGTCAACAGAAATGTACTTAGGTGCTTTCCCTGTGGGGTCCAGGGCACATTCTAGTTTGAATTCTCTCATAAAGTGAAAAGGAAATTTTATATGATTGGCTACATGTGTCAACCGAAAGTTCCTAATTATCTTCCAACAAGTGCTCACAGGAGACTTTTAAAGCTTCATCAACCATCAAATCCTCTCATCACCTTCTCAGAATTCTATTTGTAACAGTCATTTAAGTTGGATTGTTGAAAGACTTGCAAAGAAAGGAGTTCCATTTTAGCAGCTTTCTACCCTTTTGTAGGACTTAAAATGTGAAGTAGAACAAATTTTAAACTGTCATTATTTTCCTTCTCAGAGTAATAGCCTAATCTTTAAGAAAAAAGCTTCCCTTTAGGTCCTACATCTCCTAAACATGAAAATATTGTTGCAATACCTTACAAAACAACAGTTTATACTTTTTTAAACATTTTTTATTATTTAATATTTAGTTTTCAGCCTTGATTTTCAAAGGAGTTTGCATTAAAAATTTTCTCCCCATTTCTACCCTCCCTCTCACTCCAAGATGGCATATATTCTGGTTGTCCTCTTCCCCAGTCGGCCCTCCCTTCTGTAACCCCACTCCCCTCCCATCGCCTTTTCCCTTTCTTTCTTGTAGGGCAAGATAAATTTCTATGCCCCATTGCCTCTGTATCTTATTTTCTAGTTGCATGCAAAAACTTTTTTGTTTTTGTTTTTGAACATCTATTTTTTAAAACTTTGAGTTCCAAATTCTCTCCCCTCTTCCCTTCCCACTCACCCTCCCTAAGAAGTCAAGCAATTCAACATGGGCCACATGCATATCATCATGTATAACCCTTCCACAACACTCATGTTGTGAAAGACTAATTATATTTTGCTTCTTCCTAACTTATCCTCCTTTATTGAATTTTCTCCCTTGACCCTGTCCCTTTTCGAAAGTGTTTGTTTTTGATTACCTCCACCCCCATCTGCCTTCCCTTCTATCATCCCCCCTTTTTTAATCTTCTTCCTCCTTCAGTCCTGTGGGGCAAG
>CM053627.1:181330194-181372719 GCA_028646595.1 Phalanger gymnotis | reverse complement strand
CTCTTTTGCCATTTGAGTTAGTCTATTTTTTAAGGTGTTGTTTTCTTCAGTATATTTTTCAGTAATTTTTTGGGTCTCCTTTAGCAAGTCATTGACTTGTTTTTCACGGTTTTCTCTCATCCTTCTCATTTCTCTTCCCAATTTTTCCTCTACTTCTCTAACTTGCTTTTCCAAATCTTTTTTGAGCTCTTTCATGGCCTGAGACCAGTTCATGTTTCTCTTGGAGGCTTTTCTTGTAGGCTCTTTGACTTTGTTGATTTCTTATGGTTTATGTTTTGGTCTTGTTTGTCACCAAAGAAAGATTCCAGAGTCTGAGACTGAATCTGGGTGCGTTTTCACTGCCTGGCCATGTTCCCAGCCAATTTACTTGACCCTTGCGTTTTTCAGCAGAGTATGACTGCTTATGGAGTACAGGGTTCTATGTTCCAAGCTTTGGGAGGATGCGCCAGCTCTGCCACACCAGCACTCCTCCTTCCGCAAGAACCCCCAACCCAGACTGGACTTAGATCTTCAGCAGGCTCTTCACTCCTGCTCTGATCTGCCACTTAATTCCTCCCACCAGGTGGGCCTGGGGCCAGAAGCAACTGCAGCTGTAGTTCTAAAGCTGCCCCACCTCCGCTGCCCCTGGTGTGGTGGCTGAACCATGAACTCTATTCCCCTGTCCCAAGCACATTTTCCCACTAACATTCTCTGTTGTCTTTGGTGTTTGTGGGTTGAGAAGTCTGGTAACTGCTGAAGTTCACTGATTCAGGGTGCTAGGGTACGCTCCGCCCGGCTGCTGGTCTGGTTGGTATGTACGGCCCACGCTGGGCTCTGCTCCACCCCGTTCTGCTCCCAGCTCCTTGCGCAAAAGACCTCACCCAGAAACCATCCAGGCTGTCCTGGGCTGGGGCCCTGCTTCCCTCTGCTATGTTGTGGGTTCTGCAGTTCTAGAACTGGTTCAGAGCCATTTTTTATAGGTTTTTGGAGGGACTTGGTGGGGATCTTATGCTAATCTCTGCTTTCTAGATGCCATTTTGGCTCTGTCCCCCTGACATTTTGTTCTTTTTCTCATCCCATTTGATTTCCATAATGCTGCAGATAGGCTTATAGTAATCAAGTGACTATCACAAAGTAATATACCTAAAATATTAATTTGCCCTCCTCCTCCAAAGATTTTCAGTTCTGCAAAGGAGAATCATATTCAATGTATGTTGATTGTCAATCAGGTGAGGCCTCAATACACTTTTAACAGACATTATCTTATTTTTAATAGTATCATTCCTATGATGAGATGAGGAAACAAAGAGTTTTAGTAACTAGGACAAAACTCAGGTCATCTGATTCTAACAAACATTCTCAATAATTTTTCTACTTTACCATGTTATCTCTCTTGACAATAGATTTATCTTTAACATCACTTGGGACTTCATGAACAGATCTAGAATCATAATATAAAAGAAATAAACAGATAAACAAGAAAAGGTGCCATCCTAGGTTACTTACTAACTAAAACATAATCACAATGAAATAGTACCTCATATTCACATAAAACTGCCGAATACATTAAAATCCTTGATTATTGTAAAAACCTATGAAATAGAGAGCAGGGAACAGTATCTCTATTTTAGAAATGGAAATTAAGTCTCAAAGAGGTTAAAGCCTTGTCCAAAGTCACACAAAGTAGTCAACAGTTCAGCTGTGTTCAATACTCTTTCTATAGCACCATGCTGTCTCTCATCTATGTTCTGTTCTCATTTCACTCAATATAAAATCAAATCTCTCCCTCAAAATCAAGACTTCATAAAAGAAAATGAGAAGAGAAAGTATACTTTTATTTTTCACCTTTGTTATTTTGGTTTACCCAAATGTAATTTATTAGGAGCCAGATATATTTTAAAATTGAAGAATGACATACTCTTCAATAATAACAAAGAAATCAAGCATTTTGTTTCCACATGGGCTTATAGGTTTTTTTTTCCTTTTGTCCCTATACCTTTTTGCCATTCAAAAACCCTGGACAGTCTTTATTCTCATCTAATCATCCTGATTTTGAATGGTATGACAATATATTCACTTTTATTCTTTAATCTTTTATAATTAATAATTTATAGTTAACACGGCATGAAGTAATACTATCTTGTCTTTTTCTAAATAGAGGATTCTATCTTCTTTACAGATCTACAAACGTAGCTATAGATACAGATGAGATCTTTTAAGAATGTACATTAAAGTATTATCTAGAATAGTATCCTATATATTGCTGTCTTCAATGAATGTTTGTTGAGTAAATGGGGGGATAAATATGTACGTGATTAACTCGCCTTTAGAAACAATCTTTTTTTTTCCTCCAAGGAATTAACAAATGAGATTTCTTCTACTGGAAAAGTTAGTGGACTTAGACTCAGAAAGATCCCAGGCAAGTTAACATTTCTGAGATTCAGTTTTCCCATTAGTGAATGGCTATTATATTGTCCTGTTTATCTTATTGGGTTTTTTCCCAATATTAGATGAATTTATTCAATGTAGTTCAAATAAATCTACTTCTATTACATTCAATAAACATTTATTAGGTGGTTATTAGGTGCAAGCTACTGAATTAGACACTGGAGTTAAAAAGGAAAAAAAAAGTCCCAGTGTAAGACTGGATAAATGGCCATTCAGCCTTTGAGGGTTCCCAAGGCAGCCAATTCCATTTGGGCAGCTCTAATTGTTAGGAAGTATTTCTTGACATCAAAACTCTAGTTGCATTTTGGTACTTTTTTTTTAAATCAATTTATTTATATTTAGTTTACAGCATGCAGTTACACAAGCTTTTGAATTCCAAATTTTCTCCCCCTCTCTCCCTTCAATCTTCCTAAAAAGGGCATGCAATCCAATATAGGCTCTACATATACCTTCACATTAAACATATTTTCACATTAGTCATGTTGTAAAGAAGAATTATAACCAATGGAATGAACCACAAGAAAAGAGAAACAAAAGAAAACAAAAGAAAAAAATAAATCAAATAGTGTGCTTCAATCTGCATTCAGACTTCATAATTATTTCTCAAGATGTTGATAGCATTTTCCATCATGAGCATTCCGAAGTTGTCTTGGAACCTTGCATTGCTGAGAAGAGCCAGTTAGTCATCACACAATATAGCTGTTACTGTGTACAATGTTCTCCTGGTTCTGCTCCCCTCACTCAGCATCAGTTCATATAAGTCTTTCCAGGTTTTTCTGAAGTCTGCCTGCTCATCAATTCTTACAGCACATTAATATTCCATTACATTAATATGCCATAACTTGTTCAGCCATTCCTCAATTGATGAGCATGCCCTCAATTTTCAGTTCTTTGACAACACAAAATGAACTGCTATAAATATTTTTGTACAGGTGAGTTCTTTTTGCATTTGTATGATCTCTTTGAGAGAAAGCCCTAGGAGTGGCATGCTGTGTCAAAGAGTATGCAAATTTTATAGCCCTTTGGGCATAGTTCAATTGGTCTTCAAAATGGCTAGATCAGTTCACAATTCCACCAACAATGCATTAGTGTTTCAATTTTCCCACATCCCTAGTATTTATCATTTTCCTGTTTTGTCATGTTATCCAATTTGACAGGTGTGATGTGGTACCTAAAAGTTGTTTTGATTTGCATTTCTCTAATCAATAGTGATTTGGAGTATTTTTTTCATGACTTTAATTTTTTCAAGCTTTAATTTCTTTCTCTGAAAACTTCCTGTTCATATCCGTTGACAATTTATCAACAGGAAATGACTTGCAGTCTTATAAATTTGACTCAGTTCTCTATATATTTTAGAACTGAGGCCATTATCAGAGACATTGGTTGTAAAAATTCGTTCCCAGTTTTCTGCTTCCCTCCTAATCTTGGTTGCATTGGCTTTATTTGTACAAAAACATTTCGATTTAAATTAATCAAAATTATTCATTTTGCATTTGATAATGTTCTCTATCTCGTTTGGTCTTAAGTTCTTCCGTTCTCCATAAATCTGATAGGTAAATTATTCTTGGCTCTCCCAGTTTGCTATACTGTCAGCCTTTATAGTTAAATCTTGTGCCCATTTGGACTTTATTTTGGTATATGGTGTAAGAGATTGGTCTAGGCCCAGTTTCTGCCATACTATTTTCAAGTTTTCCCAGCAAGATTTTTTTTTCAAATAGTGAATTCTTATCCCAGAAACTGGAGTAGATTACTATAGTCATTTACTACTGTGTCTTGTGTACCTAACCTATTCCACTGATCTACCTCTCTATTTCTTAGCCAGTAACAAGTAGTTTTGATGATTGCTGCTTTATGTTACAACTTACGATCTAGTACGGCAAGACCACCATCTGCAGCATTTCTTTTCATTAATTCCCTTAATATTCTGGGCTTTTGTTCTTCCAGATGAAATTTGATGTTATTTTTTCTAGCTCCATAAAATAATTTTTGGTAGTCTCATTGGTATGGCACCGAAGAAGTAAATTAATTTAGGTAAAATTCTCATTTTTATTATATTAGCTTGGCCTAACCATGAGAACTGATTTTTTCCAATTATTTAGATCTGAATTTATTTGTGTAAAAAGTGTTTTGTAATTGTGTTCATATAGTTCCTGCACTTGTTTTGGGAAATAGATTCCAAAATGTTTTATAATGTCTATGGTAACTTTAAATGAAATTTCTCTTTCTATCTCTTGCTGTTGGGCTTTGTTAGTAATATATAGCAAGGTTGAGTACTTATGTGGGTTTATTTTATATCCTGCAACTTTTCTAAAGTTATTTATTATTTTAAGTAGTTTTTTACTTGATTCCCTAGGATTCCCTAAGCATATCATATCATCTGCAGAGTGATAGCTTTGTTTCTTTTTTGCCTATTCTAATTCTTTCAATTTCTTTTTCTTCTCTTATTGATAAAGCTAACATTTCTAGTATCATACTGAATAACAGTGGAGATAATGGATGCCCTTATTTCACCCCTGATATTATTGGAAATGATCGTAGCTTATCCTCATTATATATAAGATTTGTTGATGGTTTTTGGTAGATGCTACTTAGCATTTTAAGAAAGACTCCTTTATTCCCACACTGTCTAGTGTTTTTAATAGGAATGGGTGTTGTATTTTGTCAAAAGCTTTTTCTGCCTCTATTGAGATAATCATATGATTTCTGTTAGTTTGGTTGTTTTCTTAATATTGAACCAGCCCTCCATTCCTGGTATAATTCTTACCTAGTCATGGGGTATTATACTCATACTAAATTGCTGTAATCATTTTGCTAATATTTTATTTAATATTTTGCATCTATATTCACTAGGGAAATTAGTCTATAATTTTCTTTCTTTGTTTTGACTCTTTTCAGTTTAGGTATCAGCACCATTTTGCATTATAAAAAGAATTTGGTAGTACTCCTTCTTTGCCTATTTTCCCAAATAGTCTTGGATTACTTAGAATTAATTGTTCTTTATATGTTTGATAGAATTCCCTTGTAAATCTCTCTGGCCCTGGAGATTTTTCTTAGGGAGTTCATTGATGGCTTCTTCAATTTCTTTTTCTGAGATAGGGTTATTTAAGTATCTTAATTCCTCTTCTTTCATTCTGAGAAATTTATATTTTTTGTAAATATTAATCTCTTTCACTAAGATTGTCAAATTTATTGTCATACAGTTGGGCAAAATAGTTTTTAATGATTGTTTTAATTTCCTTCATTGGTGGTGAATTCATTCATTTCAGTTTTGATACTGGTAATTTGGTTTTCTTCTCTCTTTTTTTAAAATCAAATTAAGCAAAACTTTGTTTTATTGTTTTTCCCCCATAAAACCAGCTCTTCATTTTATTTATTAGGTCAATAGCTTTATTAATTTCAATTTCATTAATCTCTCCTTTGGTTTTCAGTATTTCTAATTTGGTATTTAACTGGGTATTTTAAATTTTTCCTTTTCTAGCCTTTTTAATTGCATGCCCAATTCATTGATCTCCTCTTTCTCTATTTTACTCTTGTAAGCATTTGGAGATATGAGACTTCCCCTAAAAACTGCTTTTGCTGAATCCCATAAGTTTTGGTATGTTGTCTCATTATTGTCATTCTTTTGAATGAAGTTATTGATTGTTTCTATGATTTGTTGTTCAACCAACTCATTCTTTAGGATTTGGTTTCCAATTGATTTCTAGTCTATCTTTCTGTAAGGGCAGGCAAAGTAGGACATTTTGTTTTCTTTTGTTTTGGAGTGCTTCTCAGCACTAAGGCATTCAATTGCCTTTGATTGAGTCTTGCCTTTGTTGGTAGGAAGGCTCACACCCTTTTGCTAGTTAGGTCATAAGTGGTGTGAAGCCCTCTAGAGGTGTGAAGCCCTCTAGAGGTGTGAAATCCTTGATAGGTGTGAAGCACTCTGACCCTGAAGAAGTGTGTGTGTATATATACTCTGAGGTTGGCCTTTTCCTTGGGGTTCACTCATTGGAAGAGTGTTGTGTGGAGATTCTGGGTAGCTGTTAACCAGCCCCCTTGATTTGAAAACCCAGATGTTGGTGCCTCTGTCTCTGATAAGTATGTATGTATGGCTTTGGTCAGACAGCTAGAAGCCTATCCATTGATTTGTGTTATTTTCTCTGTTTATATTTTCTCTGTTTGTAATTTCTGTTTGTATTTGCTCTGATGTTCAGGGTGCTGACTTGTTTCCCTGAACTAAGTGGATGATATATGTATGATTAATTAAAGTAAGATTGTAAAACCCCTTAAAGTTGCTTTCCTTAGAAAAGCAGATAAAAAACCTGTGCTAGCGACCCTGCTGTGTGCTGGTGTTATGGGACTTACACAGCCACAGTAGCAGCAAGTAGCATTGTTGTTACACTTTCCATGGCCCTTTATTACATATAACTTTTATTGCATCATGATCTGAAAAAAACATGCATTTAATATTTCTGCCTTTCTGCATTGGATTGTGAGGTTTTTATGCCCCAGTACATGGTCATTTTTTTTTGTGTAGATGTCAAGTAGTGCTGAGAAAAAGGAATATTCCTTTCTATCCCCTTTCAATTTTTTCCATGTCTACCATAACTAACTTTTCTAACACTCTATTCACCTCCTTAACTTTTTTCTTGTTTATTTTGTGGTTAGATTTATCTAGTTCTGAGAGAGAGAGGCTGAGGTCTCCCACTAAAATAGTTTTGCTGTCAGTTTCTACCAGTAACTCTCTTAACTTCTCCTCTAAGAACGTGGATGCTATACCACTTTGTGCATATATGTTTAGTAATGATATTACTTCATTGCCTGTGGTGCCTTTTAGCAGGATATTGTTTCCTTCCTCATCTCTTTTAATTAGATCTAATTTTGCTTTTGCCTTGTTGGAGATCAAGATTGCTACACCTGATTTTTTTTTACTTCAGCTGAAACATAATATATTCTACTCCAGCCTTTTGCCTTTACCCCATTTGTATCCCTTTATTTCAAATTTGTTTCTTGTAAACAACATATTTTAGGATTATGATTTTTAATGCATTCTGTTATCTGCTTCCATTTTATGGCAGAGCCTGTTGAGAAGATAACATGAAGAAAAAATACTTATTGCACTTTCTAAGTCTAAAACTTGAATGAATATACTTATTTACTATAGGTACTTACATGCTTCCTTATTGAATTCAAGTACTTAGTCTTAGAACTGGGTGGTGAATAGGAATGATAGAAAGGTCATTTTTAACAACAAAATGGTGAAATAGCTTATGAAGCAACAAAGTCAAAATAGAAGAATGGTACTGGATGAGAGATAGGTAAGTTAGGAAGAAAGTAATATCTAGCTTGTTGGCTGGGCCTTGCTTATGAGCATGGAGTTTACGATGAGTGACTTCCTAAAGACTAACTAAATTTGCGATATACCCAGTAAGAGGAGCTCAGAAATAATCAAAGATCAGGGGGCAGCTAGCTGGCACAGTCAGTAGAGCACCAGCCTTGGAGTCAGGAGGACCTGAGTTCAAATCCGGCCTCCAACACTTGACACTCTTACTACCTATGTGACTTTGGGCAAGTCACTTAACCCCAATTGCCCTGCCTTCCCCTATGCAAAAAAAAAGAAATAATCAAAGGTCTGTCTTAAAAAGAAGCAAATGATTCTACATACTTGTGTATTTCTCTTTGCTGTATATAGGCCACCAGAGCTCTTTTGGGAGACCAATTCAACTTCTGTTTATAAAGTTTAATGTGTCCTGAAGTTGAAATATTATGAGACACCTATTTTTTTTCTGCTTATTGATCAAAAGCCATCTCAGGAAATGTTTTTATAAATTAATTAAAATTTAATATAATACAGCCAGTCACAGAGGGTGTAGGGGAAACCAGCAAATTGAATAGAATATGATTTAAAAGAGAAACACAAGTAGCCAAGACAGCTGTTGAAGGTTAGTGGTTCTTATGGAATAGGAGTCCAGCTTGGAACATGTAGTGGAAAGGCTGAGCAAGGTTACAATGATGAATAACAAAAATCTTGAAATCCTAAGCTGCATTTGTAGGGGTTCTCATCAAGAAAAGGATGTGAAAAGTCCTATTGGTTTGGCTATTCAGAATGGTGAGGTGGCCCAAAGCACAGAGTGAGTCATAGATAGTTCTCTGACCTAGGAGTCAGATATTTAAAACTTATTTAGAAAGCAGAAATGGATAGAATTTTTGAGCCACACACACCAAAAAATGTGAATATGACAATGTGGTAGCCATTAACATTTTTAACTAGAGAGAATATGAATTGAATTCATCCTCTGTAGTCCTGGGTTCTAGTCCATTAATAAACTGTACCCACTCAGGCAAATCATTTCACATACTGCATCTCAGTTTCTTCATCTATAAAATGAATGATTCAGATTAGTTGTTTTCTCAGATTCCTGCCAGTTATAAAATCCCAGGATTCTGTGATTCCATCAAAACATAATTTCCTGATGTCCCAATTATTTTAAGATGTCTTTTCCTTTCTTTTTTTTCTAATTTCTTCATCTTTTGTACTGCTCTACAGAGGAGAAATGCACACGAAATTAACAGAGAACATAAGAGAATACACCAGTTGCTACTGTTTGATAATATTCACAGACCAAGAAAAAGCAATGGAAAAGAGGTGCAAATTATAAAACTTAAGAGTAAACAAAGAACTCTACAGAGTTCTTGTGTCATGGGAGTGATGCAGGTGCATATTCATCTCTTGCCACTTTGGGGAAATGAAAACTGTGTTCTTCATTCAAATGCCATTAAGTTATTTACAACTAGATCTGGAGACTTCATATTTATCATTGTGAAGTATAAAGCCAAATGTCCCTCTTCCAGGAGCACCAAAGATTAACAGATTAGAATGTTTTCCACATGTCCATTTTTACTGTCAAGAGAATTTTAAAGAAGTTTTCCAGCTTCCACAGCTGAGCCAGATGTCAATGGATCCCACAGTGAAGTGAAATTGGCAGAGTAGCCTTCTCACGACCCCAGAGTTGTTTTATCAAGGATCAGTTTTAAAGTCAAAAAGGCCATTTCTTGCTGAGGCTCATAACAGTTTGGGGGGCCCTTTCTCTCCCCAAATTGCACAGAACTGCTGACTTGGTTAAACTAGTGATACCCAGCAGTATTTCTTCTGACTCGTCTCACACTTTACTATAATTGCTATTTATGTTGGCACAAGAGAAGTAAAGGGTCTCATTTCCACTGGAAGTTTCCGGTCTCTGGTTTCAGTAATATCAGTGGAGGACATTATACCAGTCACATATTTTGTTGTCTAAACGAGGACTGATAATTTACCCATCAGTCTCCTCACTGTGGTTTCTGATTACTGTAGGTTGAAAGACTTCAGAGGAGACAATTTCTAAAATAATTTCAATAATTAACAGTGAATAGTTTTTCTTTATTAATATTTTGGGTCAGGAAATCATGGCTAAAGGGCCAACTATAGCTATGATGACATTTTTAATTCTTTAGAGAAATAATGTTGGCTTCCTTTCTCTTAATCCAGTGTTTGAGGAATACTGAACCGTAGCACACTACACTGAGATAAAGAAGTAGTTATGTCATATTTATGTATGGTACAATGCAAAGAGAACTGTCTCTGAAGTCAGAAGGACTGGCTTAAAGTTCTACCTCTAACACTTAGAAATTCTGTGTCTGGGAAAGTTACTTATCCTCCATAGGCTTGAGTTTCCTCATTCTGTCATCCTACAGCATTAAACTGATACGGCTTACTATTTGAAATACCTTTAAAACAAAAAATAACCTATTTAAGCAGAATGTGAAAACGTTTAAAATGAGAAATATTCAATGGTCATAAATTGGAAGCACTATGTATAGTCCAACTGGCAAAAAAGAATAAAAGATATTTATCTTTATTGAATATAAAATGTATATGATGCATATTTTTGTATGTGTATAGAACTCAAATTAGAGATATAGGGACAGAATTATAAATATATTATACTGCTGAAACAAAACAATCCTTAAAGAGTCTTCAACAAGGTGTCTCTAATGTTCTTCAAAAAATGAGATTCCTTGATGGTTCTAACAATAAACATAATTGTGTTCAATGATCCTATGGCAATCCTATGACAATTAATTAGGCACAAAAGATGTTTGTCTCTGTGACAGAAGATAAATCCTATGCTAAGTTAAAATAGAAGAGGGATTCCCTATAGATTGAGAGTTCCTTTAGATAATACTGTTTGTGCAAGATATTGTACTGACTCTGTCAAGCCCTCAAAAACCACCAAACTTAAAAATGAGGTCCATTCAAAAGATTTTGGCTAACAATCCATTAAAAGAAAGATCACAATGAAATCTGGTTGTGAATCATGAAGAACACAAAGCACAATAGGGATATGCATGGGTGATATAAATTATAACATATTAATAAGGAAGGCCTGCATGAAAGAAATGATATAAATAACATAATCCATAAAAGTTTTCACTGGAAAGGGAAGTGAGCCAATCATATAATAAGAGTGAAAGATAATAAATACAAGTCCTGAGTCCTGCACTGGTGCCAAGCTAATGATAAAAGACCTAGAAAAGAGCCTCAAATATGTTCAGTCAATCTTTTATAGGAGGTTTTATAAATAAACAGACAAGAATCACACAGAATGAAATGGCACAGATAGAATGCAATTTGTACCACAATAGGTAATAACCACATTAATAAGATCAGGGACTCACCAAAGTGTAAGATGAACTAAAAGTAGGAACTGTTTTAATAAACAATTAGCTTTTAAGGACTACTATATATGTGTATATATATATATATATATATATATATATATATATATATATATAATATATAAGGACCTACATATGTAATATATATATATATATATAAGGACCATTATAAGACACCTATTACTAAGAGTAAGCATTAAAATACCTTTTAAATTTTTTGTTGCACTTAGCAGCAAATTTTACTGTAACAGAAGCCTTATGTTCAAATTTGAAACATGAAACCAATTTGATTATGCTACCTAACTACTATTATTATTTTTATACTGTTATTATTATTATCATTATTATACCATTATTAGAACTTCTTCTTGTGGTCACAAGTCTTCCCAGAGCACCTGCTCATATAGGCATCTCTTTGTCCTCTGTCAGGCTGTAAAGTGTGCAATAAAGTGGTCATGGTACACTGACCTCTCAGTTTGCTAACTGACCCTCTTATTTTAATTTCAAGTTAGAGCTAGTTGAATTACTCCTTATACATTTTTTCAGCACCTCATTATCTAACTGATATCCACTCAAACCACTTTAATTTCAGTGCAAAAACTCCTGGAAGTACTGTACCATTCCCCAAGTGAAACTCAGTCTACTGCATTACTCTAATTCACTTCTATCCCAGATCATGATTCTTACCCCACCATTCACAAAGCAACTTTACAACCCTAATGTTCTCTCAGTGAGTTGAGGTTGAGGTGCTGGTGATAAACCTAAGTGGAAACATCCAACAGTTAGAAATATGGGCCTGGGGCCTTAAACAGAGGTAAAGATTCCGGCCTCTTCTATATATTGGTGATAACTGAAGTCACAAGAGCATATGAGACTGCCAAAGGACAGAATATAGAGAAAGGAGAGAAAGAGTCAACAATAATGCCTCTGGTTTCTTTAATGATTAAGGTGCAAATGAAAAGGAGAAAATCTATAGAAGTGAAGTATTATGGAAGCCAAGAAACAACAGAGCATCAAGAATTTGTCAACATTTTCAAATACCACAAAGGATTAAACAAAAAAACAAACAAACAAAAACACTAATAAAGAGATCAGGAGTGAATAGTTTCAGCAAAGTGGTAGAAAAGAAATTCAAAGGGCAAAGACCTGGGGAAAGAACCACTACTTTAGAGGCAATAATACAGGCTACTTTTTAAAATAATTCTATCAGTGGAAATGGGTTTCACTGCAAACTCATTACTATATTAGCATAAATACTAGAGATTATTTAAAATCTTGTGACATTTCATGGAATCATAGATTTAGAGATGGAAATAATATCTAAAATCATTCTCTATCTACAATATAATTTAAAGGAGATTTTGTTTTCCTTTAAATGAAGGAAGGAAAGAAAGAAGGAAGGATTTCATAAACACCTAATTGGAGGTGGCACAAATATTATCTCATTTGAACCTTACAACATCCCTGGGAGGTAGGTGCTACCACAGTTCCCATTTTACTTTTGAGGAAACTAGGGTAAAGAGAGGTCAAGTGATTTGTCCAGGGTCAGACAGCTATTAAGTTTCTAAGGCAGGGTTATAACTCAGATCTTCCTGACTCCATGTCAGCACTGTCCTAGGTAGAGTTGGGGAGAATTCATAAAGTCACTTTCACCTTGAAATTCAATTAATATTTTAGCAATCTGAATTACTCTTGCCTTCACTTTTTTTTTAAGGGGTAAAGGGATGATACCTGTTATTTCTAATGAGCTTTGCTGGTCTAACTTTGCAGGTAACTTTGCCTGCAGGAGCTATCTCACTTTTGTTTCTGTGGCCCAACAGCCTAGCACAGTGCCTGAAAAATATTGCAGTGGAATCACAGACTTAGATCTGGAAAGGATCTTAGGAGCCATGTAGTCCAACCACCTCATTTTACAGATGAGAAACTGAGGCCCTGAGAAAATAAGTGCCCAAGGTCATACTTATAATAAATAGGAGACAGAGAATTAGACCCAGGTCTTCCTATTCCAAACCCAGTATTCTTTCCACTGTACTATGCTGTCTCATAGTGGACACTTAAAAACAAATGTATATTGATTGATTATTTCAAATATTAGGTCTGTAATCCGTAAAAATTTGGGTTTTCAGAAGCACTGAAATATTTATATGTAAAAAATAACTTTTTTAAACATAAAGGAAAATAACTTGAGGAATTCTAACTGAAACCAATGGAGTTTGGTTGCTGTCAATGAATTCTTCTGAGAATGTATTTGTAGAATGTAAAACTCTTCATGGAGAAAAGTGAAATTAGATTTTCTGCAGTAATTGGAAGACAAATGTGCAAAGAACCTGCTCCTTACAGCATCCTTTTTCCTCTGCAACATTTTAAACTCAAGAAAATGACATAGAAAAACATTTTTCAGTATAGCATAAAGAAAGATTTTTAATCAAAGACCAAGAAATTGGGAAAAATAATTGGAAGTTTAAGAATAATTTTAGAAAGAACTTTATATAAACACATCAAACAATAAAAGACAATTCGAAGCAAATTGATTTTTTTCTTAACTAAGGCAGTTGCAAAAATCTAAATATCAGTTTACATTCTACTAATCTATAGTATCAAGCATTTTGATTGTACATTACATCATCTTCTCTCCTCTCTATCTCACAATAATCTCCTAGCTGATCTCCCTACATTTGGTCATTTCTTTGCAAACCGTTTCTGGATAAATTTTCTTAAAACACTGCTATGCAAAGAGGATAAACCACCTCCTCCCACTATGTCCAAAACTTTCCCTGGTTTCCCAGTGCCTGTTGAAACTCAAAGCACTTTAGCCTGGCATTCAAAACAGTCCTCAATTTGCCTCTTACATACACTTCAAATCTTATTTTGAACTATTATTTTCCTGTATTTCAAGAGGTCTTATTGTAGTTTGTGTCATGGACTGCTTTGGGAGCCTAATGAAGTCTATGGACCCCTTTTCAAAATAATGTTTCAAAACGAATACAATTAAACACATACGATTGCAAAAGAAAACTAATATATAGAAATAGAGATATAAATATACAAGCAAAAAAAAAGTTCATTGACTCCAGATTAGGAATGCTTCTCCTACAGGGAGTCTCTACCCTAATCTCTATTTCCTTAATAGGGCTCTGCTCATAATTGTAATACTCTCTACCATTGCCCAAGTCAATAAAAGGGCCAAAGCACCTCTACTGAATTAATCAATCTAAGCGCCTGGAATGCTCTTCATCATCTTCTCTGTTTTTCTAAACGCTACCTTTCTTCCACGGTGCAATCTTTGGAAATGACCATTTTTTAATTATTTTAAACTACATCTTCTTTTCCAGATTTTTGGTGGACTATGTACTATAATCACTAAATATCTATTGAATATTCTCCAGGCTGTGTTCCCTAACCAAAAAAAAAAAAAACCTCAATCCTCGATTACTATTCTTCCTTTGAACACCTATAAGCTGTCTGTAGCAACAAACAAGACAATGGTATCAGTAGTAGCAATATCACATTTATGTAATGTTTAAGCTGAACACTGAGAAAATCAAATTCATTTTATTTTGTATCACTATTGACATTTTTTAACTATCTAAGTCACATTTCATCTATCTGAGTTAAATTTGGAAATTCAATTTTCATGTAAATCCCTCATTGTTTCTGAGTTAAGTTCCGAAGTTCAGTTTTCCTGCTAATCACAGTTCTATTCTTGTCAAGGCAATCTGTTATCCTTGAAGGATCTGGTGCATGCCTGGGAGTCTGGTCTGTTATCCCTGTAACATTGGCTGTCCTTCTAGAAAGCCCTGTCTGTTATCACTGTGACACTAACTAGCAGGTGGACGCTACTAGTGAGCTTTTAAACGTGACAAGATGGAAGGAGCTGTTGCTAGCCCTGAATTCCAAATTTCCAGCCAATCATATTTTCCCCTCCATCGAGGATACTTCTGACTTTGTAACCAATCATACCATTTTCCTCATCTGTGATGCTGCCTTGTAGTTTTTGAATAGTCTTCCTTTCACTCATTAAAAAAAAAAAAATCTGTCAGCCCTCATTTAGGGTATTTTGGCTTCCGGAGCTGAATATCCCTTTTATTGATAACTGTCACCCTTACCAATAAATTGAACAGGCTCAGGACTTTGTTGTTTCAAGTAACCCTAATTTCAACTGAGTCAAAGCTTTACAAAAGGCTTTCCTCATAACCATCCTCCACTTCCCTAGCCCCAGAAGTAGGAAGTCATGGATCAGTTTCTCTCTTTTACATAGCGGTGGAGAGTGAAGCTCAGTGAAGATGCATAGTTTTTGAGCTAGAAATTACTTCAGAGGTTATGTAATCTAACTTCCTCATTTTACAGATGAGGAAACTGGGGCCCAGAGATTTTAGGTTACTTGCTTAAGCTTACCACAGATAGTAAATTTCTCTGATTCACCACTCAAAAATTACTTTGTATTTATTTTGTGCATATCTTTTGCATTATTTTATTTTACATGTTATCTATGCCAATAAAATATGAACTCCTTAATAACAGGACACTTTCATTTCTCTGTCTCCAACATTTGTCTCCTAGCATGTAAAACATTCTATTCATTATCTGATTTCTCTTCCCCAAAGACCTGATGGCAGGAATAATATACTTTGTAAACCCAGTACCTAGCATAGCTCCCTAGATTTAATAGATATCCAATCAATGTTTGTTGATAATGATCAATATGTAGGCGAGGGATGTACAATGTAAAATTCAAGAAAATAAGACTCAGGAAAAATACCATCTCCAAATGGCCATTTCATAATTTAACTTAGACATATACATAAAGTGATGAAAATAAGCCTGAATTTTCATCTCCTAAACTCATATAATGAAGAATAAGGAATTTTAAGGGTGTGGTGTTAATAGAATTAAAGATCTTCCCCATCCCTTAATCCCCTTAATAGGCCTTAGGGAGAACTAGTTAAGGGAAGCTTGTTTGTAGCAAGGCCCACATCCTTTTGCTTATTAGGTCACAAGAGGTGTCAAGTCCTAAAAAAAGATATATCTGAGAGTAGCCTTAAGCTTTCAGAACTGCAAGGGCCCAAATCCCTTCAAATATCTGTTATTTACATTTTCTGTCCTATTAGCCAACCTAATAGGTATGAGATAGTACGTCAGAATTGTTTAATTTGCATTTTTCCAATCAAAAGTGAGTTAGAAGATTTTTTCATAGAGCTATAGATAGTTCTGATTACTTCATCTGAAAACTGAACTGATTATATCTTTTGATCATTTATCAATTAGAGAATTGCTCATTTTTATAAATTTAACCAAGTTCTCTATATATTTGAGAAATGAGGCCTTTATCAGAGAAATTTGCTTCAATGTTTTTCACAGTTACTACTGCTAACTGTATTTTCCTCCACATATTCCCCCCATCCCCATTTATTCTATTCTCTCCTTTCACCCTGTTCCTCCTTAAAAGTGTTTTGCTTCTAACTACCCCCTCCCCCAATCTTCTCTCCCTTCTATCACCTCCCACCCCCTTCCCTTCCTATTTTCCTGTAAGGTAAGATAGATTTCTATACACAATTGTGTATGTTATCCCATCTTTGAGCCAATTCTAAGGAGAGTAAGGTTCACTCACTTCCCCTCACCTGCCCTCTCTTCCCTTCCACTGGAAAGCTTTTGCTTGCCTCCTTTATGTGAGATAATTTGCCCCATTCTGTCTCTTCCTTTCTCTTTGTCCCAGTACACTGCTCTCTCACCCCTTAATTTTATTCTTTAGATTATCATCCCTTCATATGGAACTCACACCTGTACTCTTTGTCTGTATATACTCCTTCTAACTACCCTAATAATGAGAAAGGTCTTATGAGTTACAAATATCATCTTCCCATGTAGAAATGTAAACAGTTTAAGCTTATTAAGTCTCTTGTGATTTACCTTTCCTGTTTAACGTTTTATGCTTCTCTTGAGTCTTGTATTTGAAAGTCAAATTTTCTATTCAGCTCTGGTATTTTCATCAGGGAGTCCTCTGAAAGTCCTCTATCTCATTTGCTGGGTAGGTGATTCTTGGTTATAATCCTGGCTCCTTTGCCATCGAGAATATCAGATTCCACACCCTCTGGTCCTTTAATGTAGAAGCTGATAAATCTTCTATTTTCCTGATTGTGGCCCAATGATACTTGAATTGTTTCTTTATGGCTGCTTACAATATTTTCTCCTTGATCTGGGAACTCTGGAGTGTGGCCATAATATTCCTGGGAGTATTCATTTTGATATTTTTTTCAGGATGTGATTAGTGGATTCTTTCAACTTCTACTTTACCCTCTGGTTCTAGAATATCAGGGAAATTTTCCTGGAGAATTTCTTGAAAGATGATGTCTAGGCCTTTTTTTTTTTTTTGATCATGGCTTTCTGTCAGTAAAATAATTTTCAAATTATCTCTCTTGGATCTATTTTCCAGGTCAGTTGTTTTTTCCAATGATGCATTTTCCATTTTTTTTCCATTTTTTTATCCTTTTGGTTTTGTTTTATTGTTTCTTGATTTTTCATAAAGTTATCAGCTTTCATTTGCTCCATTGTAATTTTCAAGGAATTATTTTCTCCAGTGAGCTTTTGCACTTCCTTTTCCATTTGGCCAATTATGTTTTCTAAGGCATTCTTCTCCTCCACTGGCTTTTTGATCTCTCTTGCCATTTGGCCTAGTCTGTTTTGTAAGGTGTTATTTTCTTCAGCATTTTTGGGATCTCCCTTACCAAACTGTTGACGTGATTTTGTCATGATTTTCTTGCATCTCTCTCATTTTTCTTCCCAATTTTCCTCTACCTGTCTTACTTGATTTTCAAAATCCTTTTTGAGCTCTTCCATGGCCTAAGAAGAATTCATATTTTTCTTGGAAGCTTTGGACGTAGGAGCTTTGACTTTGTCGTCTTCTTCTGAGTGCGTTTTGATCTTCCTTGTCACTATAATAAATTTCTATAGTCAGAGTTTTTTTTTCCATTGTTTCTTCATTTTCCCAGCCAATTACTTGACTTGGTAAATCTTTCTTAAGTTAGCTCTCTGTTTCCAGTGTGGAAGGCAAACTGTCCCAAACTTCAGGGGTTTTCTGCAGCTTTTTTCAGAGAGACTTCTAGAGACTGTAAGTTTTCAGTTCTTCCAAGGTGATATGATCTAAGGAGAGGTGTTTACTCCTCTCCTGGCCTGTGCTCTGGGATTGTGAGTGACCACAAGCACTCTTTTTTTTACCCTGGAACTGAGAAGATGGTCCTGCCTCCACTGTGGCAGCAAGCACTGTTATGTTAGTGCTCCTCCTCGCCCTGGGACTGCTACCCAAGACTGTGACCAGACCCAAGTATGAGCAAAGCAACAAAGCCCTGCCCCAGTGCTAGCAAAAAAGACCCCTATAATCTCTAACCAGTTGTTCAACCCTTTACTCTCTGTGGACTGAGACCTCTGGAAGCAGCATCTGAGGTTACTGCTGCTTTTGCTGCTGCTACTACTGATTCAGTCACTCCCAAGGCCTGCTTCTGGTTTTCTGTGGCTGGGGCTATGCTTGTGAGACTTGTACTGGACTGAGCTTCCTCTCACCCAGGTGAATCAGACCTTTCCTGCTGAAATTATAAGTTGTCTTTTTTGTCTGTGGGCTGAGAGATCTAGAAACAGCCACTGCTGCCATTTGGTTCATTCACCCCAAGGCCTGGTCCAGGTTTGCTGGGGCCAGATCTGTGGTGATGCAGCCTGAGCTAGACCATGCTCTTCTCTCACTTTGGTACAACAGATATTTCCTGCAGACCTTCCAAGTTGTTTTGGGCTGGAAATTTGCTTCCCTGTCTTTTCATGGGTTCTGCTGCTATAGGATTTCTTTAAGAGTCATTTTTAAAGGCATGTGGAGGGGCTTGGGGGAGAACTCAGGGGAGTCTCTGCCTTTACTCCACAATCTTGGTTCCACCTCTGGATCTT
The DNA here is from genome assembly GCA_028646595.1 of Phalanger gymnotis. Lineage (NCBI taxonomy): Eukaryota > Metazoa > Chordata > Mammalia > Diprotodontia > Phalangeridae > Phalanger > Phalanger gymnotis. Next base: position 181,353,672 of record CM053627.1, on the reverse strand, counting down.
TTCTAAACATGATAAATAATATCTATCTAAGAGAAGAGCCATAATTATACATAATGGAAATAAGTTACAGACCTTCCCAATATGATCAGGTGTAAAGCAAAGATGTCCATTATCATCAATGGTATTTAATTTAGTGCTAGAGGCAACTAAGTGGCATAACGGATAGAGTACTAGGACTAGAGTTAGGAGGAGTCCAAATCCTGCCTCAAACACATACTATGTGTGTTACCATGGTCAAGTAACTTAAGCTCTATCTGCCTCAGTTTCCTCAATTTTAAAATGGGGATAATAATAGCATCTACTTCCTAGGGTTGTCATGAGGATTTTTTTTTCATTTCTCCCTTCCTTCTTTCCTTCCTTCTTTCCACCACTTACTGCATGGTAAAAAAGAAATAATCTCTAAGATATATGAGGAATTGACTAAATATCATAAGAATAAAAGCCATTATACAATTGAGAAACAGTCAAAGATATGAAAGGTTATTTTCAGAGGATGAAATATAAATTATTGACAGCCATGTTAAAAATGCTGTAATTACAGATAATTAGAGAAGTGAAAAATAAAAGAACCCTATGGTTCTCCCTTATAACCATCAGATTGGAAAAAGCTGTCAAAAAAAAAAAGGAAAATGACAAAGGAAGGGGAATGAAAATGTGGCACATTAATGTGCTCTTGTGCATCTGTGAACTAGTTCAGACATTCTGGAAAGCAATTTGGGACTATGCCCATAAAATTACTAAACTCCATGCACCCTTTAACCCAGAGGTACCACTACCAAGTCTACACCATGAAGAGATCAAACAAATTTTAAAAATGGACTCATGTGTACAAAAAATATTTACAACAGCATTTTAGGAGGCATCAAAGAATTAGCTATTGTTTTCAGGTTCCCATCATTTGGGGAATGGCTGAACGAACTATAGTATATGAATATAATGGAAAATTATTGTTTATCAGGGCACAGTGAAGAAAGGGATTGTTTCAAAGAAAGTAGACTTGTACGAATCAATAAAAAATGAAGTAAGCAGAACCAGAAGAGCAATTTATATAGTAATAACGATATTGTAAAGGTGAACAGCTTTGAAAGACAGGAATTATGATCAACAAATGACCAACCACAGTCCAAGAGAATTCAACAAGAAACATGCTGCCTACCTCCTGATTAGAGAGCTGATCAACTAGATAGGAACTAGATGAGAACTGATGTCTTGCTGAGTCTACACAGGTTTCCAAAATTACTAAAAAGGAAATATTTTCTAATGGAGGAATATGCAAACATTCTGTATGTCAATGTACTCTGGTAGACAGTGTTTCACGTCTCCTGGCTCTTCATTTCCCCATGAGGAAACTAAACAAATTGTTATATTAGTATCAAAAATACACCAAAAACTTGGAAAAGTGTGTCCATGTTTAGTTAATCATTGAATTTTTGGTCTGTGCCAAGTATATATTTGAAAGTAAAAGCAGGTGATATAAAAATTATGTGACAACCAGAGGTAAAGGGGACCCTTTACATATGAGGTAATAAACAGGGTGGATGCATTACATGTGCACCAAAAAAGGCATATAAGTTGAAAAAAAACAAAAAATTGAAAAAAAAAAAAGCTTTTTCTTACAAGACTAAAGGTAAAATGAAATGACAAGTAGGTGAAACTGGTTTTCCTTTTTGTCCGTGCTTATTTTAAAGGACAGTTTTGCAGGATACCTGAGTTTTTCTTGTTTGTATAGTATCACACATTTTTACCCCTTGACTTCAACATGTGTTTGGTTTTGTATGGTTATTCAATATCCCCTTGTAAAATATATGACTTAACAGTATTTTCTCTTTCTTCTGACTCAATATTTGAAAATTATGAATCCTTGCCTACAGCACAATCATCCACAGTACTATGTCATATGTTTAAGTAATAAAAAATCTGCAACTCTGAGATTGATCCCTCCATTGCTCTGCTAATATGTACTTTCCAGATTTGAAAAAAAAAAGGTTCCATTTACAACTTCCATTTGTTTCTTGCCATTTAGCCAACTTTCCACTTATTGCATGCCTCCTTGCCTAAATATTACCTTCCAGTACTGAACACTGTAAGTGGTTCCCTGACTTCTATCCCCTTCCTTCCCCCTACTAAGTGATTCTCCCATAACCATTGTCTGTTTTGGCAGAAGAATCTTCAAAGATTCCAGGGAATAATGAAGTCTGACCAAGACTTCCAGAAATACATGTCAGCCATATATTCTCAGTCAAGCTTTCTTGCTGATTCTCTACTTATTTCTACATTGTAAATTTTTTGAGGACTTCTTCTAATTAACGGAGCTAATTAAGAAAGCAAGATAACTGATAAAATCAAGAGCATTCATAGACCAACAGCAACAGTAAAAATAAATCAATCTAATGACACCTGACCTTGCATTGCCTGGCACATGCATATGCAGGCTCTCACAAAGCATACTACACATGAGAGTAATTTATTATTCAAAACAACCCAAAACTGGGGGCAGAGCCAAGATAGCAGTGTAAAAGCAGGGACTTACAGGAACTCTCTTACCATTTCTATCAGATACCTGAAAAAAAGTGAATATGAGCAGATTTGAGAGAGACAGAAGCCACTAGGAGACCGAGTGTGGCAGATTTCCAAGCCAGGAGAGTCTGCAAGGTCAACAGGATGGATCTGTGGGCAGGGAAAGCCCTAGGCATGAGGAACTAAACCATGACTGAGCGAGAGCAAGAGCAGGCCCAGGGCTGAAGTGCCGGCTACAGCATCGACTCCCAGGCCTCTCGGCCTAGGACAAGAGTCTGTCAGAGCTACAGGAGACAAAAGCACAGAGCCTGTGGCCAAGGCCCCAGCTACTCCTGAAGCTTTCAGCCCACAGTCTAAAGTTTTGAAACTCACCTTCTTAAACTTCTCAGGAGCCATGATGACCAGATAAAAAGACTCTCATCCCTCCCTTCCTCACCCAGAGAATACTGCCCTGGGAGAAACCGTGGAAGACAGCAGCCAGAAGTGGGGCTTCAGTAGCCTTTTGGCTCAGGAGGCTGGGGAAATGGCCCCTCTTGTGGTGGTGGAAGGAGACTAGTGCAGGAAGAGAGGTATCCCAGCAGGACCCACGTCAGCACACCAGTGGGAGTTCCTGAACCCCAGGGGGATGGAGCCAGCAAGCAAAAACACCAGGACCCCAGACATGCCTTCACACAGCTGGAGAAAGTGGCAGACACCAGTGCAGACAACTGCTGAGACCACCTAGGCTGTAGTGCAGCCCTAGGGGAAAAGGAGACTTCCAGCAGCCAGATCAGCCCTCCCCCATATCTCACATCAGTAGCTTCAGTGTAAACCAGAGGAACTAAGAAAGACATCTTCCTGGTCCTAACCTTCACACACCAGCCAGCTCCAGCTCTGCACCAAGTGAGCACAGCATTATATAGACTCTAGCTGACAAAAGGAGAGGCCATAGCACCCAAAGCCAGTAACCAGGCCCACAGTTCCCAGCACAAGAAGGTTGGGAAAGAGTCCTCTGAGCCCCAGAAGCAGAAATCCAGTCTAAAAGCCAGGAAAAAGACAACCACCATGAAGAAACAATCCAGAAAACCAAGGACCATTGATTCTTATTATGGAGACAGGGAAGACCAAAACACCAATTCAGAAGAGGACAGCATTGACAAACAGATCTGAAACCTCAAAAGGGAAGGGAATGTGAACTGGTCTCAAGCCCAAAAAACATTCCTGGAAGAGCCCAGGGAGGATTTAAAAAACCAAATTAGAGGAGTAAAAGAAAAAATGGAAAAAAATTCACTGATGAGAACAAATATTTAAAAAGTAAAATTGGAGAAATGGTTAAGGAGGTTCAGAATCTAACTGGAGAAAATGACTTCTTGAAAAGTAAAATTAACCAAATGGGAAAGGAGATACAGAAGCTAAATAAAGAAATCAATTCATGAAAAATTAGAATTGGGCAAATAGAAGCTAATGATTCTATGAGGCATCAAGAATCAATCAAACAAAATCTAAAGAATGAAAAAATAGAACAAAACATGAAATATCTGATTGGAAAAACAACTGACCTGAAAAACATATTCAGGAGAGATTATCTAAGAATTATTGGTCTACTGGAAGGCCATGATAAAAAAGAGCCTGGACAGTACAAGAAATCATGAGGATAAATGCCCTGAGGTCTTAGAACCAGAGGGGAAAATAGTTATCGAAAGAATCTACCACTCACCCCCTGAAAGAGATGCCAAATTGAAAACTCCAAGGAATATTGTAACCAAATCCCAGAAGTACCAGGTCAAGGAGAAAATACTGCAAGCAGCAAAAAAGAAACAATTCAAATATCGTGGAGCTACAGTCAGGATCTCACAGGACCTTGCAGCTTCTACATTTAAAGACAGGAGGAATTGGAATATGATATTCTGAAAGGCAAAGGAGCTTGGACTACAACCAAGGATCAACTACCCAGCAAAAATGAGCATTATTTTTCAGGCAAGGAGATGGACATTCAATGTAATAGGGAGTTCCAGACCTTCCTGATGAAAAGGCCAGTGCTCGATGGCAAAGTTGATCTTCAAATACAAAACTCAAGAGAGACATAAAAAGGTAAATGGGGAAAACAACCTTGTTATTCAATAAGGGCAAATTGTTTACATCCTTATATAGGATTATATTATTTTATATTATATGTGTGCGTGTGTGTGCGTTAAGAATATCTATCTTAAGAATGGAATAGTTAGTACAACAATTAAAAGGAATACACATAGACTGAGGGTGTCACTATAAAGTAAGTGATGTGATGATAAAAAACATAAGGAGTGCAAAAGGATTTTTCTGGGAGAAGAGGAAAGGAGGAGGTGGGAATGGATAAATTACATCACATGAAGAGGAACAAAAGCATATTATAGAGAGGAAAAGAAGGGAGAGAGAAGTACAGTGTTTGAGCTTATATTTGAGTTTATTTGGTTGAAGGAGGGAATAACATACTCTGATAAGTATAGAAATCAAACTTGTCCTACAGGCAGTAGGAGGGGTAAGGGGAAAGAAAAAGGGAAAGGGGTGGCTAGAAGAGAGGGAAGAAGTAGCAAGGGGAAAAGGGTAAGATAAGGGGAAGGGTGTCAATAGGGATGGAAAATTGAAGAAGGAGGTGCTCAAAAGCAAAACTCTTTTGAGGAGTGGAAGGGAGAAGGGAGAAATAAAAGCATAAGTCAAGGGAAAAATGCAATGCGGAAAAAAGACACAGATAGTAATCATAACTGTGAAGGTGAATGAGATGAACTCTCCCATAAAACAGAGGCAGATAGCAGAATGGATTAAAAACAATAATCCTACAATATGTCGTTTACAAGAAATACATTTGAAACAGGGGGATACTCACAGGGTAAAGGTGAAGGGTTGGAGTAGAATATATTATGCTTCGGCTTAAGTAAAAAAAAAAGGCGGGGGGGGGGGTGGAGATAGCAATCCTAATCTCAGACAAAGCAAAGGCAAAGATAGATCTAATTAAAAGAGATAAGAAAGGAAACTATCCTGCTAAAAGGCACCATAGACAATGAAGTAATATCATTACTTAACATATATTTACCAAGTAGTATAGCATCCAAATTCTTAGAAAAGAAGTTAAGGGAGTTACAGGAAGAGATAGAAAGCAAAACTATACTAGTGTGGGAATTCAACTTCCCCCTCTCTGAATTTGATGAATCTAACTTCAAAATAAACAAGAAAGAAGTTAAGGAGGTGAATATAATTTTAGAAAAGTTAGATACAATAGACCTCTGGAGAAAACTGAATGAGGATAGATAGGAATACGCCTTTTTCTCAGCAGTACATGGCACATACACAAAAACCAACCATGTACCAGACATAAACCTCACAGTCCAGTGCAAAAAGGCAGAAATCATCAATGCATACTTTTCAGATCATGATGCAATAAAAATTATTTATAATGAAGGAACATGGAAAGCTAAACTAAAAATTAATTGGAAACGAAATAATCTAATCCTAAAGAATGAGTGGGTCAAACAACAAATCATATAAACAATTAATAACTTCATTCAAGAGGATGACAATAATGAGACAAAATATCAAAACTTATGGGATGCAGCAAAAGCAGTTCTTAGGGGAAATTTTATATCTCTGAATGCTTACATGAATAAAATAGATTTAAAGAAGATCAATGAATTGGGCACGTAACTGAAAAAGCTAGAAAAAGAATGAACTGAAAATCACCCATTAAATACCAAATTAGAAATACTGAAAACCAAAGGAGAGATTAATAAAATTTCAATTAAGAAAACTATTGAACTAATGAATAAAACTAAGAGCCGGTTCTATGAAAAAAACAATAAAATTGATAAACTTTAGTCAATTTGACTTAAAAAAGAAAGAAGGAAACCAAATTACCAGTATCAAAAATGAAAAGGGTGAATTCACCTCCAATGAAGAGGAAATAAAAACAATAATTAGGAATTATTTTCCCCAATTGTATGTCCATAAATTTGACAATCTTAGGGAAATGGATGAATATTTACAGAAATATAAATTGTACAGGTTAACAGATTAGGAAATAAAATACCCAAACAACCCCATCTCAGAAAAAGAAATTGAGCAAGCCATCAATGAACTCCCTAGGAAAAAATCTCCAGGGCGAGATGGTTTTGCATGTGAATTCTATCAAATATTTAAAGAACAATTAATTCCAAACCTGTATAAACTATTTGGGAAAATAGGAAAAGGAGTCCTACCAAATTCTTTTTATGACACAAATATGGTACTAATATCTAAACCAGGAAGAGCCAAAAGAGAGAAAGAAAATTATAGACCAATTTCCCTAATGAATATAGATACAAAAATTTTAAATGAAATATTAACAAAAAGATTGCAGCAACTTATCATGAGAACAAGACACTATGACCAGGTAGGATTTATTCCAGGAATGCAGGGCTGGTTCAATATTAGGAAAACTATCTGTATAATTGATCATATCAGCAACACAAATAGCAGAAACCATATGATTATCTCAATAGATACAGAAAAAGCTTTTGACAAAATACAACATCCATTTCTATTAAAAACAGTAGAAAGCACAGGAATAGATGGAATCTTCCTGAAAATGATAAGTAGCATCTACCTAAAAGCATCAGCAAGCATTATATGTAATGGGATTAAGCTAGATGCATTTCCAATAAGATCAGTGTGAAAAAAAAAGATGTCCATTATCACCCCTATTATTCAATTAGGTACTAGAAATGTTAGCTTTAGCAGTAAGAGAAGAAAAAGAAATTGAAGGAATTAGAATAGACAAAAAGAAACAAAGCTATCACTCTTTGCAGATGATATGATATACTTAGAGAATACTAGAAAATCAAATAAAAAACTACTTGAAATAATAAATATCTTTAGCAAAGTTTCAGGATATAAAATAAACCCACATAAATCCTTGGCATTTCTATATATTACTAACAAAGCCCAACAGCAAGAGATAGAAAGAAAAACTCCATTTAAAGTTACTGTAGACACTATAAAATATCTGAGAGTCTACCTGCCAAGACAAACCTAGGACCTACATGAACACAATTACAAAACACTTTTCACGCAAATAAAGTGAAATCTAAATAAATGGAAAAAAAACATCAGTTACTCATGGTTAGGCTGAGCTAATATAACAAAAATGACAATTTTACCAAAATTAATTTACTTTTTCAGTGCCATACCAATCAAACTACCAAAAAATTATTTTACAGAGCTGGATAAAATAATAACCAAAATCATCTGGAAGAACAAAAGTTCCAGGATTTCAAGGGAATTATTGAAAAGAAATGCTAGGGAAGGTGGCCTAGTCATACCAGATATTAAACTGTATCATAAATCAGCAGTCATCAAAACTACTTTGTACTGGCTAAGAAATAGACTGGTGGATCAGTGGAACAGGTTAGGTACACAAGACACAGCAGTCAACAACTATAGCAATCTACTCTTTGATAAATCCAAAGACTCCAGCTTCTGGGCTAACAATTCACTATTTCACAAAAACTTCTGGGAAAACTGGAAAACAGTATGGCAGAAACTGGGCATAGACCAATATCTTACACCATATACCAAAATAAATTCCAAATGGGTACAAGACACAGATAAAAAGTTTGATACCATAAGCAATTTGAGGGAGCAAGGAATAGTTTACCTGTCAGATTTATTGGAAAGGGAAGAATTCTTGACCAAACAAGAGATAGAGAGTGCTGCAAAATGTAAATGGATAATTTTCATTACATTAAATTGAAAAGTTTTTGTACAAACAAAGCCAATGAAACCAAGATTGAGAGAGAAACAGAAAACTGGGAAAGAATTTCTACAACCTATGTCTCTGATAAAGTCCTCATATCTAAAATATACAGGGAACTGAGTCAAATTCATAGGAATATAAGTCATTCCCCAATTGAGAAATGGTCAAAGGATATGAACAGGCAGTTTTCAGAGGAAGAAATTAAAGATATCTATAGTCATAGGGAAAAATGCTCTAATTCACTATTAATTAGAGAAATGCAAATCAAAACAACTCTTAAGTACTACATATCTCCTGTCAGATTGGCTAACATGACCACGTAGGATTTATTCCAGGAATGCAAGGAAAATCATAAATCATAAATGCTGGAGAGGATTTGGGAACAGGAAAATTGGGACTGGGAAAATTGGAACACTGTTACATTGTCGGTGAAGTTACGAACTTATTCAGCCATTCCGGACAGCAATTTGGAACTATGCCCAAAGGGGCAGCAATTCCACTTCTACGGCTGTATCCCAAAGAGATCACAAGTGATTGTAGAAGTATAAACACTGGGAAATTTACAAATAAGTAACCATTTTATCCTAGAATCTGCAACAGAGAAAGAGATAAGGGAATTTCAGGGAAGAGAGAGTAGTAAGGGGGTACAAGAGAGTCTTGATTCTCAATATTCCCCAGGGCAGAGGGGACCAACAACAACAGAAAAGTTAAAAAAAGAAGTAAAACCACAAGGAACTTCCAAAAAAACTGTTTCACCTTTGGCGGGGGGGGGGGGGCAGTTAATGACTACAAAAAATACTTCCAACATAATGGAAACATAAAGTATTATACAGTATAAGATGCTAGAGGCAAAAACGCCACAATCAAATTAAATGCCACCAAAAGAAACACCAGAAACAAAATGAAGGTAATATAACTGTTATGTCAATAAATATAACATTTATTTTAAAAATGAAAAAGCTAGAAGGTGACATTGTCCAAATTAAATATAGGACTTCATTCCCCAGATCAGCTTCCTAGCAAATTTGATCATTTCTAAACCAAATATTGTCTAATTGTGCCTAATTGATGGGGTATGGGCTCTGGACTCCCCTTCCCCTTTGAACTTTCAACCCAGTCCCAGTACTTTTCCATGTGGCCCAGTCCTTTGCATTCACCTGAGACATTGGCTCATCTGGAAATAATCCTTTCAACTGTCCTTTCAATATGGTTCTGACCCAGCCCCAACCTTCCATTCTCTATTACCTTTGACCCAGCCCAGCCCTTCACTGTCTGCTACCTCAGCACCACTCCAGGCTATTTCCCACCCTTAATCCCATCTAGCCCGTTCTCTGTTACCTCCTGGTTACCCTAGGCTATTAGACACTCTTCCATCCCATTAAAATCTTCCCACATTCTTTTTTCCCCTATAAAAAAGGTCAGTCTCCTCTACCAAATGCCCAGATTCTTAAATATCCTACTAGCTTCTATTGGCTGTACAATAAACCTTGTCTCTGACTAAAAAAAGGCTTGAGTTGAATCCTTTCCAGGCAGACCCATGCCTTTTGCCCTTGAATTTTGGGGTTCCCAGCACCCCTAGACTGCAACATAATGACACAAAAGCATATGTTAGTATGAAAAATTTATGGCAGAGAGAATGAATTTTATCACCTTAACATCATTTGCGACAGGAAAAAGTCACATTACTGAACAAGAGCTGCATCCTCAAGGTAAGTGCAGAATGCCTGGCATAAAATAAATACTTAATATTTGCTTGTTGACTATGTGACTGATCATGCAACTCCTCTCCTCAATAAATTCTAATGGTTCCTTATTACCTCTAGCATTCAGAGAGCTTTACAACCTGACTTTAATCTACCTTTATTCATTACTCTTTTTTCATGCACCCTACAGTCCAGTTATACTAGACTTCTTAATGTTCCTCGTATACAAGTCTGTCTCCCATCTCTGTGCCTTGAACTGGATGTCCTCCATGTATGGAATGCACCGATTCCTTACTTCCACCTCTTATAATCCCTAGACTCAGTTTATACAGCACCTTCTACATAAAGCCTTTCTTGATTGCTCCCTTCCCACTCTCTTAGCAACTATTGAATTCCCCTTCAAACACTGCCACACGTATGTTTTACATATACCTATGAATTTACATGTTTTTATCCTCATTCGAATGTAAGGTCTTGAGGGAAGGGACTGTTTCACTTTCCCATTTTCTTTCTACCACATAATACAGTTTCACACTAGATGCTTGATAAATACAATGTTTGATCAGAAATTGTGCTTGTGAATTATTTCTGGAGTATCTGAAATGCTAAGTTAAAAAATTTCAGGAAGTCCAGCAGCTTCCAGGCAGTATATGAATGAACCTAAAAGAAACACATTCTAACCCCTAAGTAATGCTGTAAGCCATTAAACCTAAAACATGTTAACAAAAGCTCTCCTTCCCCTTTCATCCCACTTCCTCTATCAAGGACCAACTCAGTTAACAAAGTATGTCCTTATTCTCCAGAAGGTCCTTGCGAAGCCCTTTTTCCAGATCCATTTTATCCCTGATGAGATCACTGGAATGTGTGTAGATCATGAAAGCTATCTCCCAAAATACCAGATATGAACCTAAAAGTTAAATTGGAACCACATTCCAGTCCAAAAATTTTTAAGATATGGGTCTGCTTCTATTTAAAATCCCACTGGTTCAACTAATCTAACTAAATTCCCATCACCTTTTTTTTAAATGCATTCAGTGTCTCCAATCACAGGATGTGAGAAGTACAAAGAACATTTCTGACAATCTAGTTTACCCTCTTAATTCTACAGGACCAGAAACTGAGTCCCTAAAGGGTTAAGTGACTGGCTCAAGATCATATGGCTAGCAAATGGCAGAATTGAGATTGAAAACCAATTCTTCTGATTCCAATTCCAGGACTTTTTAGTCTATGATATGTTTCCTCAGGGTATATTGAACAGAAAGTTGGCCTTGTGGTCAGGGACACCAAGGCTCAGGTATAGTGTATACCTCTGGTATATACTGGCCATACAATCATGGGGAAGGCACTTAAACTTCCAGTATTCTAGGCAACTCTTTTGAAACTACAGGGAAGTAACTGATTTTCATTAGTGAAAGGGGTTTTTATAACAGGGACTTTCCCCAGACTAACAAAATCACAAATCCAGCCACGGGATTTCAGACAGAGAGATACATATCTAGGAAGACAGTTGCAACAGCTAGACAGACAGACAAATAGGTAAATAGGTAGTAGATAAGAGATAGCTAGATTGGATTTCTAATTTCATTGGCATAGGAAACTCCTAGGTAGGAAACTCACTCTACCTAGGCAGAGTAGCAACTGTTCCAATTTATAACCATAGAGGAATGCCCATGAGCTGTAAGTCAAGTTATTTGCCCAGGTGACACAGCCTATATCTGACCGTCAGTGAAACGTGAACTGGTTTTTCTGCCCTTCTGTGTGTGTGTGTGTGCTTGGACTGTGTGTACATATATGCATGTAACATACATGTTCACAATGGATCAGATATAGAAATAGAGATAGATATAGTTATAGATTGAGAGAGATAAAGATAGAACTAGAGAGAAAGAGATTTGATATAGATTATATAGGTAGCTCTACCTATGTTTATATCTATCTAGATAGACAAAAAAATAATTAGGTAGATTTGAAAAAAGATTTTTTTGTTCTGCCCAAAGGGATATAACAAATTCTATTTTCAGATATATTACCCTACTTAATCTGATCCAAAAACTGTAAGAAAGGGTCCTAAGGAAAATAGGTACTCTTTTATTATTAACCATTGTTTAAGTATAAGGCAAACAACTCCAGATCTGACATTCAGCTCCATGCTTTTTGTAATATGACAACACACTGCTCATTTACTATATTCACCATCTCCCCCATTGTCCAGGTGCTATCCTTGTTTCCTTAACCTCTCTTGGTGGGGGAATAGTGAAAAAGGGAAAAGAAGGGGAAATGGGAGGGGGGAAGGAATTACAGCAAAGAAATGAAAATGCATGCACAAAATAATAAAATTCTAAGAGAATCTTGTATCCAATTTTTATATGTTAAGCTCATAGAATGATAACATTTCATAACTATATTAATTTCTGCTACAAAAGGAATTAAAAGAACTTTATGTCCATGCTCACTTGTTTCATTACTATCACTGTAAGACTAACCAGAAGTAAAAAAAAAAAAGAATTACTATTTGATTATGGAGAAATTAGTTTGAAAGAAGAGTGGAATATAGTCCAAACATATAGCTATTATTTTAAAGAAAAATCTATCCAAATTTAAATAAACTGTTTTTAAAAGAAGATGCTTCAAAATAACTGTCATTCTTTGCAGATTATTTTTAGACACCATCTCGAAGCAAAAGATCCAGAGATTTTTGTAGTTTGTTGTAAAGATATTCAAGCTGAAACATTCATTCCTTTGGGGGCATGAACATTTAAACTTTTTAGGAAAAGTATTCAGAGTTAAGAAATGTTAGAGGGTTTGAGTATTCATTTTATCCACCAAAAGGAAAATACTAGAAAGCTCTACATGATAATTGGAAATGTAACAATAGTTAAGATGCTTTAAAGTCTGCAAAGTGTTTAGCAACAAACAAAACACGACATCCTCAATATTCACAATATTCACTGGGTGACATAGGTACATCAGACATTATTATGCCAGTTTTATAGACGAGGAAACTAAGACATAGGAAAGTTAAATAGCTTGCCCATAATCACACAACCAGTAAGAAAACAAGATTTAAAAGGCTTCATGACTGCAGATCCATCATTATGCCATATTGCCATGTGTGCAGCTAAGTGGCACAGCACAGAATGTTCTGCACCTGGAGTCAGGAGGATGTGAGTTTAAACTCTACCTTCAACACTTAGTAGCTATATAACCCTGGGCAAGTCACTTAATCTTTCTGTGTCTCAGTTTCCTTATCTGCAACATGGGCATAATAATAGCACCTATCTCCCAGGGTTGTTATAAGAACAAAATAAGATAATATCCACAAAGAGCTTTGCAAGCCTTAAAGTGCTATACAAATGCTAATTCATAATAATAATTATCACAATTACTAATAATATTTGTTGACCTGCATAGGACCAAATAGTCACTACAGTCCTACTTTAATGACCTATTGAAGACATTAGAAGTGGCCTTGGTTTCTTAAAGACTATGCCAGTAGAACACAAACTCTAGAAGGTCCTACCAAAGTGGGCAAGTTATGTTACAATGTAGTGTATGCCTGCCATGCAACGACCAAATTACCCAAGTGAGGAGAGACTAATAAAAAAATTGTCCAAAATATATCAGAAATGCTTTCCCATCCTCACTTCTACTTCACAGAATTCTTAGCTTTCTTCAAAGTACAACTCTATTTCTTCCTCCTAAATACTTTCCTAACCCTAGTTATTAGGATGGTCACATTCATTAAATTATTTTGGGTAATTCTGTATATATTTTCTATTTAATTTCTTGTGCACAGACTGTGCTCCCCCACCATTACCTTTCTTCTAAGTAGAATGGAAACTCCATGGGGGGAAGGGGAAGGGGAAGGAGGTGAGAAGGAATTGTTTTATGATTTGTGTCCAAATCCTCAAAGTCTAAAAGAATGCTTTGTACGCTAGGTAATAAATAAATGTTCCTTGAATTGAACTGAGGTAAATGTTTGTTTCTTTGCTTGTTTCTGGGTGAGGAGTACAGTGACTACAGCAACTCAGGATATCCATCTTCTAAGGGTCAGACAGGCTGTGATTCTTGGTAGCAAAGGTATTGTGAAGCCACACAGGAACTCAGGTATCTTAACAGTACTGAAAATGAATACAGACATGAATATAGAGTCTTGGAGTTATCCAGTGTTTAAAAAAAAATCAAACTGTCTTTTATTCAAGATTACAATTTCTCTTTCTTTTACTTTCATGTAAGGTTCTATCTTTACTTCCAAAGGACGAATAAGGATTTGTGCACATGTTATCAAGTCAAAATAAGCCCTCACAGGACTTGATCTTTGCATTCTTTTTTTTTTTTTAAATGTCTGCCAAGCAACTATGCACGTAGAGACTGAGGTTAAGCTTCATTTATTGACTTTTGGCCTCATAAAAAATATAAAATAAAAACCTTCATACAGCCTGATCTTTGAATGTCATACCCTTGGGTTATGAGGGGAAAAGGACAGGACATGTATATTTTTACCAGAGTTGTGAGGGAGTTAGGGAAAGCGAGAAGAAGGGAGAGAGACAGAGACAGAAATAGGGAGAGAGAGGTTCTTAAAAAACAACTATTTTCCTACTTTAACTCAGACTTTTTTCAGTAAAAACTCAGAATTGTTGTTTGAATGGGCATTTCATAGGCAAATTTCACATAGATATCATTTAGGGTATCTTCTACTTCTTAGTCAGCTGACACCTATGAAAAACAGACTTTCCCATTTATGAAAAAGATGAGCTCAGAGAAATTTTAAATCCAAAGATTCTACCTTTAGTACAACACTCTCCAGTTTTAAAGTACCAAGTGATTAAAAAAAAAAAGATTATATCTGTTACATGACAAAAAAAAAAATCAATCAGTCCTTTAATATTGGAGGCAATATTTTACAGTGAGAAGAGAAGTGGACCTATAAGTGACTTGTTGTATGAATCTGCCCAAGTCACAGTCTTTATCAGCTTAAATTTCTTCATCAGTAAATTGGTAATAGTAGTAATACACTGCATTCTGTATAGGATTACTGTGGAAAGTGCTTATCATAAAAATGCCGCATATTGTAAAAGAAATAAAACCTATTATTTTTATATTTATTTGTTTTAACCTACTACCATACATGATCAGATGATAAATAACGTGTTCGACCACTCAAATGGGTACATCTTTCAAAGCTATAACACAACGCGTACTTCAGGTAAAATGTATCTCATGAATAGTATCAAATGAACTGAATAATCATAGGGTTATAATATTGATGGTGATAGGCTGCTTAGAGTTCATTTTGTCCAACCTCCATCTTATAGATGAGAAATATGAGAACAAAAGTATTTAAGTGATTCATATAAGCAATGAATAGTAGAGCTGAGATAGGAACCCAGGTCCTCTGAATCTTTAACTAGACTTTTTCCACATATAATCTCATGCTTTCTTTCTAAAACAATATCAGATTATAAACAAGGGGTTGATTTAGACTTTTTTTTAGGGCTGCTCAGAAATCTTCACCAGTAGAAAGAACGTTTACTGAAATGTTAAAGCTCAAACTCACTAAATTCCCAATTAGTTTCCCCTTAGCCCCAAGAGCTCCCTGAAATATTCCTCATGAGAATGTGGGAAAAAATATTCTAAGGGAAGAATACTTTTCTTATTTTAGGATTGTTCAGAAACTTTCCACTATATTTTTAAGATATAGGGCTGGGACCCCTATATCACCAGTCTTCACTACTCCATCCAAGTACAAGCCTGAATCCGGGTTGTACAGCTGCCAGAAGAAGAAAGCAACGCTCACCCTACTCTAACCATAAATTGTCCCTACATGGAGCCACATGAGAATGTGGCTGCTCAGTAGGAGAATCACAAATCACTACTGGTATACCCTTCTGGAATTTCTCCTCGGGAATGTCTTGGAATTGTGCTTGCTCATTAGGCTAGGCAGTTTATGAGGTACTTGTTTCTCTTCTCCCTCCCAAAAACCCTGTATTTTCCCAAGGGTAGATAAGACGTCCTTTTGCAGGAACACCTCAATTAAAATGGCAACATAAATCATTGATTTAGAGCTGGAAGTGATCTTAATGGTTATTAAGTCAAACCCACTAATATTACAGATGAAGAAGCTGAGGCCCAGACAGTTTAAGCCAATTGACAAAGTTTACAAAGTAAGTCGCAAATATGGAATTTGAAGCCTTGTTTTCTTATCCCAAAACCAATGTTCTTTAAATTGGTAATGGAACTGTAGACAAGAATATAAGAATGTTCTGTATTATTCATAGGGGTCTGCCTTTTCTATATGTCCCAAACTTTTTAGCATACACAACTGGTATTTGATCTCTCAATCATTGAAATATTATGCACAATTTAATTCAATTAAAAAAATCAGTTTCTGACCTCAAGAACCTTACATTTATTGAGTGTGAGTCATGTCACATTCAGACAAAAATGCAACACATCTATAAAGTAATACAGAGTTAACTGAGAGAGAGAGGAGAGACAGAGACAGGCAGAGACAGAGAGAGGAAAGCATTAATAGTTAGAAGGATAAGGAAAGATTTGGTAGAATAGCTGGCACTTGAATTGTGCTAGAAATATGTGAGGCATTTGATAATGTATAAATGATAAAGGAATGCCTTTTGGATATAGGTAACTGTATTTGCAAAAGCAAAAACGGATTTAGAACACTGTTAAAATCTGAGCACTATATTTAAGAGGAACTTTGACAAACTAAAAGTCAGAAGAGAATAATCACGAAAAGTGAGGAGGCTTAGGTACATGATATATGAAGAATGGTTAAAAATACTGAATGAATGAAAAACCATTTATTAAATGTTTACTCGGTTCCAGGAAACTACCCTAATAGTGCTAAGGATACAAATAAAAAAAGCAAGATAATGTCTGCTCTCAAGCAACTTACATTCGAATAGAGGAATATAATATAGAAGGATGAGAGCTTGTAATATTAATAAGGGTGGGACTTTTTTTTTTAACTTTTTACTGTTTTCTCTTTTAGAATGCTAAGGTAATCAAGTGCCTTTGATTAAGCCTTACTAGGTGCAAAGCCACAGGCCCATATCCTTTTGCTAACTAGGTAGAAAGCCCCAGGCTCACACCCTTTCGCTGATTAAGTGTGCACCCTTCAGGCCCTAAAAAGGTTATATAAACTCAGAGGTTAGCATTTTGTATGGAGATCACTCTTAGAAGGTGTCCTGAGACTCTGGGCAAGCCACCGTAACTGCCCCTCCCCGCCCCCCACTCCAGCTTTGCTAACCCAGACCCATTGGTTCTTTGGTAAATATGAATTGTGATTCAAATCAGACAAGGTCTGTCTGTTGATGTTTGTAATTTCTGTTTGTATTTGCTCTGAAGTTCAGGGTGCTGGCTTTTCCTCCTGAGCTAAGTGAATTATATATGTCTGTTTGATTAAAGTGAGATTGTTAACCTGTTAAAGTTATTTTCCTTAGTAAAGCAGATCAAAAAACCAGTGCTGGCAGTTCTTCTTGCTAGTCTTGTCGGGTCTTATACCTCAACAGCTGCTGCTAGCCAAATTGTTGTTACAGGGCTATGAAGGGGTGTTTGTCAAGGAAGTTCTAAGGATTGTGAGTGTGGTAATAGGGCAATGTAGCATGTTCTTTTCAGGCACAGTAATGTAATTTAATTAATGTTCCAAGAGCTAGAAGTAGAAGGGAGTCTGAGAAGGCAGAAGAGTATAACTGTGGTGGTAAGAGGGCAGAAAGATGTCCAGACAGCAGTAGGTGAATGTAAAACAGATTAGATATGGTGAATTTGCTCCAAGAAGCACAGGGTCCAAAGCCAGGATCTCGAGTGGAAGTAGGAGGCTATATCAGTAAGGCAAGATTCATGACCTCAAGGATGACCATGAACATGCCTGAATAGGTCAGAATTGCAAAGTATGAAAAACTCTCTATGTAGAAAGCAGAGGAAGTATAACATTTATTTAGACTCCAAAGGATCAAATCCAAGAACCAATAACCCCAATTCAATATAGTAGCAATTATATTCCAAAACCAGCAAGTCTACCTCAATGTAGTAACAAGGAAATTATAACACAGTATTATAGTAAGGAACCAAGTGATCCTGTAACCTTCCTCCCTGCTAGGGCCTTCCTGTAAACAATCACTCATGAATCCTACCTCTCCACTCAGCATTCTCTTCTGCGGCTTTGCCTATGCTGGTTCTCTCAATATCTGTTCTTCAGTGCCCTCTTGATGTCTGCTGCCTCAATGTCTTCCTCTCAGTCTTGCTGCACTCAGTTCTGCTTCTCCTTCAATTCTGCTCCCCTTCAATTCTGGGCTCTCTTTTTATACAGTCCTAGCCAGCATCTGATTGCCTAGAACTCAGGTCTCTGATTGGCTGAATTTATGATTAACTAGAACCCAGTGTACATCACATTAGCTCTGGTCTTAGCTACTCCCCTTAAGGTTCTGAGGATTTCACACCCACGTTGGCTTAGCTCCTAGTAAGTAGGGACTTTAGGGCTACTTACAAACAAAGCTATAATCAAGCTTTCCCACCTAGGCCCACCTGAGGCCTACTGAATGGGTGGGGAAGATCGTCAATCATATTAATACTATGGAGGCAGAGGGTAATATTAGAGATTTTCAATTTTTAAAATGAGCAGTATATCAATACAAATAGATGCAGGAGTAGAAAGAAAATTCAAATGTAGAGAACTGCACAAACAAAGTCATGGTGATAATGATGAATGGGAGGCAAGGAATCAACTTTTCCAGTTTGGGCTCTGTATAATTAACGTGGTTTGATTTAAAAAATAGTTTTGGTAAAAGTAAAAGTAGTTTCACAGACATGGAGTTTGATAAAATCCTGTAATGTTAGAGTGGTGCCACATTCAGGAGGTGCTTGAAAAGCAATCTTATACTTGTGTGAACTGATGCAGAAACAGAAGAATTCACATAATGATCACAACAACCCAAAAGGAAAACAACTCTGAAAGACTTCATACTTTTTATCAATACAGTGGCCAGTCAAGATTTCAAGAGAGAAATGAAGCTATGCCTTCCACTTATATGCAGAAGTGGAGGACTAGAGATGCACAAGGAGAAAAGAATTTTTAGGGAGTGATTGTTATGATTTATTTTGCTTTATTATACTTATTTTTTCAAGGAGGGCTTCTATTTGTGGGAAGGAAAAGTTTATGAATAGTGACTGACATTTTAAAAGAAGAAAAAAACATCAATTAAATATTTGTTAAAATACACAGAAGTTATATGATCAAAGGTTTAGATCTAGAAAGGAAATTAAGGATCACTTAGTTTGACTGCCCAATGTTACAGATGAGGAATAAATCAATAAACATTTATTAAGCACCTACTATGTGCCAGGCATTGTGTTAAGCACTGGGGATATAAATAGAAGCAAAAGACAGTCTTCCCTCAAGGATCTCACAATCTAATATGGGGAGACAGAATGCAAACATACATAGAGCAAACTATATACAAGATAAATGGAAATATTTAACAGATGTAAAGGACTAGAAAAAAGAGTGGTTAAGGAAAGCTTCCTGTAGAAGGTGTGATCTTAATTGGTACCTGGAGGAAGCCAGAGATGCCAATAGCTGGAGAGAAGTAAGGAGAGCATTCCAGGAATAGAGGATGGACAGAGAAAATGCCCAGAACCTAGAAATGGACACTCCATCTCTTGTCTTCTTAGTGAATAGACAGGATGCCTGTGTCATGAGATCAAAGAGTAATGTACTGGAAAGGTAAGGGGTTGGGCTAGGTTATTAAGGGTTTCGAATGCTAAACAGAGCATTTTGCATTTACTCCTAGAGGTAATAGGGAGCCACTGAAATTTACTGTGTTATGTAGGCAGGGAATATGGGGGGGCATGATAGGACCTGAATTTTAGGAAAATTACTTTAGTGTCTGAACGCAGGATCGTTTGGAGTAGGGAAAGACTTGAGACTATTATAATCTAAGAATGACGAGGGTCTGCACTAGGGTGCTCATAGTGTCAGAGAAGAAAAGGGAAGGGGATATATTTGAAAGATGTTGCAAAGATTAAATTGACAATGACAACAACTTGGGTATGAAAGGTGAGGAAAGGTAGGGAGGGAGGGTTAAGGAGGAAATATAATAAGTTCTATTTTGGACATGTTGAATTTAAGATATCTACTGGATATCCAGTTTGAGATTTCAGAGAAGCAGTTGGAGATGTGAGACTAAAGGTCAGCAGAGAGATTGAGGCAAGAAATGAAGATCTCAGTACCATCATCACGGAGATGAAATTAAATCCATGGTTGTTGATGAGCTCACTATGTGTTATAGTAATGAAGGAGAAGTGAAGAGGGCCCAGGAAAGAACTGTGAGGGAAACCTATAGCTAGAGAGGGTGATTTGGAAGAGTATCTAGTAGAGAAGACAGATAAGAAATGGTCAGGTAGGTAAGAGGAAAACCAGGAGAATGGGATGTCTGAAAACTTAGAGAGAGGAGAGTATCAAGGAGAGGAGAGCGATCAATAGTGTCAAAGGCTCCTGAGAGGTTAAAGAGAATGGAAATTGAGAAATGGCCATTGGATTTTTCAACTAGTCCATCATTAGTAACTTTAGAGAGAGCAATTTCAGTGGAATGATAATGTCAGAAGCCAGACTATAAGGGGTTGAGGAGAGAGAGAGGAGAGAAAGTGGAGGCACACATCGGAGGTGATGTTATTCAGAGAGTTGAAATACAAAGCGACAAAAATATAGGAGGATAGTTAGCATGGATGGAAGGATCCAGTAAGGTGTTTTTTTGGTTTGTTTGATTGTTTACTGGATGGGAAAGACAGGCGCATGTTTGTAGGCAGTGGTAATTGACCCAGGAGATAGGGGAAGATTGAACTGTGGATGAGAGAGGCAGTGATCTGATGGAGGAGATGGGTCACGATGGAATCACTTGAACCAGTAGAGAGGTTAGCCTTGGTAAGGAGTGAGGCTGCCTCAGACTGTGAGACAAGGGTGAAGCAGGAAAAAGCAGCAGAAAGTACCTGAATAATAGAAGATGAGGAAGACGGGAGAAGACAGAGTTCATGGTGAATAGGCTCAATTTTTTTTTGTAAAATAAGACGTAAGGTTTTCAATTGCGAATATGGGTGGAGGTGAGCCATTTTAAGGAGAAAAAAAAACAAGTTTTGAAGAGTCACTGCATTGTATAGTAGATAGTGAGTTGATAAAGATAATATAGCAAGAGGGCCTAGCAACAGTGAAGGCCCAGGAGAGGTTATGTAACATAATTTCATAGTGAACCTCATCAGAATGGTTGCATCATCTTCTCCACCTTCAATCAACAGCACATGTGTAGGAGCAAAGGCAACAAATAGTGAAACTGTGAGGCTTGTGTGGGTAAGGTTTGGCTGGACACAAATAAGTGATATGGTAAAAGGGCTAGGTATTCACGAAGGGACAGTGCAGGGTTGAATTGGTTCACCAAGGAGTCAAGATAGGGAGAAGACGAGAGAATTGTGCAGAGAAAATGGCTTGGGAAGAGAACTGAAGAGTCAAGGGATTGGAGGCCACAACGGATAAAGAGAAAGATTATGTAAAGGAAGGCACAAGGAGAGGTAAGAAGTCAATAGTTCATGGTCATATAAGGGGACTTCAAGATTCTTGACCATAGAGGTGGTACCTCTGTGGATGATGGCAAGATCAAGGGAATCACCATCTTTGTGTGTGACTGAGATTGGGTGGAGGAGTAGCTTATGGGAGGTGAACAGGTTGAGAAAATGAGTTTATAGGGTATTTGAGAGAGCATCAATACGTATATTGAGATCCCATAGTATAAGGGCAGGAGTTGGGGAAGGGAGAAAAATTGTAAGCCAGATAACAAACCTGTGGAGGGAATTAAGGTGACCTGGGGGTCTGTAGACAGCAGCTACCAGAATTTTAATTGAGTGGTAGATATAAATAGCATGAACTTCAAAGGAAAGGAGGTTGCTGAGTGAGTGACAGAGGAAGGAAAGAACCTGGAGGTGATGTATTCCACTTCCTGCAACTCAATCAATGAACCAAGAGGAATGAGTAAAGGTGCAGCCAATATTGGAAAGGGTGGTCAGAGGGAAGCTAAGTTTCAATAAGGGCTAATAGATTTAGGGAGTGGGAAAGGCAAAGATTTAAAATGAAGGAAAGTTTGTTGCCTACGGAACAGGCATTCCAAAGGACACAGAGAAAAGGCTAGGTGAAGAAGTTAGGATTGACCTTTGGGGTGGGAGGGTTGAGGGGTATAGCAATGAAGAATCTGGTGGTATGGGATATGGAATGAGGTTTGGAAAATGATTCATGGGAGTTCTGAGTCACCTGTGACCTACTAGGAACACAAAGCTAGTAAGTGTCTATGGCAGGTTCTGAGCTCAGCTCATCCTAACTATAGCATTAATATCCTACCTATTACCCCACTTAGCTATCTTAAGCACAATGATTTTATTAATATCTAGTAAAATTCCTTATACTCTTTAAAAACAGCAGCCATATAAGAGAAATTCATAGTTTTACATACAATCCTCTTTGATGTGATTTGCATATTAAAATGTTTATGTTTGCTGTTTGTAATAAAATGTTTCAAAAATTATATAAGTATCAAAAAGGTTTTTTTAACAGAAAAATAAAGGACTTGAAATTTATTAGCGATGTTTTATTAGGAACTTCTTTAGCAGAGGAATGAATTATCAGATTTGTGCCTAAAATTTGCCAGCAGGATTGGTGGAAGAAAAGTATAAGACTGGTAGTTAAGAAGTTATAACGCCCCAAATTTATAAGGTTTAAGCTTTGCAAAGCACTTTGCAGGCATTATCTCATTGGAGTCTCACAGCTAGACTGTGAGGTAGATGTTATTCTTTTATAGATTAGGAAATTAAGTCTGACAGAGGTTAAGCGAGCTATTAAGTACAGCCTGGAAGAGTTTCTATGTATATGAAGGCAAATTCAAAGTCAGGTCTTCCAAACTCCGAGCCACTGTACGTGGGATTCCTTCATGGGATGTGAGACTGCAACAGATTTGTTTCTCTACGTTTCTATGCCTAACATTCACTAAGGGCACAGTGGGTGCCAGGCACTAGGCGAAGTGCTACAGTTATAAAGACAACAATTTAACAGCTCCTGCACTCAAAAATTTCAATCTCCCTGAGGAGTTTTATTTATTCTGAAGACTGAGTTGGTCTCCTCAACTAACAGGCTTAAAGTGCAGGGTGGATTCATGTGCATGATCCCACAGGGAGCTTTACCCAGATCTTTTCTAGGTCTTCTCTCCTTAGATCCCTGGTGGCCTTCTCATTTGCAGGGGCTCAATATATTTATGCTGGACTAAGTGTAGATACCTGATTAGTTTATTCTACTCCAGTTCAGAATCCCCAGGCTCAAGGGATATGTTGGCCTGAGCCTCCCAGAAGCTGAGACTACAGGCATTCAACACCATGCTCAGGACTCCTCCCTTAAGTGTTACAGGAAGTCCACCCAACATGGTGGAAGTTCTCATTTCAACCATTAAGAATTGTGAAGATGGGGGC
>CM053627.1:181314309-181329694 GCA_028646595.1 Phalanger gymnotis | reverse complement strand
GGGAAGAGAAATGAGAGTGATGCAGGAAAACCATGAAAAAAAAGTCAATGACTTGCTAAGGGAGACCCAAAAAATGCTGAAGAAAATAACACCTTAAAAAATTGACATTCAAATGGCAAAAAAGCACCAAAAAGTCAATGAGGACAAGAATGCCTTGAAAGGCAGAATTAGCCAAATGGAAAAGGAGGTCCAAAAGACCACTGAAGAAAATACTACCTTTAAAATTAGATTGGAGCAAGTGGAAGCTAGTGACTTGATGAGAAATCAAGATATTATTAAACAGAACCAAAGGAATGAAAAAATGGAAGACAATGTGAAATATCTCATTGGAAAAACCACTGACCTGGAAAATAGATCCAAGAGAGACAATTTAAAAATTATTGGACTACCTGAAAGCCATGATCAAAAGAAGAGCTAGATATCATCTTTCAAGAAATTATAAAGAACTGCCCTGATATTCTAGAACCACAGGGCAAAATAGAAATTGAAAGAATCCACAGATCGCCTCCTCAAAAAGATCCCAAAAAGAAGACTCCTAGGAATATTGTCACCAAATTCCAGAACTCCCAGATCAAGGAGACAATATTGCAAGCAGCCAGAAAGAAACAATTGGAGTATTGTGGAAACACAATCAGAATAACCTAAGATCTAGCAGCTTCTACATTAAGGGATAGAAGGACTTGGAATATGACATTCCAGAGGTCAATGGAGCTAGGATTAAAACCAAGAATCACCTACTGAGCAAAACCGAGTATCATGCTCCAAGGCAAAATACGAATTTTCAATAAAATAGAGGCCTTTCAAGCTTTCTCAGTGAAAAGACCAGAGCTGAATAGAAAATTTGACTTTCAAACACAAGAATCAAGAGAAGCATGAAAAGGTAAACAAGAAAGAGAAATCATAAGAAACTTACTAAAGTTGAACTGTTTTGTTCACATTCCTACATGGAAAGATGATGTGTATAATTCATGAGACTTCAGTATTAGGATAACTGAAGGGAATATACATACATACATATATATATATGTGTGTATATATATATATGTATATATGTATATATGTATATGTATATATATGGCACAGGGTGAGTTGAATATGAAGGGATGATATCTAAAAAATAATCAAATTGAGAGATGAGAGAGGAATATACTGAGAGAGGGAGAAAGAGAGAGATAGAATGTGGTAAATTATCTCGCATAGAAGTGGCAAGAAAAAGCCATTCGGTAGGAAGGGAAGAGGGTGCAGGCAAGAGAGAATGAGTGAATTTTGCTCTCATTGGATTTGAGGAGGGCATAACATACACACTCAATTGGGTATCTTACCTCACAGGAAAGAAGGAGGAAGGAGACAAAAAAGGGGGGACGATAGAAGGGAGGGCAGATAGGGGGAGAAGGTAATCAAAAGCAAACACTTTCAAAAAGGGACAGGGTCAAGGGAGAAAACTGAACAAAGGGGGATAGGATAGGAGGGAGCAAAAGTATTGTGTAAGGGTTTTGCATAATGATACACATGTGGACTATGTTGAATTGCTTGCCTCCTTAGGGAGGGTGGGTGGGGAGGGAAGAGGGGAGAGAATTTGCAACTCACTACTTGATAAAAACTGCTGTGAAAACTGTAAAATAGTATGGCAGAAACATCTTATACCATAAACCAAAATAAAGTCGAAATGGGTACACAATTTGGATATGAAGGCTGATACTATAAGCAAACTAGGAGAGGAATGGTTTACCTGTCAGATTTATGGAGAACAGAGGAATTTATGACCAAACGAGAGACAGAGAACATTATGAAATGGGAAATGGCTAATTTTGATTATATTAAATTGAAGAGTTGCACAAACAAAGTCAATGCCACCAAGATTAGGAGGGAAGCCAAAAATTGGGAAAGAATTTTTACAACCAGTATCTCTGGTAAAGGCCTCATTTCTAAATATATAGACAACTGAGTGAAATTTATGGTAATATAAGTCATTCCCCAATTAATAAATAGTCAAACGATATAAACAGGCAGTTTTCAGAGGAAGAAATTAAGGCTATCTATAGTCATATAAAAAAAATGCTTCAGACATCTATTTACTAGACAAATGTAAATCAAAACAACTCTTAGGTACCACATCACTCCTATCAGACTGGCTAACATGACAACACACAAAAATTATAAATGCTGTAGAACTTGTGAGAAAATTGGAACACTAATTCATTGTTGGTGGAGTTGTGAACTGATCCAACCATTCCGGACAATGATTTGAAACTATGTGCAAAGGGCTATAAAAATGTGCATACCCCTCGACCCAGCGATATCACTTCTAAGGCTGTATCCCAAAGAGATCCTACAAATGGGAAAAGGACCCACTTGTACAAAAATATTTATAGCAGCTCTTTTTGTGGTGGCCAAGAAGTGAAAATTGAAGGGATGCCCATCAACTAGGGAATGGCTGAACAAGTTGTGGTATATGAATGTAATGAAATATTATTGTGATATTATAAGAAACAATGAGCAGGAGGACTTCAGAAAAATCTGGAGAGACTTGTATGAACTAATGCTGAGTGAAGTGAGCAGAGCCAGAAAAACATTATAAACAGTAACAGCCACACTGTGCAATGACAGACTTTGATGGGCTTAACTCTTCTCAGAAAGGCAAGGACCTAAAACAACTCCAAAAGACTCAGGATGGAAAATGCCATACACTTTCAGAGAAAGAAATATGAAGTCTGAATGCAGATCAAAGCATATTATTTGCTCTTTTGTTTCGTTTTTGTCTTTCGCATGGTTCCTCCCATTCGTTCTTCTATACAACATGACTAATGTGAAAATATTTTTATTTAGAATGTATATGTAGAGCCTATATCAGATTGCATACTGTCTTGGGGAGGGAATAGGGGAAGGAGGTAGAGAAAATTTAAAACTTACGGAAGTGAATGTTGACAGTTAAAAATAAATTAATTTTTAAAAAATAAAATGAAATTAGAGATAGACATAGATAGACAGACAGAGAGATAGATAGAAAGAAAGATGGATGTAAAATCCTGTATTTGGGATTAAAAAATATGAGAGAGGTGAGACATAGCTAAATAATATTTCATTTGAAAGACATTTTACAAACTTTCTGTATGTTCAATATATAGTAAGTCAGCGGTGTGACTTAAGAGCCAAAGAATATAACCATATTCTTTGCTATATTAATAGAAGAGGAGTTTCTAGAACATGAGAAAAAAATTTGCTGCATTTCATCCTGTTCAGATAATACTTGGAATATTATGTTCAGTTCTTGGTGACACATTTAAGAATGACCACTGACTTCTTTCAAGCAAAAAGATCAGGGAAAGGAGACTGAGAAGTAGCAATCACATAAGTAAAAGGACAATGAGAAGGTAATGGAATGCTAAAGAACAGAATACCAAGGAGATGAGGGTGATTAACCTTTGCTTGCAGGGAATGTTAAAATAGTAATTGTAAACAAAGAGAAGGCAACATAGACTCTCAGTTCTTAATTTCTCAGCCAGAGAGAATGATCTTTGCACTAGAAGTGGAATCTGAAAAAAAAAATGATTAACATGGATTCGATAGTCAAAATAAGTAAAGAGATTATAATAGAAGACATAGTGGCTTTTGATGAATGTCACCTGGCTACTCTGATTGTGCTTTTATGTGTGTTCCTGTGGGTAATTCCCTATCGCCTTGGTCCCTTTGTCCTAGTTCTGCCATCTAGTGCCCCGTATAAGAAATCTAATATTTAGACCAGCTGTTTTAAATTATAGGTATAGCCTATATAAAATCTACATGTATATGTATGTGTGTAGGCACATATGCACAAACACATATCAAGGTATTGTGACATATATACCTATATGCACAAAGAAGTAGAAATTCTGTATTTTGTTATGCTAGGTAATGTGTGAGGTATGCTAAATAGAAAATTGAACATAATGAGAAGAAGGGTATTTTAAAACAGACCTTGTTAGAGGTAAATTGCCAGCTTTAGAATGATTGGACCCAATCAGAATGTTATGAGATGATATGATATGATACACATAAAAAATAGGTGCTTGTGGTAAACTGAAATTAAAAATAATTGTATCCACTAGAGAAATGATCTCAAACTATGACTCAATTAAAATCAACTCACAATTGCAAATGGATGGTGCTTTTCACCATTAGGAAGTTGCCAAGTTAACAACACTTAACTCAATAGTTTCAACTAAATATGGCACTTAAATTGTGTCTTTTTGTTTTGTTTGCATCCATAATGATATATTTTCAAATAGATGGTTTAAATAATTTAAAATTATTATAAATTTCTTTATTTAGTTTAAAGAATTTTAATGACAACTGTTAACTTATCACAGGGTATGATTGTTTATTCCAGCTAACAGGCCATGAGTAATAAACATTTTCCTTGATCATTCTAAAGCTGATTCAGGCCATAGATGAAAGTCCTCCCAAAACATAAGGTACAGACTATGCACTAGGGCAGAGTAAAATAGCTGAAGGGTCTTGTTTCTCATTAAGTTACATAAAATCAACCAAAGCCAGTCATAAATTTTAAAATTTTCACTTAAATCAGATGATTTCTATTTTCCTCTAGCCTGCTCTGCTAGAGATATATTAAAAATTAAGCCACAAGTAACTGGGTAAGGGATAATGGGACAATAACTTCTGCCCCCAAAAAGTTTTAGCAAGTTTCCTAGACGTTAATATGTACGGGGAAGTCAATGTTAGTGCATGCCTGCTTTTAAGCATGTTACTAGAGGCAGCGTGGTACCACAGAAATATCTCTGAATTTGAAGTCTTGAAGTCAAAGGACTTTCATTTTATTCAAGGCTCTTACCACTTACAATTTTCAGAAACTGGGAAAATCACTAAACATTTCTGAGTTTCAATTTCCTCATCTGTAAACAAGGTATAGTAATATTTGTCTTACCCTTTTTTCCAGTAATATCATAGGGATCATACGAGATACTCTATATAAAGAATTATGCAAACATGGGTTATAATGTACACACACTTGACTCTCAGGACTTGAGACCCTTTCTTTAAAAGTTATGATAGATATAAAGGGAAATGAGGGAATTTGCTGAATGTCTCAGGCTTACTTTTTCTACTTTTATTTTGTCTCCATAATCCTTGTGGGCACAATCTGTGAATGGAGTTTGTTTTTGTTTATTGAGACTAGTCACAAGAATAAGATATTTATCAGATAAAATCCTGCTGTCACAAAATCTTTAAAATATTTGGCAGAAGAAAATTATGAGATTGCTTTCAATTACGTTAATATGAACCATTCTAATTCTTTGAGGTTGCACTCAGTTACCAATTTTCCCTTCTACTGGGGGGAGGCTTTTCTAAACATTCCTTAGTAGATAGGAAAAGGAAAGGGAGCAGCTTGTTTTTTGGCTAGGCTCTAGCCAGAAAACTCTGGCCAACATGAAAAAGACAGTTTGAAGGACACAGACGTCATTCAACCTTACCTTGGCACTTAAGGTTTCACACTGATGCAAATAATTACTCTAAAAATCACATAGGTTCAAAACTTGCCCTCAGGAATCAGAGTCTTTGGAATATATATCTTACAACTTCAATAGATTTATGATCTTAACATTATGGGGTGCAATTCCCTCAATGACACAATATCACAGCTCACCCAAATCTACTCATTCATGGTGTGTGATTTTTGTCCATGACTTCTGAGAAATCTTCCAGGAGGGGTCCGGATCGAGGCAGTCCACCGAGTATACTAAAGGTCTTCCTCCAGGGCTTTTAAAGTTGGGTACCAACATGGATTTTGCACTTTCCACCTGCTGCTCCATAATCTCCCCACATAATTGTCCTATATATTCTGATTATACATCTCCTGGATGGCAACTTTCGTAACAAAGACTTAAAAGGACTTCATAGATATGTGGTGCGTTTTTTTTTATTTAGAAAAGATTAGACTTTCCAAATTTCATGGGAATCCCTGATTTGTCACACTGCCGCCATGTGCCAGACTAAGCATTTGAAAACTGGTTTTCCTGCCTCTGACACTCACCCTCTTCAATGGTATCCCTCGCTTTTTATATAGTCAGCACATAGGCTGGAGTAGACGGTGATTTGCTTTCAATGATATTTTATTGATTTATTCTTTGTAGCAATGGTGTCCCTGACTTTTCAAATTTTTCTGCAACTTCTCCTTTTTCAGAATAATTTAAGAATTGAAACCTTGACACTTTCAAAATTTTATTTCCTCCACAGTGTGGGCTGTGCGTACGTGTGTGTGTGTGTGTGTGTGTGTGTGTGTGTGTGAGACAGAGAGAGAGAGAGAGAGAGAGAGAGAGAGAGAGAGAGAGAGAGAATTGGTGTAGGTCTATTCTTTTACCTTTGTTAATGAATATTACTTCCTTATTTAGCAGTTTGGAGATGGATCTACAAGACTTCAAGTTTGGTAGTCCCACTGACCCTGATGAAGAACATAGTTTACTAAAGAAATGTGAACTGATGGATTCCATTTTTCATCTGCATATTGCCCTCTTTCCAGTTTCAACTCTAAATGTTCTTGGAATAATAGATCTTAATTAGATTTCATGAATAATTTCTACAAACATCTTTGTCTTCACAGCTTCTTGTTATTTTATGATGGTATACTGCTTATAGTTTGATACCACCTTCCTGTGTTTTTGCAAATGACTTTATTTCCCAAACCAATTTTATCTTTGCCTGTCATATCTCAATCCCCATCTTTTTTGACCTCTCTGAAACATTTGACACTGTCCACCACCCTCTAATCCTGAATAATCCTTCCTTTGGGTTTTCATGACATGACTCTCTCTTCATTTTCTTCCTACATGTGTAACTAGTTCTACATAGTCTTGTCTGTTAGATCTCGGTCTTTGCCATGCCCCTTAAATGTGAGTGTATACATAGGTTAATTCTCTAAGCCCTTTTCTACTATTTTCTCTAGACACACACATATATTTTTTTTCTTATTATTCCTTGTCAAATCAACTAACATTTATTGAGTGCCTATGATACAAAGGCATTGCTATGCTAAGTGAAAAAGGAAAAAAAAAAAAGCTTTCAAGGATTTTGTAATTCTAATTCCTTATCTCTTCTAGATATGCAGCCTTAAAATTTAGATTTTTATGGTATGAATACATTTTTAAAAGTGCATTACACTTATTTTTCTGAAAGAATTTTATTGACTTCTTACTTATTTCATTGTCTTGGCTGGTAACTTCAAAGAAAAATTATTGTTACCTCATTCTTACTCAGTCTAAAAATGATTTACTCTTATAGGCCAGTCATAAACTGGTCCCAAGTAGAGGGTAGAAGATCTTGAAAAAATGAACTAATGAGGCTGATGACAACAACATCTTTTTTACTGAATATGTATAAACTTTAGGTAAGGATATGCATCAATAGGATCACCTCTCTAGGTCGCTGCTTATAGGCACATACCCAAGTCAAAGTAACAGCCTGTACAGGAATAAAAAAAGTCCAACAGGTCCAGGGCTACATTGCATATGATTCATAAAAATGGGACCTAATTAATTTGGCTTATTCCTATTGCATGTGTCTACGACTAAGAACTAAGCATATGTTTTAAATAATTAATGCTGGGTTCCTAGTCTATTTCTTGGGGCCCAGATCTTCATAGAAAGAATAATGCTAAAAACACAACCATTCTAGATCTATTTTCATGTTATTCAACATCTCCTTCCACATATTTTTCCAATATCACATCTTTTTATTTGTGTTTTGCTATGTAAACCTTTGTGGATCATCTTTTAGAGGAAAGATGATGTTTAAAATATCTTTCCGTGACTCAAGGTACAGAATTTCCATTTTCACAAAGATCGAAACTGGGAATATGTTTTGCTTAGCTATGCATATTTGTTAAATAAAGGACTGTTCTTCCTTATTATAATAGGGAGGAGAGGCAATGAGAGGGAAAGGAGGAAAGTCCTTGAACATATACATATATATGTATATATATATATGGTATATTTATTACATATATATACACACATATATATACACACATATATATATATATATTTAAATGCATGTAAGTCCTCACCCTCCATCCCTATTCCCAGTGCATGCAACACAGTGATCTCTGTCCCTAATGATATCTCCTAGTCCCAGCCCAGCCCACCTACTTGGCCTAGAGCACCACGGCTCAGATAAACACGTTTGGCATAGCTGGTGCTCTGTCTTCTGCCTAAGGACAGGGAATAGAGATGAAAAGCAGTAGTAGTGAGGAAGATATGGCCGCAGATCTGGCTCACTCCCCAGGAAGAGAGTAAGATCTTGGGCATCAAAGATGACAAGGGCTTCAGCATCCTTGCTAGTGGCAATATGCCCACTTCCTGTAAGGGGGAACCAGGATACTACTGGGAGAAGGATGAATGGAGATTACTTCAAGGGGTATAATGACCCCACACAAAGTTATGCAGCTATTTCACAAATGGATCAATTGCAGACAGAACAAGAGAGTATCCATAAATGGAGAGTATAAATGGAATGTCTAGAAGTCCTTGTCACTAATTTTCAGAGCAGAAAGAAGAATATAAAGAAAAAAGCAATAATAGAGTTGGAAAAATGTTATGCAGGGCAAGAAAAAAAGTTATAAAAATAAATAATAAATATCAAGGAAACTGAAGAAGCTCTTGCAAATTATATAAAGAGGCTTCCCCTGATACTGGGTGAGAACGTGTGATTTGACTATACTACTTTAACCTCAAGTCAAGTTAGCAAGCCAAAGATTTCTCCACCTTATGTTTATTCCTCATCACTGAAAATAATATGATTTCAACATCTTAATCGTATTCAGCAAAGCTGTGCACAGTAAATGGATTAATTATATTAGGGTCTTTTTGGACCAATCCTCTTTACATCTAATCATTGTTACTGAAGGTCTTCTTCAATTGTTTTCTCCTTGGCATTCCAAGTTAGAAGGAAATGAAAACTCCAAAAATAAGAATTTCTTGTGTTTTTGTGCACTGTTATTTTCAAATGTACAGATAATAAAATTATCTTTAAACAGTATTGTTTTGTTTATTTTGTTTTTAATGCACAGAAAATGTCAGAAAAAGGGCAAAAGGAAATACTGACAAGCAGGACAGCTTTGAAAGTTACGTGTAGAATTTGTTACATAATTAAAAGGAAAAGCAAGCTGTATATAAGAGAGATTCATGGTTTCATATACTATTGTCTTTTTTCCCCCTCATTTGTCTATAGTAATGCTCATTTTATTTGGTGTTTGTTAAGTTCTGAAAGAAAAAATATAAATATTCAAATATATTTGTGTATATATGAAATACATTATATGTATACATGAGTATGCATATGTGTATATGCATACAAATATACATGCATTTCTATGTATATACACAGTCCTATAGATATGCCCAGGATTAAAGCTTAGCTTGGAAGTCTCCAATGAATAGGTAAATAGATAGATAGACCAACAGACAGATAGATAGATATTCTTATGAATATTCTCAGACACAAGGTGGAACTCCTAGAGAAGTATTAAGTCCTTTGACTTGTTCACATAAATTATCAATCCAC
The DNA here is from genome assembly GCA_028646595.1 of Phalanger gymnotis. Lineage (NCBI taxonomy): Eukaryota > Metazoa > Chordata > Mammalia > Diprotodontia > Phalangeridae > Phalanger > Phalanger gymnotis. Next base: position 181,320,142 of record CM053627.1, on the reverse strand, counting down.
TTCTTGTCCGGATATAGCAAGGTATAACAGCAGAAAAACAAATATTTAGGCTAAAAAAAATCCTATTGCCCATTTGACCAGAAATAACAAAATTCATTCTTTCTTCACAAGCTTTCAGTGATGGCTATTAAGCCATGACTACACAAATACAGCAAATTCCTATTAACTCTTGCTAGCTATGCATTTTTTTCTGGCACCCATCAGTGCCAGACTAATATATTGGGCTAAAAACAAATATCCAGCCTCAAACCAACTATACACATGGGAAGAAAATCTCTTTGCCAGATGTCTCACTTTTGAGACACATTTTGCTACAGGATACTTGCCCTTCTACAATTTGCATTTCAGTTTAACTCCTAAAGTTAGCAAGGAGTTTAAGGAAGATGTCATCCCCCCCCCCAAGAATATGGTATTATATCCATTAAAGCATTTCCTTCAGTCATCAAAGATTCTCAGTATCATGTATGTATTACATTGTTCACTCATTTTTTTCTCTGTGCATCAAAATGATCAGATCACCAAATATTTTCCACAATGATGACATTTATATAGTGGTTTCAGACAAAAAGGGTCATGGCAGTTAAAAAAGCTGGCCTTAGAGTCAGGAAAGCCTAGATTCAGGTGTTAGCTTTAACACCTTTTTCAGTTCAGGCAGCTACTAGAAAAACAGAGGAGAATTTTGTAAATGTCACCTGAATTACACATGAAAGAATGAAGTCTGCAACGTAGGTATTTCAATGCCATTTCACATTGAAAGTATGTGTAACAATGATTAGTTGACTACATGTTTTATAACATTACATGTTAGATATTATACCCTATCAAAGAGACAAAGGTAAAAAAGAAAAGTATCGTCTCATCTAACCTTTGGCTGCCCTGAAATTTTAGACCCAAAAGTATAATTATATTCATTACCAAACAGCTACCAGAGAGAAGTAACATGAGAGCAATAAAATATTATTTGAGTAATCTGAACAGTTTAGCAGCTATGATCTGAACCAATATTGACATTTTAGAAGTTAGAAATCATAGGATCATATGTTTAGATCTAAAAAGGACCTGAGACCATCTTGTCCAATCCTCTAATTTGAAAATTGGGGATACTGAAGCCAAGAAATTTTAAGTGACTTGCCTAAGGTCACACAGGAAATAAACAGCAGACCCAGGCCCTCCAAATGTAGCTCTCTGTTCACAAAACCATGAAGAAGATGGATTTTTTTTATAATTAGTGGGGTCAGCCCATTAATCATGTTATAGCATTTATGATGATTGCATTTTTGAAATAGAAACCATGTAACTTCATGAGAGAGTTGTATTCACAATTTAAGTATAACATTAATTTCAGCTTAAATTAAAAATAAATTCCCTGATAGCAAGGGTTATTAAACATGGAAATAGATAACCAAAGGAAGTTGCAGAGTCTCCCTTGGAGGTTATTAAAACGTTTTTTGGATTCACATTTGACTTGGGTGATTTAAATATAAACCAACAAGAAAGCAAGTGGGGGAGGAAAGACAGACTAAATTAACATATCAGATCGCTGTTTTATTTTGTTTTTAATGATTCTGTGATCTCTAAGTTTCACTTTATCCTAAAAGCTATAAATTGTCAAGAAAGAAGAATATTTCTCCTCCTGATATAATTTTCTCTGTGCACCAAAATGTCCAGGTCACCAAATATTTTCTAAAAGGATGTCATTTATACAGTGTTTTCAGACAAAAAGTGTCATGGCAAATAAAAAGCTGGCCTTACAGTCAGGAAAACCTAGCTAAGTTCAGGTGTCACCTTTAACAAATACTGGCTTTGTGGCCCAGGGCAACTTACTGACTTTCTCTGTGCTACCAATAACTTTCTTAGACTGAGACTTGCAGAGAAGGTGCCAATGTGCATTGGTAGGTGTTTCTTCCTCAAGAGTTCCCTATGCCAATAAAATCAGAGGTCTCCTCCCCTGTCATGGTTTTCCACTTAGAATTTTATTCTTATTCTCAGTATTCTAATCATTTACTTCCAAATTCAGTGGATACTACACCGTATATTATATTGCTGAAATATTCCTTAATATTATGGAAGGAAAATGTTCTATATTTATATTGATAAATACTAAACAGAAATTTATAGATAGGCTTCAGTGGATCAGACAATGGTCAGTAAAATCCAGCCTAAAGATACACCAGCTAATACAATGAGGCAGCTAGATGGTGCAGTGAATACAGTTTGGGACTTGGAGTCAGGAAGACCTTAGCTTGATACTCTCTAGCTATGTGCCTTACTTTTCCTCTCTATGAAATGTGGATAATAAGTGTACCTACCTCAAAGTGTTGTTGTAAGGATTAAATAAGTTAACATATGTAAAGTACTTTGCATACCTTAAAGTACTATATAAATACTAGCTATTACTACATAGTAAGTGCATAAACTACAAAAGGAAAATTTTCCCATTCCTGAATTTTGTTAGTAATAAAAAGAACATATAGATTGTAGGTATTATTGTTGTTATTATTGTTATATTATATATGTGTGTGTGTATACATATGTGTAGGTGGGTATATATATATACATATGTGTGTGTGTGTATATAGATACACACATATACATATATACACATATGCACTGAGAATTGTGACTTAAAAGCATTTTGCCCAATATACATTTTCATGAAATTTTATTTCAGTTTTCTTTCAATGAATTTCATTAATAAAACACTAATGAATAATTATATTTATCACATGCTTTTCATTTTTCCTCTGCCTGTCTGTCCTTTTCAGTTCAGGTAGCCACTAGAAAAACAGCAGAGGATTTTGTAAATGTCACCTGAATTACATATGAAAGAGTGAAGCCTAAAATGTAGATATTTCAATACTGTTTCTCATTGAAAGTATGTGTGCCAGTGGTTAGCTGACCACACATTTTATAATACTGATTTGGCACAGTGTCTTTGCTGAACGTGTCCCAGATGTTATGTAAAGTTCTGTACATTCACAAAAAGTGTATGTATGTGTGTATATGTACATGTATATATATATACACACACACACATATATATATATATAATATACATATATGTGTATGAAAGCGTGAATGTATAAAGCAATGGCCTTTATGGCTCTAATAAAAGCTTCTATTTAAACCATATTCAAGTTTTCTATTTTAATAAACATTTAAACGGTTTTAGTAAACATTTATAAAACAACAGTGTCTCACAGACTTTAATAAATCTGACAGCTGACGACATAAATTTTCTGGATGATGATCAAGTATATGTTGATGCAGCTGTTGCAATAGTAAGACATACATACTGAAGCCTAAACTAGTTGAGTATATATATTTTTTCTTATTTATAAGAGGCACCAATAGCCCATGATTTATACTGAGTACATAAATTTTAGTTTGCCAGTAAAAATATAGTCAAATTTAAGCTCCGTAAAAATTGAGGGCAAATAATTCTCAAATGAACACACAAATGTTTAAACAAAATATGTAAGTATTTGTTTTAAAGATAAATAGCATGCCCTAAAAAACCAGCAGTAATGCTCCAAATTGAAATCAGTTTGGTATTGGAAAATATACATATGGATGAAATACATTAACAATTTTCTCACATGATTTGTATGCCACACATTCTGTTAAAGTATGAGTTAAATACTTTTCAGCATGTTGATAATATTATATAGTAATGTGGAGTTCAAGGCAATGTAAAATGTGCCTCTTTTATTCTTGACAGAGGCAGCGAAGTTAGAGAACTGGCCTTATAGCAAAAATGACAGTGGTTCAGGCAGCTAGGTAGTGCAGCAGATACAGTATCTGATCTAAAGTAAGAAAAAATTTCAGTTCAAATCTGGCCTCAAACACTATCTGTGTGATTTTGGGGAAGTCGTTTAACCTCTGTTTGGCTCAGTTTCCTATTTGTAAAAAAAAAATGGGCATGATAATAATAGCACTACTCCACAAGGCAGAGAGCTGGGTGGTTCAATGGATAAAGTTCTTTGCCTGTAGTTACGAAGACCTGGGTTCAAATCTAGTCTCAGACACTTATTAGCTGTGTGACTCTGGGCAAGTCACTTAACTTCTGTTAGCCTTAATCCACTGGGGAAGGAAATGGCAAACTATTCCAATATCTTTGCCAAGAAAAGTCAATGGAGGGTATGGTTAATGAGGTCACAAAGAATCAGGCATCACTGAACAACTGAAGAACACCAACAACACCCCACAAGGTTGCTGTGAGAATAAAATTAAATAATATTTGCAAAGCACTTTGCAAACTTTAAAACAACTTTACACAAGATTAAAGTGCTATATTCATTCTAGTTATTATTGCTTCCTCTAGCATATACCAACCATGTATCACTGGGTCGATCACTGAGTGTCCTAGTGCCCTTGACCTCAAGAGTCAGTAAGACTATAAGCATCGGAGAAGGTACTAATCTGTACTGGTAGAAGCTCCTCTTTGAAAGATCCCTACACCAATGAATCTACTGGTCCAGTTCTAATCTCTTTATTATAACGTGATTTGTGTTCTTGCCTCCTGATAGTATCTTTAGGAAGGGCTTCTATTATTCAAGAAAGCTTGATCCATTTCTATTAGTTAATAATAATATGTAAAAAGATCACAAAGGATATATATCATTCTTACAAACTATGATAATTATACTGAAAAAGAAACAAAATAGACTTATTTTAAGAAGGAAAACTGACTCTCCAAATTAAACTCTTCACTTTTTTATATTGCTTGTATGATTAACTTTGTCCAAAAAAACTCAAACATTCAAAAGCATTTTATCTTATCAATGTGAATATTCCCTCCATCACAATGCATACATGTCTGCCAATTCTTTTGACTCTTGTACGTGTCTAATCATAAGTTTGCTGCAGGAAGTATACATCATGGCCATCTCTTTGTATCTCAAGCATATCAGTGTTACATAGAGGGTGTCAATGTGGTATAGTGGTTAAGGACCTGGACTTAGAATCAGAGAGAACTGAATTCAAATCCTCCTTCTGAAAATTAATAGTTCTTCGGCCAAGAGTAAGTCACTTTAACTCTTAGGACCAGTTTCCTTTCTGTAAAATGAAAGGGTTGAGCTCAAAGTCCTCTATACTTCCTTCCAGCTCCAAATCTTTGGAACACCAGTTATTACTCACTCTAATAAAATATTTAAATCTAATCTTTCTTCGGAAGAATTTTTTATGTTATAATGTGCTCACACCTGCCATATAACGTTCCACTGCTGTCTGTGTGAAACTCACTTTTCTCATTCTCAGACACTGTAGTATTCTATGACTTAAATCACAACAACAACAGTAGGATATTGGTACTTCAAAAATAGATCCTTTTTAAAGGAGATGTTTGGAATATTTGAAGGACCATAATCAATCCAACTGACTCTTCTTTTTAATTTTGAGCCCAACTGGTTCCCCATGTCCAAGAATCATATGCTGATGGGCAGGCTCTCAAAGTTTCATTCTTTTTCCACTTATCTGTTTCTACGTGAATGGTTAGGCTAAATTCTTTTGACTATTTATGGTTCTTTTCCAGAAGTCTCTGAAATGGTCTCATGCTCAATAAAATGTAATGCAGAGAAAGTATAATATAGAGAATACAACATCCAATTATATTCTTTGTTGGTTATTTTTTAAAATGTCTAGACGAGAGTAAAATATCACCTAAAAAAAGATGCCCTTCCAAAGTATCTTCATGCATACATGAAAATCACACAAGATTCCTTGAAAACTTTAACAACAGAATGTTTTTTTTGTTCAACTACTCTCTTATCTTTAAAGTCAAAGGATATGAACAGATAGTTTTCAGAGGAAGAAATTAAAGATATCTCTAGAC
>CM053627.1:181293939-181313809 GCA_028646595.1 Phalanger gymnotis | reverse complement strand
CAAGCCCACTGACCCCAAGGCTGCCAAGTCTGCCACCAAGGTCAGTAAGTCTGATCCCAAGGCTACCAAATCTGGTCCCAAGGCCACCAAGTCTGATGCTAAGGCCTCCAAGTCCGGTCCCAAGGTAGCCAAGTCTGATTCTAAGGCCCCGAGCCCAGTGATTCCAAGGCTACTAAGCCTACTGACCCCAAGGCCACTGAGTCCAAACCCAAAGATGCTGGGGCTAAAGCTGCTAGTCCCAAGCCTTCAAAATAGATGCTTCAGGACAGAAGGACTTGGTTAAACCCTAAACCACCATTTTTTCCTAGCCAGGGTATGATTATTCACTGTTTTGTACAAATAAAGGAAATGGTAAATCATAAAAAAAAAGAATGACATCATAACTAAATTAGAGGCGCAAGAAAGAAATTACTTCTCAAACCTATAATTAATGGAAGAGTTTGTGACCAAACAAAAGATATTAAGGGTCAAAGAAAGACAAAATGGATCAATATTGATCATATAAAATTAGGTCCTTTATTTGTGTGTGGGGGGGGGGGGCGGTTTGCACAGAAAAAAATAAATGCAACTAAAATTATAAGGAAAAATGGTAAGAAAAAAAAAATCTTAGCATCAAGCTCTCTAGAAAATGTCTCCTGTCCATAATAAATAGGGAACTAATTCTAATTTAATAAAAGTCATTCCCTTGTTGATAAATGTTCAAATGGTATGTAGATGCAGTTTTATGAGGAACAAATTCATACTATCAATAGTTATGAATACTACTTTTAAAATGCAAATTAAATCATTCAGATTCATATACACAGAGAGACAAGGGAATACATGCTGCTTGACAATGCATATGTATCAAAAGGGTTTCTTTTTTTCATTTTTTGTTTATAACAGAGATGGAGGATGTTAATTGAAATAAAAATTTTTCAAGATTAATTTCATTCGGTGTGGGGGGTGGATAAAGAAGGAGACATTATTCAATAACTCCTAAGCTCCCAAGGCAAGCCATTCTACTTTTTGGATAGTTCTAATCAGTGTTATTCTGGTAAATGTTTAACAACTGGCCTTCTAGGAAAAAAAATGCCTATATGTAAATGCACACACATATAAATACATATATGTGAATATATGTACAGAAATATATGTATGTAGTTTATTATACATTCTACTGATATAAAGGATGTGTAGCATGAAATCTGCAGGCAATAATAAAATATGAATTCCATATAACCAACTGATTATCAAAAACGCTTTTGTTGATTTTTGCTGGATTCTTATATCTACATCCAAGCTCTGGTTGCAATTCAACCATGATTTGACAAATAGATCCTCTCATTCTTTTATCAATAAATTTACTGTCATTAAATCATACGTATAATCTATCACTAAATTATTTCTCAACCTCATACAAATTATATTCATTAAACTGAAACATCTATTAACTTCATGAAGCTCTACTGGTTGTAAAAATGCTATCTTTTTAGCTTTTTTGTAGTTGCCTGGATTGAAACATTGTTTGATTCTACATTATGTATAAAATATCAAAAATCATTCAAATAAATTCCAAGTTTGAAAATTTTCACTTAACTGATACATTTTATCCAGCTATTCATGATTATTTCTTCATAAGTTGAAGTATATAGTGCCAATAAATAAAAATAATTAAAACTTTTCATTTTTGTTTTTGATAAAAGATACAACATATTAAAATATTATTTTACTAAATGAAATGTCTTTACACTTATATAACTCAATTACAACTTCAACTTGAAAGTCATATTTTCCAGTATCAATCTTTAAATTTTACAAAGCTCTTATTCAATGTCTGGTTAACTTTTGTGCTTTTTGAAGATCTTGACTACAAAGCAGTTGCAAGTAATGGAAATTCTTCAAGGATGGCAACCATTAAACAAAAGACTTACAAGAAATCCATGTTAGCTAATCTCTTTGCCAAACCAGAATAAGAGCAATGACAAAGGTGCATGTATAATTCAGGATTTGTGCACCATACGGCAGCAGAGGTTCATAAACTCACCAATCGCAGTCTCGGCATGCAACCATTTTAAATAATTCGAATTTCAAGATCTTTAGCTACAGTTCCTAGTTCAGTTTGATTTTTATCATACAGAAAGAAAATGTAATAAATGTCATCCAAATATTATAAAATGATTAATCTCTTTTATTTAAGATATTGAATCATCAAGTGACAATTACAACTGATAATTTAAAAAAATGCCAGATTATGATTTGACAACTTTGTAGTTACTCCAGATTTTCTTCCCAGCATTGTACTAGGACCATTAGAACAAAATGCAACTGTTTACTTTCAAATATCCATTATGAAGGCTACAATCATTTAAAATAGGCAATGATGCACTGAAAATATACTCTGCTGTGACTGACACCAATTCTTCTAAACCAACAAAGAACATTACTAGTATTAGAAAAGCTGATTGAACTGCTTCCTGGCAGTGCTTAACAGATGACTCACAAAATTACTAAAAAATTAACAATCATGAGCCATAGTATAGCTAGGTACCTTTTTCATATGAATGAATAGGAGACTTCAATGCCCCCCCTCTACAATTACCATTCTTTATCTCTCACTTTTTATGTGTGGACATAAGATCAGTGAAATAGGATTATCATTTAAGATTTAACCATTACAAATAATGTGACACAAACAAGACACTTCTCAACTCTGAGGCTTGGTTTCTTCCTCTGTTAAACAGAGATAATAATATGTATGTTATTTATCACATAGGGTTCCTGTAAAGAAAATTATTTTTAAACAATAAACCCCTATATAATTGTGTGTTATCATCTGGGGCCAAGAAAAGTCTAATTCTTTTTTCACATGACAGCCCTCAAAATACTTGAACACAACTATCATTCCACTTCCTCCAATCTCTTCTCTTAGAAAAAAAAAATTCCCAGTTTTTTTTAACTCATCTTTATATTACATGCATGCTGACAACCTTCCCATATTGATCACCTTCCTCTAGTCTAGACTTATTCTGGTTGTTAATCAATAAACAAGCATTTATTAAGCACAATTTCATGCACATAATATACAGGAATAAATTATATATTAAAAGGAATACATATTAATCATATTGTGAATACATAATATGTTCATACAAATACGACGTAAAATTTTTGAGGAGAATAGCAGTAGATGTCTGGATGATCAGAAAAGGTTTCATTTAGAAATGGTATTTGAATAGAGTTCTAAATTTAAAAAGAGATTCTAAGATGCAGAGTTGAGGAACAAGTTCATTCAAGCATGGTAGACAGCCAGTAAAAAGCATAGAAATGGGATACAGAGAATCATTTATGTAAGACAACAAAAAAACTAAAGCAAAAGGAATAATTTTTTAATTTGTGTGGAAAGGTAAATTGGTGCCAGGTTGTGAATGCTTTAAAAGACAAAGAGTTCATATGAAAAACTAAGAGCTTTAAGGAGACTGTATACACACAATACATATACACACATATGTATTTATACGTGTGTGTATATGTATATACACTTATAGAATAACTATATACAGAAGTGTATGTGCCTATTCAGTATAATAATGTCACTGACATTCCAAAATATGATGCCAAGTCCTAAAGACAATATTCCAGATGTGGTCTGACCCCTGAAGAATACAGTGACAAAAAGTAAAGACAATACTTCGATTTTGATATTATTCCTAAAGAATACAGCTAAATTATTGTCTTCCTAGTTGATAATTGAATATTTTGGTGCCATATTTTTCTTTTCACAATGCTTAAAATCTATCTTTTTTGTTAATTGTCCATCTCTTTTTATTAATGATTAGGTTTCAGGTTTCGCAGTTTGAACATATGGGATTATAGCTAGAGCTCCTTTGGTTTTTTTTTTTGCACTTTTATATTCTCTTCTCTAACATTTTACAACTGTGGGATAATCTTGTGTTATTCAAATTTCCTCTGCTTCATATTTGAAGGACCTCCTCCTGGCTTCTTGTAATATTTTTGTTCATCTTTAAATTGTTAAATTTAAGGAGTACATAACTTTGAATTTCATCTTTTCCCTAGTAGCAACCTACTGATTCACCTGAACAATGTTTGTTTTGTATATTTAGAAATTCTAGACATTTTGCTTCTGTATTTCTTGAATCATGGTATTTAATTGTATCATTTTTATCATCATTCATCATGCTCTCTGGGAAGTTTATGATTAAGTTGGCTCTGTGCATCCTGTACTCAATACCACTTACTTTAGTTTGTATATGCAATTCGTGTTATTTTTATTTTGTTATCTTTGAATATCTTATCTTAAATTTTCCTCCAGTATTTTTGTGTTCCTTTTCTAGAAATACATATTGTAGTTTTTAGAGAGATTATCTATCAGATTCAATTTTTCCTAATGTGTTATTTTTTTAATTCTATGTTGAATGTTTTGATTTCAGATATTTTCATTTCTAGTTTCCTCTTTTATGAACTTTATTTCTTATTTGAGGTATTCTGAACTTTGTTATTGCTCTATCTTCTCTGAAGATGAGCATGAGACGAGAATCAGACAAAATTCTGTCTTTCATCAAGCCCTAGTGTCCCCTTTAATTCTAGTACCTTCCCCTTACTGATTACTATTAATACATCTTGAATAAAGCTTTTTTTACATAATTGCTTACATGTTGTATCCTCCATTAGATTGCTAGCTTATTGTGAACAAGGATTATCTTTTGTTTTTCTTTGATTCACCAGTGTTTAGTATAATGTTTGGCACATAGTAAATGCTTAATAAATGTTATTAATTCTTGGTTCACTTTCCAATATTTCAAATTTTTGTTGAGAACTTTGTATTCTGTTTGATACTTAAATTATTCTTCCTTCAGTTGTTAAGATAATCTCTGATGATGCGTCTGCTTATGCTTAGGCATTATTGAAGCTTTTTTTCCTTCATAACTTCCATGTTTCCACCATTTTTCTCGTATTCCTATGACAGTTTCTGGGTCATCCTGCTTTGCTGATGAACAGACTACTAAGTTTGTGCTATAAGACTACTTAAGCTTTTTCATATTGAAGGATACAGGCTCTTTATGATTGCTTCCCTACTATGAATAACTTCTGGTGGGACAGAACTGATATCAAATGAGGTTGATTCACTATCCCCTCAGGCATGGCATAGCCAATAATCATACCTGATTCTTCCATTTACTTTCCTTAATGTGGCTATCCAAAATCAGAATCTACACTTTCTTTTAGCGTCACTGAAGATTTGAGAAGTCCCTACCTGAGGATCAGGTCAGAGGCAAAAAACAAACAAAAAATATAGCAAATTTTTCATGTTCTCCCCTTTCATTCAAGTGAATGGGCAGAATCAGCATCTGGTCCTTTTTACAGTCTAATATGTTGATAAGGCAAGTGTATGTGTGGATGTGGGGGAATTTCAGTTAAATTTACTTTAGCTCTCTGGTGTTCCTGCCTTAGTGGTAGCCCTGCACAAACAAGTGAACTTTTGTGTGCTTTTTGCCATGGGTCTAGTGCAGTAATGGCATTAAGTGAGTACTCTAAATACTAGTTTTCCCTTATTAACTAACAAAGGAATTTAACGGTCTCCCACCACCACTGTGGATTTAACTGTAATTCTTCTGTCACATATATCCTCTATGGGGATGGAGCTGGAAAGTCAAGGGCATTTAGAAAAAGTGGCAAATTTGCTATCTTAACACCAATAATGCTATTTTTCATACCTATAATTTCAACACCTGAGTATCTTTCGCAAGGTCAATGTTTAATAAATGTTTGCTGAATGTTTGCCTGAGCTGTTGAATTAACATAGAAAGAACAATACCCATAGTTTTTTTTAAAATAAATTAGATAAATTTAACATCAATACCAGTGGTAGAATAGCAGCATTAACCACTACTTCCATTCTGAAAAGATAGTATTGCAATCTATTTCCAAATGTTAATCATGTCCTTAAGAAACGTAAGCATGGTTCTTTACCAGTGCTCTGATACTCCAAATCAATCTAGCTAATGGTGGATCCATATTTCTTTTTTTCCAAATACAAAAAAGTGTTGATGCAAAATTTATTGATGTTTAAAAGAATTAAATAGGTGTGAAGAACAGAATGAGAAAGTATTTCATAGTATCTCGCAAATCATCTACTCATCTTTGAATTTGAATGAAATACTGGCAGTCAATCATTAGATGACATAAAGGGCAAAGGGGAAATTCAAATCCAAATACAAGTACTGAGGCTCCGACATCTACAAAGAGAGATGTCATTCTACATACTACTCGGTTAAACCTTGTTTATTATGTCTTCATGAAGAACTTGATGGACTAAACAAATAGAGCTGTCTCTTCTGGGAAACAATAAAGGCATCCAAAAAGCAAATCATGAAGAGGTATTTCAGTGGGATTAGAAAATAAGCAGAGCTGATAGTAACCAAATTACCACATCATAAAGGCTGAACTCTGATAACCACTGAAGATACCCTAATAGAATTACAATAACTATGTTAACTATGAGATTCTATCCTAGGATCCAACCACACTCATTGTTTTTCTTCTAAAATAGCTGTATTATAACAGATGCAATACATAATTATGTTCAGGCTTAATGTAGGCAATAAAAGCAAGCAATTTCAAGAGTCTTAGGATGTCCTGATAGGATATAATTTTATTAAAACGCCTAAATAAAGCAGGTTTCAATTAGGGACATAAAATCCTGGTTTTACAATTCCTTGCTTTTGTGGGTTTACGTTATGCTTCAATCTTGATGTTATTTTAATGCCTTAACTTTAACCATTATTTAAATAATAATGAAACTCTGACCCTACAGAACTCTATTTTGACATTTAAGCATAGCTTCTCTACATCTGCTTTGATTTACCCAGTTTTAAACTTTTTACGTGGAGTTTTCATTTGGGATCATAAAACATTCCACATAATTTAGTCCATAACATGTTTTGCCATCATCTTAAAATTACAATGTCTTCTTCATTACAATGCTGTTGACTTTACACACTGTGCAAAGAGACTATACAGATCAGATTACTATATCCCAACAAACTCTGAAAGATCTTAGTGTAGGATTGAGAGTGACTTTATACATGCTTAGACATGAACCACAGTATGGCCAATTTAGTCACTTTAGTTATTCTTACTAATATCGAATGTCACAGCCAAAATATCATACCACATTGTGAATAGGTTAGTAAAGTGCCTTGAAGGAGTTAACTTATTTATCTTTCTATGTTTAAAGTCAACAGAACATACAAGCCTACACAATGTTTCGTTACATTTGAATACTTAAACTTTCCATAGAGTTTGATATATCAGTGGTCTTGCATTATCTAGATATTCTACCCATTTCTATATCATAAACTTTATGCACCAAGTGTCTCTGTACTACCTTGTGTTATTGTCCAACTAATTTTGTAATAATATTTTATTTTTCCAAGTACATGTAAAAACAATTTTAAATATTTTTTTTAATTTTAGGTTCTAAATTCTCTTGCTGCTTCCATACCCTTGCCCTTCCTGAGACATTAAGCAATTTGACATAGGTTATACATGTGCAATTATGCAAAACATATTTCTATATTGGTCATATTGTAAAAGAAAATACGGACCCAAACAAGTGCACACAAAGGAGAAAAATAGCATGCTTATCATTCAGACTTAAAAATTCTTTCTTTAAACTTGTATTGCATTTTTTTTATCAGGGGTCCTTCAGAATTGTCTTGTATCACTGTCTAGCTGAGAACAGCTGTCATTCATCATGCTATTACTGTGTATAATATTCTCTTGGTTCTGCTCATTTTACTGGATGTAAATTCATGTTAATTTTTCCAGGTTTTTGCTGAAAGCATCCTGCTCATCATTTCTTGTAGCACATTAGTATTCCCTTACATTCATATACTGCAACTTGCTCAGCCATTCCTCAATTGATGGGCTTCCCCTCAATTTCCAATTCTTTGCCACCACAAAAAGAGGTGCTATATATATTTTTGTACAAACAGGTACCTTTTCTGTCTCTTTGAGATACAGACCTAGTAGTGGTACTGATGGATCAAAAGTATGCAGATTTATAGCCCTTTGGGAATAGTTCCAAATGGCTCTCCAGAAACAGTTGGACTAGTTCCACCAACACTATATTTGTGTCATAATTTTCCCACATTCCCTCCAATATTTATCATTTTCCTTTTCTGTCATATTAGTTAAACTGATAAGGTATGAGATGGCATCTCAGAGTGGTTTTAATTTGTATTTCCCTGATCAACTGATTTAGATAATTTTCATATGACTACAGATAGCTTTAATTTCTTCCTCTGAAACCTGCCTGTTCATGTCATTTAATCATTTATCGATTGGAGAATGACTTGTATCCTTATAAATTTGACTCAGTTTTCTATATATTTGAGAAATGAAGTCTTTATCAGATACACTTGCCATAAATTTTTTCCCAGCTTTCTCCTTTTCTTCTAATCTTGGTTGCACTGGTTTTGTTTGTGCAAAACCTTGTTTTTTTTTAATTTAATGTAATTAAAAGCATCCATTTTATATCTAGTAATGCTTTCTTTCTTGTTTGGTCATAATTTCTTCCCTTATCCATGGAACTGATAGCTAAACTAGTTCATGTTCTCCTAACTTGTTAATGGTATTACCCTTTATGTCTAAATTAAGCTCCTATTTTGATCTTATCCTAGCATATGGTGTGAGGATATTGGTCTATATCTCATTTCTGCCAAAGAGTTTTGTCAAACAATAACTTCTTCTCCTAAAATCTTAGATCCTTGGATATATCAAAGACTAGATTACTACTGTCATTTACTACAGTGTATCCAACTAAACTTAAATCAATAATTTCAGTCCCTTGACTATAAGGAATTAAGTTCCTTATATCCAAGGATTTTATACATATATATATATGTATATATATATACACACACACACACATATATATACATATATGTATGTATATATGTGTGTGTGTGCATTATTTTTGTAAACTTACTTTGTATCTCCCTATGTGACTAGTTCAATGTTAGGTTCACAGATAAACTAGACACATTTCCAATGAAACTAGGGTGAAGCAAGGATGCCCATTATCATCACTATTATTCAGTATTGTACTAGAAATGCTAGCTATGGTAATAAGAGAAGAAAAAGAAATTGAAAGAATTAGCATAGGCAATGAGAAAACAAAACTATTACTATATGCAAATGATATGATTGTATACTTACAGAATCCTAGATAAGCAATTAAAAAAACTCATAGAAATAAATAACAAATTTAGCAAAGTTGTAATATATAAAGTAAACCCACATAAATCACCAGCATTTCTATATGTTACCAAGAAATTCCAGCAAGAAGAGAGAGAAAACTAAATTATATTTGAAATAACTGTAGACAATATGAAATACTTAGAAATCTATCTACTAAGACAAACTCAGAAACTCTATGAATACAATTACAAAACACTTATCCCACAAATAAATTCAGATCTAAACAATTGGAAAAATATTAATTGCTCATGGATAGGCCAAGCAGATATAATAAAAATGACAATTCTACCTAAATTAATTGACTATTAATTGCCATAACAAACTGCCAAAAATCATTTTACAGAGCTAGAAAAAATAACTACAAAATTCATCTGGAAGAACAAAAGGTCAAGAATATCAAGGGAATCAATGAACAAAAAATGTGAACAAAGGTAGCCAATCTGTACCACATCTCAAACAGTATCATAAAGCAGCAACCCTCAATACAATCTGATACTGGCTAAAAAATAGAATTGTGGATCAGTGCAATACATTAAATACATGATAGCATCAAAGAAGAGATATAGAGCATTATGAGATAAAAAATGCATCGATTTGATTATATTAAATTTAAAAGGTTTTACACAAACAAAAACAATGCAGCCAAAATTAGAAGGAAAACAGAAACTACTGTAAGTATCTCTGATAAAGGCCTCATTTCTCAAATATATAGAGAACTGAGTCAAATTTATAAGAATACATGTCTTTCCTCAATTGATAGTCAAAGGACGTGAACAGGTAGTTTTCAGAAAAAAGAAATCAAAGTTATTTATAGTGATATAAACAAAAGCTCTAAATCACTGTTGCTTAGAGAAAGGCAAATCAAAAGAAATCTGAAGTACCACCTCACACCTATCAGATTGGCTAATTTGACAGAAAATGAAATGCCAAATGCTGGAGGGGATGTATAACACCTGGGACACTAATGAACTATTGCTAGAATTGTGAACTGACCCAACCATTCTGGAGAGAAATCTGGAATTTATACCAAAGGTCTATAAAACCAGGCATACCCTTTGATCCAGAAATATTGCTTCTAGGTCTGAATCCCAAAGAGATAAAAGAGTTGGGGGGCAGGGTGGTGGGAGGGAAAGAACCTATTTGTACTAAGGTATTTATAGCAGCTCTTTTTGTGGTAGCAGAGAATTAGAAATTGAAGGGATGTCCATCGAGTCAGGAATGGCTGAACAAATTGTGGTATATGACTGTAATAGAATATTATTCGGCTTTAAGAAATAAGAAGCAGAAAAACCCGGAAAGACTTCAATGAATTGATTCGGAGTGAAGTGAGCAGAACCAGGAGAACACTGTACACAGTAATAGCAAGGTAATATCATGATGAACAACTGTGAATGGCTTAGCGATTTTAAGCAATACAATGCAAGAGAAGACAATCCCAAATACCATTTGCCTCCAGAGAAATAACGGATGGAACTAAATATAGACTAAAATATACTATTTTTCACTTCCTTTTTTTTTTTTACTATTCTTCTGGTTCTAATTTTTTTTCCACAAAATGACTAACATGGAAATATGTGTTACATGATTGTTCATGTAAGTTATATCAGATTACTTACCATCTCAGGGAAGGGCAAAGAGAGACAGGAAGGAAGAAAATTTGCAACTCAAAATTTAAGAAAAAAAAAGAGCATTAAAAATTTTATATGCAATTGGGAAAAAATAAAATACTATTTAAAAAAGACTAAATTAGGCCTACAGTACAGTACTTAATAAATACCATTTTGACTTGAATAGGCTTGATTCACTGTTTGAATATTATATGACAATGCCTTCATTACCTTTCCTGTCAGAGTCTCTTTAGAAGATTCCAAATACAAGAATTAAAAAAGAACTTGGAGATTATCTGTTCCAAATCCCATAAGATTTTAGCATTAGAGATGGACTCTACAATACCCTTAACAAATGATCAATTTGTCACTGTTTGAATATTACTTGTAAAAAGGGGATTTTACTACCAAAAAAACCCCCAAAACCAGCCTGTTTCATTGTTACACAGCTTTAACTGTTAGACAATTAATTCCACTTTATATTGAGCCAACTCTGTCTCCTTGTAACTTCCAGACACTTCTCCTTTGGATCAATAACGACGACAAAAAAAATCTAATCTCTCTTCCACATGACAGCCTTTTTAAATACGATTTAATTACAAATAGGATACAGGAATGATTATAAAATCTACTTAAAAGATCACATTTTATGAATTAAACAAAATATGTTACAATATATTTTCCAAGTTTCCCTATGCAAGATTTTTCCCTTAAGACAATTTTTACAGATGTCTCTTTTCCACATTGTTCTTTGAATTCTTAAACTCTTCAATGTCATATTTGGAGGGGAATGAATCTTGAACCTAAAACTATGATGACAGAACCATAAATGGGTAGAAGTGAAGTTTCAGCAGAAATTCTTTTTAAGTTATTTTGGTGAAATGCTGGATCCTAGCTAAAGTGTATGATCTTAGTAGGGGAAAGAGGAGGGATTCAATATGAAACCCTCCTTATGACTGTCAAATATGAGGTTGAAAGAAAAATTCTTTGGGCTTGCACCCTGATTAATGAGGCAAAACTCAGGACAAAGAGAATTAAAAGTTTATTAAAAATACATCAAGGTAGCAACACAATGACAGGCTATTAGCTGGAGATCAACAATGGCTTGAAGAAGTGGCCAGCTTTGATGGGTAACTTCTGCAATTAAAAAAGACAATTCAGATAAGTCCAAGTCAGCAAAAGAGGGCGGACCCTTTCATCTGAGTTCCTCCCCTAGGTAGGAGGACGTGACAATTTCCTAGTACGGGGGTAACTTGACAAATATCAGGGGAATTAGTGATATCTCCACCAACACTGATTCACAAGTATGCCTGGAAAAAATAACTTTCAATAATAGCACCAAGTTTTATTTAATTTTATTCCATTTCTATGGTTTGTGATAAAAGAACTAAGTTTATTTATGCCTTCCAACTTGTATTGCTTTCAAATATTTATCATCTCCATTGAAAATGCTAATAAGGTAAGTTAAGGCATACTGCCTGTGGAATTTACATATAACTCATCTCTTTTTCCTGTTGCTTAACAGCTAAGAGAATCAGAAAAGTTCCATAAAATTTTATGTATATACTGAACAGAGAAAAAGGTTCATGCTACAAAAGTCTATGCTACAAAAGTTTTACTTTATTAATAGCATGATATATGTTTAGTCCACACAGAATCCACAAATCAATATATAAATGCCACCCATACATGCTGATCACTTTATCATATCTAAGTTAATGTCTTTTGCATTTTTAATTTTAAAAATTGTTAGTTAAGATTTAAGAAGGATTATCTGGGATAAATGAAAGACCTGAACTGAAGAAAGATGTTGTAAGTATCCTCATCTCACCCACCTAGTTTGGGAATGTATGATTCCACATGACCACATAATAAGTGAAGCCAGGGATTAAAGGTTTCTAGTAAGCTTAAGAAAAGAAAATGAGACTGAAAATAACATTTTCAGTTTTACAGTGTTAAGTTTTTGGTGAATTTTTTGGAAGGGAGGTTTGGGGTTTATGTGAACCAAGCTATGCCTTATATATCAAAGTAAATACTACTTGAAAGAATAGTATTTGATATTAAGGCTATAATAATAAAAATAAAATGACAGCCACTATTACTTCTTTGAATAATTATTTTAACAATTGTGTGTCATTTTGAATAGATTATCAATGTTCTGAAAACACATGTCATTAACTGAATCTTTTTTTTACATATTAAAGTTTTTTAAAAGTAAAGATTTTTCCAACTTATACTATTTAAAAATCACATAAAACATTATTGGGTAAACTTATCTTTTAGTTGTAATTTTTTAAATTTTGATAAAATGAAATATAATTAATATAAAACAGTTTGTAGTTAGAATTATCAGCAGTGAGTTCACAATGCACTCCAGCCAATTTGTTAAGAACAGAAAATATTTTATGGAATTTTATGGAATCATTAAAATAGAGAGCATGCTCAGATTTCCCCTTGCTAGTGTGATATATAGAGGATATTCAGAAATTCTCTACCTGATTCCAGACCTTTTCCTAAGAATTTTGGAAGTCTATTTTTGGCCATAGGTAATTAATGGCTTGATTCTGTTCCATAATGAAAAAGTCTTCTAATCCTTTATGTGAAGCAGAAGAACTTATGGCCCAATCACTCAGTCAATAAGCATTTATTAAGCACCTGTTATGGCCAGGTACCATGATAAATACTGAGGATGCAAAAAGAGGCAAAAGACAGTGTCTGCCCTCAAGGTATTCACAATTTAATGGTGAAGACAACAAGCAAAAAATATATAGAAACAAGCAAAATATAGAATATATAGGAAATAATTAAGAGAGAGAAGACCCTAGAATTAAGAAAAGTTGGGAAAGGCTTCCTGTAGATGTGATTCTATCTGGGACTTGAAGAAAGCCAGGGAAAGCAGTAGGCAGAGATAAGAAGGGAGAACATTCCACACTTGGGAGACAGTAAGAGAAAATGCATAAGTTGGTGTATTAAAAAAGAAAAAAAAATGATCTGTTCATGTCTCAACCTCTTCCTGGCAGGGAGAGAGGGGTCTACTCTGAGCTTCTGGGGCAGTTTGCAGTTCTCTACCCAGCCACCCTACATCTAGTTCCTCTGTTTCTTTTTGGTGTTTTTTTTTCCTAACTATTAGGTGAATGATTATTCTAAGAGGAGGGTGCCCCAAACCCTTGTAAGTTCAGGAGACCCACAGGTCAGAGGAACCACCAGCCAAGTGGAGTCTGAAACAGACTTGCAAGTCACAGTGGTAGCCATAGGACTGTAGACGTGACCAAGCGGCAACCCTGAGATGGATGTGCCATAGCACCCTTATGAACATCACTCAATCTGTAGAAATTTCAGAGTGCTAGCTGGTGTCTTCTCCTTCCCTAGTACCAGAGGAGATGGTGTGAAGTGAATATCAACAGCAACAGAGGGATCCAGCCTGATAGGGAAGTTCACCAGCTCAATGGAGAAGCAGCTTGACTCATCAGAAATGTGGCTTGGAGGGGCTCGGAGAGGATTCTGGGAAGATGGCAGAATAGGTGTATCAGTAGGGCAAGATTAATAACCTCAAGGATGACCATGAACATGCCTATATGGTTCAGAATCCAAAAGTATGAAAAACTCTCTAGGTAGAAGGCAGAAGAAGTATAACATTTATTTATACACCAGAGGATCAAACCCCAAGACCAATAACTCCAATTCAATATAGCAGTAATTATATTCCAAAACCACTTAAGCCCACCTCAATGTAACAAGAAGGAAATTATAAGGAAGTATTATAGTAAGGAACTAAGTCATCTCGTAACCTTCTCCCTTTCTGGGGCCTCCCTCTAAACACTCATGAATCATCTCTGCTTGTTTGTGTTCTCTCCCCGCTGAGTTCTCTGGTCTCTGCAGCTCCCTGTCTCCATTCTCCTCTTAGAACTCTTTCTGCAGCTCTGTCACCTTGGAGCTCTTACTTCTCCTCCCTGGCCTGGATTCTGAATTCTTAATTCCCAATGACTACCTTGTGGGTGTATGTACTCTTTTTAGGGCCCAAGGGCTTCATGCCCAATCAGCAAAAGAGTGTGGGCCTGAGGTTTAGCATCTACTTAGCAAAAGGGTGTGGGAAAGATTTTTAATCACTGATTGGCATCACGAAGCTATAGGCTTGCCTCTAATCAGGTCTCTCTTAACTGGCTCCATCTGAGGCCTATTAAATGGGCTGGGAAAAGATCTTTAATCACATTATTACTACATTAGATCAGAAAATTTCAAGCTCTCAATATTTTTTCCCCACAAAAGAGATAAAATAGTACCTCAGGGCAAACAATAAAAATAAATAAGAGTAGAATCAGAACAGGGGTCCTCCCGGGATAAACAGAGAGATCTGAAGAAATATCCCAGGATGAGGTTTGATCCCTGTGAAGAGTAAACAATTCCAGGCTAGGTCCCTTCAAACAACAAGTGGCAAGCCCTGGAGTCAGCTGGGTTGGGAGGCTGCCTCAGCCCTAAACAAAGGAACTTTTACCCCCAGGACATTGAGGGGAGTTGGGCAGATCAAGGGAACCTCTACTGACCAGGAATGCCAGACCCAGCTGTGCTGGGGAGATACAGCCAGGGGCAAGAAGGAACCAGCGCACAAGGTGAATGTTGATGAAGTGGGGCAGGACACCCTTGGCGGTGGGCACTTGCCAGAGGCTGGAGGTCTTAGTTCCCGGTCCAGACCAGAGGGGAAAACTGAAGGAGGATCTGAGGTCAGAGGCACCACCCCCCAAATCCCAAGATTAGAGGATTACAAAAACTAAGTTACTAAAAAAAAATGCACAGGCAAAGGAGAAAGAATCCAACCATAGAGAGTTACTACTATGGGAATAGAGAAGATTGGGGTCCATCTTCAGAGGAGGATACTGAAGCAATAAAACTCTCTTCTACCCCAAAGAATAAAGTCAAATGGTCACCCGCCCCAAAAGAATTCATACAAGAACTTTAAAAAGACTTTAAAAATCAAATGAGAGAGATTGAGGAATTTTTTTTTAAAAAAAAAAGAATACAAGAAAAACAAGAAGATTATGAAAAGAAAGTCAACCAATTGGAAAAGGAGATTTAGAATCTTAAGGAAGAAAACAACTCCTTGAAAAACAGAACTGGGTAAGGGGAAGCCAGCAAAGCTATATGAGATCAAGAAATAATAAAACAAAATATAAAGAATGAAAAAATAGAAGAGAATGTGAAACATTTCATTTATTTTATTTTTTGGAGGGAGGAAGGCAGAGCAAATGAGGTTAAGTGACTTGCGCAAGGTCACACAGTCAAGTGTCAAGTGTGTCAAGTGTCTGAAACAAGATTTGAACTCAGGTCCTCCTGACTCCAGGGCCGGTATTCTGTTCACTGCCCCACCTAACTGCCCCTTGATGTGAAACATTTCATAAGAAAAACAACTGATCTGGAGAACAGATCAAGAAGAGAAAACATAAGAATAATCAGACTACCTGAAAGCTATGATCAAAGAAAGGAATCTTGATACAATAACAAAACAAATAATTGAAGAAGATTGTCTTAAAGCAATAGAACAAGAGGAGAAAGTAGAAATAGAAAAAAAATTCCACCAATCACCACCTCCAAGAGATTCCTATGAGGAAAATCCACACGAATATTATAGTCAAATTCTGAAACTCCCA
The DNA here is from genome assembly GCA_028646595.1 of Phalanger gymnotis. NCBI lineage: Eukaryota > Metazoa > Chordata > Mammalia > Diprotodontia > Phalangeridae > Phalanger > Phalanger gymnotis. Next base: position 181,297,296 of record CM053627.1, on the reverse strand, counting down.
GATCGAGGGAAAAATATTACAAGCAGCAAGAAAAAAAAGAATTTAAATATGACAGTGCCACAATTAGAATCATACATGATCTAGCAGCAGGCTAAGGGACCAGAGGTCTTAAAACACTATATTGTGTTGAGTGGTTTGTCCTTCATTCTTGAAAAGGACCATGACATCAGGGAGATGAGGACATGACTTGGAATTGACTTTAATTGAGGTCCTCTTCAAGAAAGAAGGACAAACCACAACTTGTGAGTAGTCCAAGATGCCTGAATGAGGAGCCAGCTGCCATTTCCAGTTGGGCAATTCAGCTCCTCCCCTCCCCACTCTTCCTTACCCCCCTCCGCTCCCTCCTCTCCTCTACTCTCCCTTTACCTGAGAGTGTTATGGCCAAAGGAAGATAAATTTTGATAGTAGAAAGCTACCTAGTTAACTTGGGGTTTGCTGGCTAGATTTCTTTTTCAAAGACCAAACCTTAAAGCCAATTCACTCTGGATATCGTGGATTAGATAACAATAGGTGCCTGCCCAAGCACCTTAATTTAATGGTTATTTTTTTGGGCCCTCTTCCCTCAGAGTGAATGTAAATAGTAACTGTTTCTCTTTTGGCCAGCAACCCTGAGGGTCTTCCTCTCCCAGTTTGATTTTTTTTTATTAAAGGGGCCATCCCTTGATTGACTTCTTAAACAAGGACTATTCACTGAATGGGCATTGTCTCACTCAAAGTGAGAACCTGAAAAGCCCTTAGCTTAAAAGAGGTCTCCCACTGCATCCTGCGTCTCCAGTCATCCTAATCCATATCAGGCCACTGGACCCAGATGGCTCTGGAGGAGAAAGTGAAGCTGGTGACTTTGTTACAGCCCTCCCTCACTCAAATCAAAGTCAACTACAAGTCATGTCAAAACACTATATATTGAAGAGCAAAAGAACTGGGGTTCTGGCAGAAAATATCATACTCAGCAAAGTTAAACATAATCTTGAACGAAAAAAAAAACCGGATATTTAATAAACTGTCAGACTTTCAAGACTTTGTTAAAAAAAAAAAAAGCCTGAACTTAATAGAAGATTTGACATACAAAAGCCAGGAGAAATATTAGATACATACCAAAGACTAATTACAAAGGACTCGATAAGGACAGACTGTTTACCTTTTACTTGTAAAATGTACGTCTAAGATCGTTATTAGTAACTGGGTAGTTCATAAGAAAGATTGGGGAAGACCTGAGTAAGATATGACTTTAAAAAGTAAAGTCATTTAGGAACAGCTAGAAAAGGAATTATTTTATACAAATGAAGTGCAAGAGGAAGAACTGACACAGGAATTAGATGGGGGAGGGATCTCTAGAGCGGAGGGTGAGGGAATAGGTTAAAATGGGGGTATAGAAGGGTGCTTGGATTTATGGGAATGGGAGGATAAGGGAGGGATCTTTGGAGGGGGGATAGGTTAAGTAATAGGAGGGCAAGGTAGTGGGTTGAAGTAAAGTAGAGGAGTCAGAAGGGAGAGGAAATGAGAGATATGCACAAACATAAAAACAAAGATCACGAGTAGAATTTGTTAGGGAAAGTACATGCCTCTCTCTCTCTCTCTCTCATATATGTATATGTTTGCATATAAGTGTATGTGAACATGCATATGTACACATCTATATATAAATATATCCATGCTTAATTTTAGCCTTAGGGAGAGAAAAGGGGAGGAAGGAGCAGCTAGATGTCACAGTGCATGGAGCAGTGGACCTGGAGTTAGGAGAAACTGAGTTCAAGTGGAGCTTCAGACACTAGCTGTGTGACCCCAGGCAAGTCGTTTAACCTCAGTTGTTTCTCACCGCCCCCCCCCAACAAAAAAAAAAGTAAAACGAATTATTTTTTTCTAAAAAGAGAGAAAGAAATGTGGCTTGGCCAAGCAGTAGCTATGCAACCTTCTTAAAAGAACCCTACAGTAAGCGTACCTCCCCAGGAGACATCATACCCTGAAAGAAGCCAGCCCACCTGAGCTAAGATTAATTTGTACACTACAAAGGCCATACTTTGTAGCAAAATTCATGAAGACTTCAAGGACTAGGAGTCTAGAGGTACCTTTCTGTAACATTTATCCTCTCTTCATGATCATTACTATCACTGTACACTGAGCATCATTATTTTATATTGACATCTCCCCAGGAATATTGTTTTAGAAGAAACAAACCCTAGGGTTATCCATCCTTGAGAAAAGTAGTCAGCCAACTTTTAGGGATCCTAGGCTGTCATTATGAGAGTCCAGTTGAGGAAATAGCCTAGAAAAGGTGCTATAGATTTTATTAATATAATTATTGTTATCATTACCTCAAAAACATAATAAATACCATTGAATGAAAAGTTTACATTATACAGAATTTAGTTCTAATTCTATTTGCTATATAAGCTCTCACTTTCAACTTATCTATCAGTAAACATTTATTAAGTATCTAGTGTGTGTCAGAAACTGTGCTAAAAACAGGGCATATAAAAAAGGTAAAAGACAGTCCCTGGCATCAAGAAGCTCGTAATGTTCTGAATGAGTTAACTTTTTTTTTCTTCAAAGAGAAAGATGTTCACACCTTTAATGTTTGGGCTTTATGTTTCAGAATCAAATCTTCATAAGGTAGGAAATTACAAGAGTAGGGAATGACACTAGCTTATCTACTGTATAGTGTCCAATACACTTCACTGTCTCTTCTCCAGTGGTATGAAGGCTTTAGAGATACATGAGGAAAGTGAGAAATTTTATTTTTGAACCCAAAATCATGACCCAGAATACATGGAATTAAAATCACATCAGATAAAATCAAATCAACTAGACATCTATGGAGCACTTAATGGATGTGTATGAAGTATAATTTAATATGCTACTGGGGATATAAAGATTATGAGACTATTCCAAACCTTCGGAACTTACCCCTTAGACTTCAAGTACTGGAGTATTTTGGGAGTAACTTTCTCTTTTATTCTTGTTATATTTTTATTTATTTCATTAATTCTTTTATATTTAAAATTTACAATTCACAATCTGAATAACATTTAAAATTATATTTACACTTAAAATTTTTTTAACATAATGCTCGCTCCTCAGAGCCCCAGCTCCCTTTGAATCGCAAATGATACTGCTCCTAAGGGTCCTTGATCCCTTGTGACAGCTAGATCTGCCCTTGAACCGTCTTAAGTGGATATAGATATTGGTGTTACCAAACAGCATCCAGTCCTGTGCCAGAGATCACACAGGGTTCCCCTGTAGTCTCCTTATTACCAGCTACTCTATCCCTTTAATGTCTCTGGCTCAAAACTCCTAAAGGTGCTGCTGCTGCTGCTGCTGTCAATGCTACCAAGAAGCATTTGCATCCATGTGGGCTCC
>CM053627.1:181259949-181293439 GCA_028646595.1 Phalanger gymnotis | reverse complement strand
GTTAAAATATCTCTGAGATACCACCTCACACCTATCAGATTGGCTAACATGACAAAACAGGAAAATGATAAATGTTGGAGAAGATATAGAAAAATTGGGACACTAATGCATTGTTGGTAGAGTTGTGAACTTACCCAGCCATTCTGGAGAGCAATTTGGAACTATGCCCAAAGTGCAATCAAATCATGCATACCCTTTGACCCAGCAACACCACTACTAGCTCTGTATCCCAAAGAGATCATAAAAAAGGAAAAGGACATACATATACAAAATATATATATATAGCAGCTCTTTTTATGGTGGCCAAGAATTGGAAATTGAGGGGATGCCCATCAATTGGGAAATGGCTGAACAAGTTGTGGTATATGAATGCAATGGAATACTATTGTGCTATAAGAAATGATAAGCAGGCAAATTTCAGGAAAAAATCTGAAAAGACTTACATGAACCATGAGAACACTGTACACAGTAACTCCAACATTGTGCAATAAACTATGACAAACTTAGCTCTTCTCAGCAATATGATGATCCAAGTCAATCCCAAAAGACTCATGATGGAAAATCCTATCCACATCCAGAGAAAGAACTATGGAGCTTGAATGCAGATCAAAGCATAGTATTTTCACTTTTTTTTGTTTGTTTGTTTTTCTTGTGTTTTTTTTTTCCCTTTTGTTCCGATTCTTCTTTCACAACATGACTAAAGTGGAAATATGTTTAACATGATTGCACAGGTATGAGCTATATCAGACTGTTTGCGATCTTGGGGTGGGGTAGGGAGATGGGAGGGAGAAAAATGTGGAACTCAAAATCTTATAAAAAATGAATGTTGAAAACTATCTTTGCATGTAATTGGAAAAAATAAAATTCTATTTATCACAAACAGCTAAAGCTCAGAATAAACTGAGACTGGTAAGAGGAATTAAAAATACCAAAAGCAATGTTTGAAGCTGTATTGGGAAGGAAAATGATTAAAGAATGGATAGGTGCTTTGCATAGGGTAGATGTGAAGATTATAAAAGACAAGAGATAGAAGGTGAAAGTCGTCAGCTCTTATTTTGGTTCTATTTTCTGCCAAAGAGAATTAATTTTACACATGAAGTAAAAGGAAAAAAAAAACTTGATTAGGAGGGAGCTCAACTCAAAGAAAAGTAAGAACACAGAAAAAGAATAGCTAGTTTCCCCTAATGAAGTCACCTGGCCCAGATGGATCACATTCTTGGGACTGAAATAATTAACAGAAGTGATTGCTGAGCCACTACCAGTAGGATTTGAAATTCACAGAAAAAGAGAGGTACCACAAGACTGAAGTTTGGGAAACTGTGTCCTAGATTTTGAAAAAAGTGGGGAGGGTTTAGGAGGAAGAGAAGAGAGTCTACAAACTATATGTCATTGACTTAACCTGGATTCCTGGGATATTTCTAGAACGAATCATTAAAAAGATAGATAGTTAGCAAACACTTTGAATATAATGAGCTGATTACAATGAGCCAGCATGGTTAAATAGAAAAAAAAGGTCATGTCTGACTAATGTTTCATTCTTTTTTTTTGGACAGGATTCTTCTAGTGGCTGAAGAAAATACTATGAATATAATTTGCTTAGATTTTAGCAAAGCTTTTGAGAAAGACACTCATACTATTCTTGTCAAGAAGATGGAGAGCAATAATACATTTTGATGAACTAGAACTGGTTGGGTATTCAAACTCAAAGAATAGTTACTAACATTTCAATAATACTATGGAACGGTGGAGTATTCTAGCAAACTGTATCATTTAATTTAACATTTTCATGAATGGCTTGGATAAAGCTGTTAATGATACACTCTTCAAATTGGTAGATGGCACAACACTAGGAGGGAAAGCTAAACCACAAGAGAAGAGAGTCAGAATCCAAAAAGACTTTGATAGGCTATAATCTATTAAGATGATAGGATGAAATTCCAAAAAATATAAATTCTTACATGAGTATAAAAATCAACTTTACCAGTATAAGATGGGAGAAACATGCTTAGATAACAAGTGTTCTGAAAACAGGAGTGTTAGTAGAATGAGAGCTAAATATGAAAAAGCAGCATTATGTGGGAGGGGAAAATAAACAAACGATGAAACAAAAAGAACTTCAGCCTACATCAAGAGGTATATTTGCCAGGACCTCATTTGTAGTATGATGTTCAGTTCTGGGTGCCACAGATTAATGATATTGATAGGCTGAAGAGAATCACAAGGATGATAACCACGATGGCAGAAAGCCTTGAGTCCATATCATGTGAGGATACATTGAAGAAACCAAGCATGCTTAGCCTAAAAAAATGAAGATTCAGTGGGGCATGAGAGCCGTCTTCAAGTTTTCCAAGTGCTATCATGTAGAGCACAAATTAAACTTAGTCTTTTTGGCTCCTAGAGATAGAACCTAGAGTGATGTATTGAAGTTGCCATAAAATTTTGACTTAGTATCAGGAAAAACTTTATAACAATTAGAACTGTCAAAAAGTATAATGTGCTACTTTGAGAGGTGGTAGTTCCCACTCCTTGAAAATCTTCAAGCAGAGGCTGCATGCTCACTAACCAGACGTATTGTAGATGGCACCTGAGAATTCTAACAATTTTAAAATACCATGATTTCTTTTTTGTTTTCTATATATCTTACTAAACACTTTACCAAGACATCCAATATGAATATTTTTCCCACTGAATAACTTCCCTTCTTATCCCAGATACATTAATTTGGTTCGTGTAAAAGCTTTTCAATTTCTTGTAATCAAAATTATCTATTTTTATCTTTTGTAGTTGCTTCTGTCTTTTGTTTGGTTAAGAATTCATCGTCAACCCATAGCTGTGAAAAGCATATGATATGCATATCTTCTAATTTTTTATGGCATGATCATTTTGTATGTACATTTAAATTTCCATATCCATTTAATAATCTATATCCATTTTTAATTTATTGTGGTATTTGCTAGCAAATTCAACTGTTTTCCAGTTCACATGCATAAAATCATAGATTTAGAGCTAGAATGGACAGAAGTGGCCATCTAATCTGGCCACTTTATTTTACAGATAAGGAAACTGAGACCCTGAAAGGTTATTTGCCAAAGCCCTAAATATTAAATTGCAGAGCCTGGATTGAAGCCACATCTTCTGACTCCAAATCCAGGTCTCCTTCCCTCTATCAGAAATTCATCAGAATCTCTGTCACTAACTGCTAAATTCAGAAAATATCAGGTCACCAATCTTTCCTTGATCTAAAAGTATAGTATGCCTGTTTTACAAAATGTAATTATTTTAATAATCATATCAGAAAAGGAAATTGAATTAAAGTATGATGAACTGCTCTAAGTGAATCGATAGGACTCCTAACAGTCTCCCGTATGTAATCACAAATGTAGCTTGAAAATCATCTAGCCCGGGGGGTGGGAACTTGTGGCCTTGAGGCCACATGTGGTTTTCCAGGTCTTTGGGTGCAGCCTTTTGACTGAGTCCGAGTTTTACAGAATAATTCTTTTTATTAAGGGTATTTGCTCTGTGGAGTTTGGATTTAGTCAAAGGGCTACACTTGAGGACCTAGAAGGCCACATGTGGCCTTGAGACTGCAGGTTCCCCACCCTGATCTAGCCCAAACTTCATTTTAGAGAGAACAAAACTGAATCTCAGAGAACTGGTTAAGTGACTTGCCAAAGGTTGCACCGATTAAAAGTGCCTTGGCCATGATTCAAACCTAGATCACATGACTCCAGATACATCACTGGTTTTGACTATGCCCTTTTGTCTTCCTTTTCTCACAGCTTACATATCAGGTGTTTGATAATTTGGGGCTCAAAATTAAGTTTACCAGTTTAATTTGTAACAATTCATAGAACTCTTATTTTTCCAGATAAGAACATTTTTGGGGTGAATAATTTGTTCTGTCGTTATTCTTTTTTTAGAATTTCAGAATTTGTTCAAAAGGAAGTAATTTGTCCACTGCTCCAACATTTTCAAATCAGAGAAAGATAATGTGTTTTGTGTTGTATGTAGTACGACTGGGGGAAAAAATACAATGACTTCCCCCACTGATGATGTCAACCACTGTACAAGCATAAACAATGTAGCTTTAGGTCCCATAACTCAAAATTCAGTTTAAGTGGTAATCTCTCTCTCTCTCTCTTTAGTTAGGGTTTTAACAATCAGTAATAAAGCTGTATCTTTTCCTGATAATTCTGAGTGAAAAACATTCCGAACAACAGAAGGAAGTACCTAAACTGGGACACTCTTGTGCCTTGTCTCTCTCACAGCCTCTTGCTACAAAATCCATACATCTTAGCCTAAGTAGCTTAGAGGAAACCTTGGTCTGCTTGAAGCAGTAAGACAGTTTTAATAAATCACCATCTTATAATAATAAACACAGGAAATCTCTGGAAAATTGAACATCCAGTTCCCCCCTATCCCAAAACCCTCTCTTGGCTACCACTCATGAAATGATCTGACACCAAATACACAAAGCTTCTGAAGTCCAGAAGCCTTAAAACTCATTTGGGCTGGTGTACAATTTCCTGTACCTCTCCTATACTGTTACCTTTGTCCCCTGATTACTCTTCTGATGCCCTCTACTGGCTGGAATTTCTGAACTCCTTAGGAGTGTCTGTTCTACAGAAGACATTGTAAAGATACCAAAATGCCCTAATGTGAAATGAGATCAAATGCCTGTCAAGGCACATTAGTATTTTAAACAAGTTATCTAGGATGGCAACATTAATTGAAATATTAGAAGATAAGCAACTTTGGCAACTCATAAATACAAGTTAGAGTAAGGAGGAACCAATGATCCAGGCATAGAAATTGAAGTTATTTCATTAAATAGCATTTCTTGGTTTCTTAAGTACATATTAACTCATAAATATTAGTTATTCTTCATGTAACCCATGGACCATAAAATGATTCTGTTCTCATCATCAGTCTGAAGTCAGGGTGAGATACTGACAGTGCCTAAAATTGTTTTCTTTTAGCCAAACAATTCTCCCTCTCACTTATACATGTCCTTCCTACTTCACAACTAAATTGTTGATTTTCTCATTTCTATGCTATATATAAAGGGATGTAATTCTATCACTTACACCTCCAAGCATAAAACTAGAGTGGCCACAGTAAGGCTGAACTGTCTGAGAGAGGTTAACTGCCACTGAGTCCTGGCACTAAGCCAAGGAAGGGGCAAAAGAGGGTAATATAACAACTAAATCAAAAGCTGTCATCCCAATTACCTTAACAACCTTTGCACATCACATGAAACTGTAGATCTTTGTTTCAGTACCAATAAAGAAAAGACTCCCAAGTCTCTAAAATATAGATTATAAGGTCTATACTATTGTAAGGAGTTAATACCAAAATGTTTAAAAATAATTTCTTATGATGGTATTAATATTTCTTTTGATTTTCTCCAAAGAGTTTCTGCAACTAATCCATCCTCACAAAAACCTACCAAAGATGAGAGAGTATTATTTGGCGACTGTGCCATGTATTATTTTCCAACTCGCATATCTAGGACAGTGATTTACCTGCAGTCTGTACTTATCATCCTGGTGCTAGGAACCCCAAATCAACAACTACTCAGCAAATTCTACTCTTAGAGCATTGCCTGGGCACTGAGAGGGAAAAAAATAACTTTCTCAGGATGACACAGTTAATATGTGAGAGAAGCAGAATTTAAACACAAGTTTTCCTGACTCCAAAGCCATTCACTATCCACTATGCTGTGATGCTGCTTCTGACATGGTAAGCACTCAACAACTATGTTTTTGAATGAAAACGGAAAGATGAAATGATGTTAATAAGTTTATGTGGCGAGTGAATGGCAGAGCCTAAGTTATTATTAGAATTCTTATTATGTATTATTTGGTATGATATTATCTGTTATATATTGGTAAATGTTTAACAACTGGCTCTTTGAAAAATGAAAAACACTTTTAAATTTAATCTTCATTATTAACATGTTTTCCATCACTTTGTTAAGGCTTGGCAATCAACAAAAAATAAAAAGTTAAGCTCAGCATTTGTGACTTCTGTGGTATAAATGCTCACAATATAAATTTTTTAAATGGCTCTCATAAGCCAGTTCAACCTGGCTCGAACACACCTGTGGATGTGAAGTAATGTGATGAAATCTGATGCAATATAATATAATACCATATGATATAATATATGACCTGGCATAATGTGATATGATTTGTTATGATATAAAAATGATATATGAAACAATGATTATTAGAATTTTAGTAGATCTTTAAGTTTCAGTGTGCTACTAATATTCTGAAGTTATAACCATTATTCTAGTCCAACATCTTGAAATTTCTGAGCATATTCTCATGTTCATGTAAACTATTTAAAAGGCATTCAAAGACCTGCATTTCCTAAATAGTACAAGGATGCATATATATAATCTTTTATATAGCACTATGACAAATATATCAAAAGTATCTCCTAATAGGGCTAGGTTTATTTGAAAGGACTTCTCAAATGCTTATAAATTAAAATATTTTTAAACACAATATGCACATCGGAAATGGAGGACAGCTAGGTGGTGGAGTGGATAAAGTGCCAGGCCTGGAGTCAGAAAGACTTCATCTTTGTGAGTTCAAATCTAGCCTCATACACTTACTAAGTGTGTGACCTTGGGCAAGTCACTTAACCTTATTTGCCTCAGTTTCTTATCTGTAAAATGTTTTGGAGAAGAAAATGACAAACCACTCCAGTATCTTTGCCAAGAAAACCCCAAATGAATACAACTAAACAATGACAACACAAAAATGTTTTTGTATAATCTAGTATTACCAAGTAGGTTTTAATTCTACAAGTGGACCTTAAAGGAAAACAAAGAATTCGACTAAATGTTTGTAAAGTTAGCAAATCAACTGAGTCCTTCTTTGTCACTTCCTGACATTTCAAATATGCCAGTTTGCATTTTAGTTATACATCTATCAGTCATACCTCACCATCACTATGTGACCCACTTCTTATTATTTTTATTATTATCATACATTTCCCTAGTGACATCCTTTCCGCTATCCTTTGTAATTCCTTATTGGTTATGTGTCACAGACTACTCATACCCATCATGCACCTCTCTGTTACCCTTTGCATGGTAATAATTTTCAAATCACTGAAGACTATTGTGCTCCAAATCTTTTGGCCATATAGTTGCCATTTGGACATGGCGATTCCAAAATATAACCATCATATTTAATTGCTATAGCAGAATGAGCTACTGCTCTGCTAGTTCTTTGACTACAAAATACAACTTTTAAAGGTATCAATAGGTAATACCATACATGGTGATAAGATCAAATGAGATTAAGATATAGTAACTATGATGTACTATATAAATACAAATTTATTCTAACTGTTATTATTGCATGTAGAGCAAAACAGAAAATACTAACCTAGATAAACTACAGATGAAAATATTTTTGGCCATTCATATATATATATATATGTATATGTATATACATATATATACATATATACACACACATACACATGTATACACACATATAGGTACATATATACATATATGTATGCATATATGTACATATATATGTATATTATATATATACATACACACACACAACAACACAACAAAAACAACTTTGAAAAGGACTTTGAGTTTATTTGATGAAAACACATTTCAATGAGTGTCCAATCAGGAGAAAAAAATATGCAATAAAGTAGAAAAAATCTCAACCTAGGCCTCCATTTTACCATTCTGTTTTCATTAACCACATCATTTCAGAGACACTGGCTTTCTTTCTGAAGATCCTTGGGCATTTGCATTTTCTGGCACAGGCATGTAGTTTCTTAATTAAAGATAAAAGAAAAGGCACTGTATCAATCAAAAGGATAATTCATCAAATTAAGTAATCATCATACTATTCAGTAATAGTTTATTCTAAGCATGACAAAAGTAGGAATGTCAGCATCCTTTTTCTGTATGATGTGCACAAAAATCACCAACCCCTTTGAATAATGCACTGGCCTTGAAATAACAAGTTTAGTTACTCATATTTCAGCTCTTAATAAAAAGCTTTGAATTTTCAGAGGACATACTTGGTGAAACTGAATTTTGGCTGCAGAATAGCCTGCTAATAAGTACACAATAATAATGATAATATCTGCAACTAACAAATTGAAATCCGTGAACAAGGCTTAAGCCAGTTGCCTGTCCTGCATGATAGCAACAGCAGTAAGCCAAATGTAAAATGGCAGAATATTTAATGTCTGGATTTACTTTTGGTTCACTGCTTTAAAGAAACTTACGGAAAAGGTGATCTAATCCAGCTGAAAAGAGGAGTTCAAGAGTTTAAATCCTCACATGATTTATGAAAAAGAGTCCATAAAATGCCCATTAGTATTTAGAGTACACACCTACTGGGAATAAATCAAATGCATTGCTGTGTTCTAGACAGTACCTAGTTGAGTACTGTCCTCAAGTCTGAATGACTGATGAAACAAATTAACAAATGAATGAATGAATGAAAAAGCACTTAGGGGTCTCACAATACACAAAGCACTGATCTAAGTTCTCCAGATACAAATAGATGACAGATAATTCAAATAAATAAGCACAGATAATCATTTTGTTTTTACACAAAATATTCTCTGACACTCTATGCCAGTTCATAATAGCTACATAATACTCTTAAATAATGGAAAATTAATGAGGATTATTTGTAGAAAGTGAATGATAGCATCTCAGAATCTCAGAGTTGGAAGGGAAAACAAAGATCCAACCCAAATCTGAACAGCAATCCCACATACACCATCACCGTCAGGTAATCAAGCTCTTCCCTGCCATCTACATGCCATGCTGTCTCCACTCAGATCATGCCCTACATCACCGCCCGACCCCATGTCCTCCTCCCCAGCTCTCTTTTATGTTGTGGCTTTGTCTTTCCACATTAAACAGTAAGCTCTCTGGGGGCAGTGACATCTATCACTTAGCAGGGTACTTGGCATATACTAAACACACAGTTCCTGCTCTGCATGACAGTCCTTCAGATACTTGAAGGTAGCTATGGAGTCATCTTTCATGCCCACCCCCCACCATCCACTCATATACATACATCTGGCTTACTCTCTCCATAATAAAATTCTCAAATTCCTTCAAATGATTTTCATATGACCTAGTTCCAAGTTCTCTAACCATCCCAACTATGTAACCTTCTCTAATATGCTCTAATTTGTCAATGTCAGTAGAACATATCACTTCAGGTATGATAGATAGGACCAAGATTGATTACAGTGGAACTATCACTTCCCTGGGAACTATCAACCCCTCCCCTGTGACACCCCTTGCCCCCACCACATCCACATCCACACATACACACACACACACACACACAAACACACACACCAGGACAGGGGTTTTTAGATTGCGATATGTATATATCCAAGAGAAGCTTCACGAAGGGGAAACAGGGAATACTTGGTAAACGGCTATACTATACTATTGAAATTAATATTTTATTTTACTTCTTATGAGCACATGCACATGGCAAACTAGAATTTTTATTCCATATTGAATAAGAGTCATAGAAAGGTTTTCTTATGTGCATGTATACTAAGCTTTAGAATTTATTTTCCTTCATATTGAATAGGCACCTCAGGAAGGTTTACTTGAGAAAGACAAGGGGTACAGGCAAGGAAAAAGACTGAGAACCCCTACTCTAAGCAATACACTTTGATTAACTACAAGGTAACAATGCATTACTTTTTTTTCTTTTTTTTTTGGCTGCCATATGACACTGTTGATTCAGATTAAGCTTTGAATCCACTAAAATCATCAGGTCTTTTTTACACAGACTTTCCATAAATAAAGAGAAAGGAGGGATGTTACAGGCCGTTAATTTAAATTTTTTATTTTACAGATGAGGAACTGAGGCCAAAAGAGGCTAAGTGATTTGTTCAGGGTCACCCATCTAGTAAGTATCTATAGCAGGATTTGAAATCAGATCTTTCTGATTCCAGGTCCATCATTCTATCTACATGTATCTTCCCTTCTATACTCACACAGAATACTTTTTTGGATCCAAACACAAGACTTTACACTTATCTCTATTAAATTTCATCTTACTATTAGTAGACTACAGTCTACTATTTCACCTGCCAAGATCTTTTCAGAGGACATTTTTCTCTCACTGGCTGTCACTCACTAATTTTATGGAATCTACAAACTAAATAATCAAGCCATAAATGTATTCATGCACGTTATTGATTAGGTGCTTAATAACTTTATTAACTGACTGACATGTTGAATGTAACAAGGCCAATCCTTCAGCAGCTCCACTAGGGACCTTCCTCCAAGATGCTTCGGTATGTTAATAATTACTCTTCAGGTACATTTCTCCCATCAGTACTGAATCCTCCTAACACAGTCAACTGGCATTTATTAAATACCTACTTTGTGGCAGGCACTGCGCTAAGCTCAGTATCTGTACTATGGTATAAACCAAAACTCTATCGTTTCCACAAGGATATCATGCCAAATTATAAAATTACTTACTGTAACTCAAATATATATGTCAATGGCAATCCCCTGATCTTCCAGTCTAGCAACTCTGTCAAAAAAGGAAATAAGCTTGGCATGGCCTGCTCTTAATGAACATATGTTAGCAAGGGCTTACTTCTTTGTAATTAACCCACTAACAAACCATTTCTTTAACTTAAAAAAAAGATATTTTTTTTCCAGGAATAGAAGTCAAACTCATTGTCATATGGTTTAAAGATTTCACTTTCTTCCCTTTTTGAAGATCAAAATAACACTTACTCAATCCTATAACATCTTCTTGCATTCTCCATGATTTCTCAAAGGCTATTAACAGAAGCTTAGTAATCAAAGCCATATACTCACTCAGAAACTTAGGATTTATAGTTAACTCTTCCACATCATGAGGGTTAAGGACATGGCACCCTCCGCAATCTGGAAAATCCGTGTAAAATTTTTTGACCTTCTCTTTGTACCAGAAAAGGAGTCTGAATATTTTTTTCTTTTTCTTTTATGGTAAAATTTGGGTCATGTATTTGGTCATAGACTCTGTGTTGTCTTATGGCCTTCACGTGTTGACTATTGCTTCCACAAAACTCCTCCAAAATTTCCATTTAATTTCTTATGCCAACTCACGATATACTGAAACCACGATGGGGAAAATCACAAGATGGAAGGGATAACTGTGGTTCATCTACACAGCTAGGTGACCCAGTGCTTAGAGCCCTGGATTTGGAGTCAGAAAGACCTGAGATCAAATTTGGCTTTAGAGATTTACTGCTTGTGACCCTGGACACGTCACTTGACTTCTGATTGCTTCAGTTTCCTTTTCTGTAAAATTAGAGTAACAGAGTCTACCTTTCAGGGTTGTTGTGAGGATCAAATGAAATAACATTTGTAAAATACCTTGAGAATCCTTAAAGCATTACATAAATACTAGCTATATTATTATTATTATTATTATTGTTTATATTTAGGTCTAATGACATGAAATCACTAGAGGACTAGCTTAATGCTCTCTTGCCTTTTTTTTTCTTTTCTTAGCTTCCAGTTTCCTGATGACCACTGTAATTTAATTCTTAACATCATTTTGCTTGGAGAGGAATGATTGTTTTCCTTGGTAGAAAATCCAATCATGACCTTTTATACTAGGAGTACGTTTTGTCCTTTTCCTTTTAAAAATAAGCATTGTGGCACTTTTCATCCTTTTAAATATGAATGAGTATTACTTAATAAGGTAAAACATACTGTTTAAATTACCTAGGTATTACCAATGTTTCTCTTGGTTAAACGGTCTTACTATGAATAGGCCTGGCTAATTTATATCATATCCAATCATTAGGTGGAGCTGGAGTTTTTATAGATTCTTATGTACAGAACATGGCTACCAGACTTTGTACAAATGGCTTATTACTCCAGGTTTACCTAGAATTTTATGGGTTTATATTAGCATACTCAGGAGTTTAGTAGCATGCCCTGAACTTTACCTATTCACTGCCTAACCTTTTCTTTTTCTTCCTCTGCAACTACTCTTTAAAACTGGGTAAACCCTAAGTACTCATCATCTTGACTTGCACAGAGGCAAAGTGCCCCCACCCTTCATGAAAGATATGGCTAAGAAAAGTCTTTCTAGAAGGTAGAGTCAAGATGGCAGCTTGACCAGGGCACAGGAGCAGAGCTCAACTTTTAAAAAAATGAGCCAAAAGAGCCTTGATCATAGCAAGCTACTATGGCGACAAGGAAGATCAAAATACAAACTTAGAAGAGGACAACAATGTCAAAATGCCTACATACAAAGCCTAAAAGAAGAATATGAATTTGTCTCAAGCCCAGAAAGTCCTTTTAGAAAAGCTCAAAAAGGATTTTAAAAACCAAGTAAGAGAGGTAGAAGAAAAAATGGGGAAAAGAAAGGAGAGTTATGCAGGAGAATTTTGAAAAAGGAGCTGACAGCTTAGAAAGGAAGCACAAAAATTGAGTGACGAAAACAACGCCTCACCAAAAAATTATTATATATAGCTGGATAAAATAATAACAAAATGAATCTAGAAGAACAAAAGGTCCAGAATATCTAGAGAATTAATGAAAAGAAATGCTAGGGAAGGTGGCCTAGTCACACCAAATATTAAACTGTATTATAAAGCAGCAATCATCAAAACTACTTGGTATTGGCTAAGAAATAAAGTAATGGATCAGTGGAGTAGGTTAGGTACACAAGATGCAGTAGCCAACGACTATAGCAATCTACTCTTTGATAAAAGCAAAGAGTCCATCCTCTGGGTTCAGAATTCATTATTTCACAAAAACTGCTAGGAAAACTGGAAAACAGTACGGCAGAAACTGAGCATAGACCAATATATTATACTGTATACCAAAATAAAGTCAAAATGAGCTCACAATTTAGATATAAAGGCTGATACTATAAGCAGTTTGGGAGAACAAGAAATAGTTTACCTGTCAGATTTGGAAGGGAGGAATTTATGACCAAACAAGAGTTGGAGAGTGTTACAAAAAGCAAAATGGATAATTTTGATTATGTTAAATTAAAAAGCTTTTATACAAACAAAACCAGTGCAACAAAGGAGGGAAGCAGAAAATTGGGAAAGAATTTTTACAACCAGTGTCTCTGATAAAGGCCTCATTTCTAAAACATACAGGGAACTGAGCAAAATTTATAGGAAGTCATTCCCCAATTGAGAAATGGTCACAGGATATGAACAGGCAGTTTTCAGAGGAAGAAATTAAAGACATCTATAGTCACATGAAAAAGTGCTCTAAATCATTATTGATTAGAGAAATGCAAATCAAGACAACTCTTAGGTACCACATCTCTCCTGTTAGATTGGCCAACATGACAAAACAGGAAAATCATAAATGTTGGAGAGAATGTGGAAAAACTGGAACACTGTTACATTGTTGGTGGAGTTGTGAACTGATCTAGCCCTTCTGGAGAGCGATTTGGAACTATGCACAAAGGGCTATAAAATATGCATACACTTTGACCCAGCAATACTACTTCCAGGACTCTATCTCAAAGAGATCATACAAGTGGAAAAAGGACCTATAGGTACAAAAATATTTATAGAAACTCTTTTTGTGGTGGCAAAGAACTGAAATCAAGGAGATGCCCATCAATTGAAGAATGGCTAAGCAAACTGTGGTATATGAATGTAATAGAATATTATTGTGCTATAAGAAATGAAGAGCAGACAGACTTCATAATAACCTGGAAAGATTTACATAATCTGATGCTGAATGAAGGGAGCAGAACTAGGAGAACATTTTACACAATTACAGAAACATGGTATCTGTGATAACTAACAACTAGACTTGGCTCTTGTCATCAATGCAAGGTTCGAAGACAGCTCCAAAAGATTCAAGATGGAAAAAGCTATCCATATCCAGAGAAAGAATTCTGGAATCTGAATGCAGATTGCTCTCTTTTTTTCTTCTTTTTTGGTTCTGTTTCTTTTTTCTCATGGTTCATTCCATTGGCTAAAATTCTTCTTTGCAACTTGACTATTATGTAAATAAATTTAATGTAAAGGTATACATAGAACCTATATTGGATTACATGCCATCTTGGGGAGGCGGGGCGGGGAACAGAGGGAGGGAGAGAAAACTTGGAACTCAAAAGCTTGAGGAACTGAGTGCTGTAAACTAAAAATGAAAAAGAAATTTAAAAAAACAACTCCTCAAAAATTGAATTGGATAAAAGGTGGGGGGGGGGGAAGGGGGAGAAACTCACTGAAGAAAACAACTTCTTTAAAAGTAGCATTAGCCGAATGGAAAAGGAGGTACAAGAGCTAACTGAAGAAAATAATATCTTAAAAATTAAAATTGGGCAAGTGGAAGCTCTATGAGACGTCAAGAATCAGTCAAACAAAATTAAAAGAATGAAAAATAGAAGAAAATGTAAAATACCTCAATAGAAAAACAACTGACCTGGAAAACAGATCTAAGAGATATAATTTAAGAATTATTGGACTACCTGAAAGCTGTGATCAAAAGCAGAGCCTGGAAAGCATCTTTCAAAAAATGATCAAGGAAAACTGCCCTGATATACTAGAACCAGAGGGTAAAATAGTCATTGAAAGAATCCACTGATCACAGATCCCAAAATGAAAACTCCAAGCAATATTGTAGCCATATCCCAGAATTATCAGGTCGAGAAAATTCTGCATGCAGCCAGAAAGAAGCAATTCAAATATCAAAGAGTCACAGTCAGAATTACACAGGACTTGGCAGCTTATACATTAAAGGACTGGAGGGTTTGGGATATGAAATTCCAGGAGTCAAAAGAGCTTGTATTACAACCAAGGATCAACTACTCAGCAAAAATGGAGAAAAATCTTTAAGGGAAAATATGGATATTCAATAAAATAGGAGACTTTCAAACTTTCCTGGTGAAAAGATCAGAGCTGAAGAGAAAATCTGATCTTCAAATACAAGATTCAAGAGAAACATAAAAAGGTAAACAGGAAAGAAAAAAAAACAGGTCATTCAATAAGATTAAACTATTTACATCCCTACATAGGAAGATACTTGTAACTCTTGAGAATTGTATCTCTGTTAGGGCAGTTAGCAAGAGCATACATAGACAGAAGATGGAGGTATAAATTGACTTTGATAGGATGATATAAAAAATTAAGGAGTGAAAAAAGATTGTACTGGGAGAAGAGGTAAGAGGGAGGCAGAAAAGGGTAAATTACATCTCATGAAGAGGCATAAAGACTTACTATGGTAGAAGGAATGATGGGAGTGAGCACTGTTCAAACCTTACTCTCGTTGGATTTGGCTCCAAGAGGAAATAACATACACATTCAGTTGGGTATAGAAATTTATGTTACCCTACAGGGAAATAGGAGGGAAAGGAGGAAAGAAAAGGGAGAGGGGCTGATAAGAAAGAAAGCATATTGAGGGAGGTGGGGGGTCAGAAGCAAATCACTAGTGAGGAGGGAAGGAGTGAAAGGAGAGAGAAAAGTAAAAATAAGAGGAAAAATAGGATGGAGGGAAAGACATAGTAATCATAACTGTGAATATGAATGAGATGAACTCTCTCATAAAACAGAAGCAGAAAGCAGAGTGGATTAAAAACGAAAATATTACAATACATTGTTTACAAGAAACATATGTAAAGCTGAGAGATACACACAGAGTAAAGGTAAAAGTTTGGAGCAGAATATATTATGCTTATGCTGAAATAAAAAAAAGCAGGAGTAGCAGTACTTATCTCAGACAAAACAAAAGCAAAAACAAAAAGATCTAATTAAAAGAGACAAGGAAACTACATCCTGCTAAAAGGTACCATAGATAATAAAATAATATCAATACTAAGTAAACGTGTACCAAGTTGTATGGCATCTGCATTCTTAGAGGACAAGTTAAGTGAATTATAGGAAGAAATAGACAGCAAAACTTTACTAGTGGGGGACATCAAACTCTCCTTCAGAAGTTAAGGAGGTGAATGTAATCTTAGAGAAATTAGATATGACAGATTTCTGGAGAAAATTAAAGGGGGATGAAAAAGGAATATGCTTTTCTCAGCAGTACATGGCATCTACACAAAAATCGACATATATTAGGGTATAAAAACATCACAATCAAATGCAGAAAGGTAGAAAAATTAAAAGCATCCTTTTCAGATCATAATGCAATAAAATTACATTTAATAAAGGGCCACAGAAAGACAAACTAAAAATTAATTGGAAACTAAAGAATCTAAAACTAAAGAATGAATGGGTCAAACAAAATATCATAGAAATAATCAATAATTTCATCAAAGAGAACAACAGTCATGGGATAATATACCTAAACTTATGGGATGATGGGATGCAGTGAAAGCAATTCAAAGGGGAAGTTTTATATCTCTAAATGCTTACATGAATAAAATAGAGAAAGAGGAGATCAGTGAATTGGGCATGTAACTACTAAATGTAGGAAAAAAGCAAATTAATAACCTCCAATTGAATACCAAATTAGGAATTCTGAAAATCAAGGAGAGATTAATAAAGTTGAAAATAAGAAAACTATTGAGCTAATAAATAAAATTAAGAGGTGGTTTTATGAAAAAAAAAACAAATAAAATAGATAAAACTTTGGTTAATTTGATTGAAAAGAGAAAGAAGAAAATCATATTTATAATTTATAAGTATATGCATAATAATAATAATAATGATACTCTATGATCAGGTGAGATTTACACCAAGAATGCAGGGCTGGTTCAATATTAGGAAAACTATTAGCATAACATTAGTCACAGAAATCACATGATTGTCTCAATAGATGCAGAAAAAGCTTTTGACAAAATACAGTGCCCATTCCTATTGAAAACACTAGGGAGCACAGGGATGGTTCCTTAAAATGATAAGCAGTATGTATCTAAACCATCAGCATGCATTATATGTGATAGTGATAAGTTAGAAGCTTTCCAAAAAGATCAAGGATGAAAAAAGGATGTCCATTATTACCACTATAATTCAATAATGTACCAGCTTTAGCAAGGAGAGAAGGAAAAGAAATTGAAGGAATTAACATAGGCAACAAGGAAATAAAACTATCACTCTTTGCAAATGATATGATGGTATACTTAGAAAATCCTAGAGAATAAATTTTCAAAAACTACTTGATGTAATTAAAAATTTAGAAAAGTTGCAGAATATAAATACACATAAATCATCAACATTCCTACATATTACCAACCAAGCCCAGAAGCAAGAGATGGAAAGTGAAAATCCATTTAAAATAACTGTAGACAGTATAAAATATTTAGAAATCGACCTGTGAAGACAAACCCAGGAACTATATGAAAGCAATTACAAAACACTTTTCACAAATATAAAGTCAGATCTAAACAATTGCTCATGGGTAGGCTGAGCTAATATAACAAAAATGATAATTCCTGCTAAATTAAATTGTTTAGTCAGTGCCATACCAATCAACCTACAAAAATATTATATAGAGTTAAAATAATTTGAAAAATTCATCTGGAAGAACAAAAGGTCAAGAATATCAAAGGAATTAACGAAAAAAATGCAAAGGAAGGTGGCCTAGCTGTACCAAATTGAAAACTATATTATAAAGCAGCCAATCATCAAAACTATTTGGTTCTGGCTGAGAAACAGAATGGTGGATCAGTGGAATAGGTTAGGTACACAAGACATAGTAGTCAATGACTAATAGTAATCCACTCTTTGATAAACCCAAATACTCCAGCTTCTGGAAAAAGAACTCACTATTTCACAAAAAACAACTGGGAAAACTGGAAAAGAGTATGACAGAAACTAGGCAGAGACCAATATCTCACACCCTATACCATTATAAGGTTCAAATGAGTACATGATTTAGACATAAAAGGTGATATCATACGTAAATTAGAAGAGCATGGAATAGTTTACCTGTCAGATTTTAAAGAGAATGGAAGAATTTATGACCAAAAAAGAGATAGAGAATATTATGAAATGAAAAATGGATAATTTTGTTTTAAATTAAAGCAGTTTTGCACAAACGAAACCAATGCAATCAAGATTAGAAGGGAAGCAGAAAACTGGAAAAAAAATTTGTAACCAGTGTTTCTGATTAAGGCCTCATTTCTCAAATATATGAGAACTGAATCAAATTTATAAGAATACAAGTCATTCCTCAGTTGATAAATGGTCAAAGGATATGAACAGACAGCTTTCAGATGAAGAAATTAAAGCTATCTATAGTCATATGAAAAATGCTCTAAATCACTAATGATTAGAGAAATGGAAATTAAAACAACTCTGAGGTACCACCTCATACCAATCAGATTGGCTAATATAACAGAAAAGGAAAATGTCAAATGTTGGAGAAGATGTGGGAAAACTTGAACACTAATGCCTTGCTGGTGGAGTTGTGAACTCATCCAACCATTCTGGAGAGCAATTTGGAACTATGCCCAAAGGGCAATCAAACTGTTCATACCCTTTGACCCAGCAATACCACTTCTAGGTCTATAACCCAAAGAGATCATAGAAAGGAAAAAGGATCCATACGTACAAAAATATTTATAGCAATTCTTTTTGTGGTGGCCAAGAATTGGAAATTGAGGGGATGCCCATCAAGTGGGGAATGGCTGAATAAGTTGTGTTATATCAATAAAATGGAATACTATTGCTCTATAAGAAACAATTAAGATACGATTTCAGAAAAAACTTGGAAAGGATTTACATAAACTGATGCTGAGTGAAGTGAGTAGAACCAGGAGAACATCATACACAGTAACAGCAACACTGTGCAATGATCAACTTCAATAGACTTGGCTCTTCTCAACAATACAATGATCCAAGACAGTTCCACTTCTTAGAGAAAATGCAATCCACATTCAGAGAAAGTACTATGGTTTCTGAATGCAGACCAAAGCATACTATTTTCACTTTTTTATTGTTTTTTTTCTTCCTCATGATTCTCCCCTTTTTTTCTCATTCTTCTTTCACAACATGACTAATGTGGAAATATGTTTACCATGATTGTGCATAAATAATCTATATCAGATTGCTTGCTTTCTTTGAGGGGGAGGGGTAAGAGGGAAAGAAAAAAATTTGGAACTCAACGTCTTACAAAAATGAATGTTGAAATATATCTTTACATGTAATTGAAAACAATACTATTAAGAGAAAAAAGAAAAGTCTTTCTAATTTTTTTAATACCATAGACTCATAGGATCATACATTTAGAGATAGATGAGATCTTTGAGATCACCATATACAACCTCTGATTTTAGAATGATAAAATGAAGCATAGAGAGGTTAAGCAACTTGTTGAATATCAAACAATAAATCTGTAGACTCTTATGTAATGTTTATGTGTAACGTACAATATAATGCAACAGGAATGTTGCATTAAATGTAATGTGATGCAATATAAATCAGTAAATAAATGCCAGAGCCAAGATTTCAACCAAGGTTATCTGATTCCAAACCCAGCACTCTTTCTGCTATACTAAATAGCTTCTAAAGAAGTTTAATATAGATACTGTTGTTGTTCAGTCATGTCAGACTCTCCATGACCCCATTTGGAATTTTCTTGGGAAAGACACTACAATAGTTTGCCATTTCATTCTCCAGCTCATTTTATAGATGAAGAAACTGAGGTAAACAAGGTTAAGTGACTTGCCAAGGGTCACACAGCTAGTGTCTGAAACCATATGTGAACTCAGATCTTCTTGACTTCAGGCCTTGCACTCTATCCACTGCACTACCTGGCTGCCCAATACAGATGCTACTCAATGGAAACAGAGTCTTTCATTGGCTATAGCCCAATAATTTTCCCACAAGGTTTCTTTTTATCTCTCCTCTAACTTGGCACGTTTTTTGAAGAAATGGGTTCAGAAACAGAGCACACATTAGTGGTTACTCCAGATATCCCCAGATTATTCTAGGCATCGCTTTAGTCCAACAAGCAAATTTCCCAGCATAATAGATCACTTATTTAAGCAATAAGTAGGTAGTTATAGTGCATATCTAGAATGTAGTTTCATTTTAGGGCATTTAGAACTCTAGGCCTGAGTCTACTTGACCCAAGACTTACATTGAAATCATACATCATTTTTCTTTCTTTTTATTTTATTAAATTTTTTTATTTTTAGTTTTGAACATTCACTTCCACAAGATTCTGAGTTCCAAATTTTTTCCCCATCTCTCCCCTTCCCCCATACCAAGATGGCATTTAATTTGATATAGGCTCTACATATACATTCATATTAAACCTATTTTCACATTAGTGAAATAAAGAAGAATTAGAACCAATGAGAGAAACCCAGAGAAAGAAGAAACAAAAATTAAAAAGAGAGAGAGGTAGCAAATAATATGCTTCCATCTGTATTCAAATTCCATAGTTCTTTTTCTGGATGTGGAGAGCATTTTCCATCTTGAGTCTTTCTGAGCTGTCTTAGATCCTTGCAGTGATAAGAAGAGATAAGTCTATCAAAGTCAGTTATCGCACAATGTGGCTGTTACTGTGTACAATGTTCTCCTGGTTCTGCTTACTTCATTCAGCATCAGTTCATACAAATTTTCCCAGGTTTTTCTGAACTTTGCCTATTTATCACTCCTTACAGCACAATAGTATTCCATTACATCCATACACCACAACTTGTTCAGCCATGTCCCAACTGATGGGCATTCCCTCAATTTCCAATTCTTCGCCACCACAAAAAGAGATGCTATACTTTTTTGTACATATGGGTCCTTTTCCCATTTGTACGATGTCTTTGGAATACAGTCCTAGAAGTGGTATTTCTGGGTCAAAGGATCTGCATAGTTTGACTGCCCTTTGGGCATAGTTCCCAATTGCTCTCCAGAATGGTTGGATCAGTTCACAACTCCACCAACAATGCATTAGTGTTCCAATTTTCCTATATCTTCTTCAGAATTTATAAGTTTCCTGTTTTGTCATGTTAGCCAATCTGATAGGGGTGATGCGGTACCTCAGAGTTTTTTTGATTTGCATTTCTCTAAACATTAGTGATTTAGAACATTTTTTCATATGACAATAGATAGCTTTAATTTCTTACTCTGAAAAGTGCCTGTTCATGTCCTTTGACCATTTATCAACTGGGAAATGACTCGTATTATTATAAATTTGACTCAGTTTTCTATATAGTTTAGAGATGAGGCCTTTATCAGAGATGCTGATTGTAAAAATTCTTTCCCAGTTTTCTGCTTCTCCTTAATCGTGGTTGCATTAGCTTTGTTTGTGCAACTTTTCAACTTAATGTAATCAAAATTATCCATTTTGCATTTCATAATGTTCTCTATCTGTTGTTTGGTCATAAATTCTTTCATTCTCCACAAATCTTACGTGAAATATTCCTTGCTCTCCTAGTTTGCTTACAGCATCAGCCTTTACATCTAAATCATGTAGCCATTTTGACTTTAATTTGGTATAAGCGTGAGATTTTGGTCACTGCCTCGTTTCTGCCATACTATTCTCCAGTTTTCCCAGAAGTTTTTGTCAAATTGCAAATTCTTATCCCAGAAGCTGGAGTCTTTGGGTTTATCAAACAGTAGATTACTATAGTCATTGATTACTGTGTCTTGTATACCTAACCTATTCCACTGATCCACCATTCTATTTCTTAGCCAGTACCAGTTTTGAGGATTGCTGCTTCATAATACAATTTAAGATCTGGTATGGCTTGGCCACCTTCCCTTGCATTTATTTTAATTAATTCTCTTGATATGCTGGACCTTTAGTTCTTCCAGATGAAATTTGTTATTATTTTTTCTAGCTCTTTAAAATATTTTTGGTAGTTTGAGTGGCATGGCACTGAATAAATTAATTTAGGTAGAACTGTCTAAGTATCGATAAATAGCCTCAATTCTCAACAAAGAAGTAGTGAGCAGTATTCAAACTTACACATACAAGAATGTAAACATAGCAAGAAATGATAAAACCCAAAGTTATGTGAAAACATTTTAAAAATAATGAAGTGACAACGTGAAATGAGTCATATAATCATATTTTTTACACTGAAATTCCACTGTAATGGCTTTATCCCCAAAGCATTAAAAATAGAAAAGAGAGCCTAGTAATACAAAAGTAATTAAAGTTATTCTAAATAGCAAAAATTTGAAACACCAAAATTTCAAAAATTTAGAGTAAGACTGACTAAATTATGCAGCATTTATGTAATAGACTGATATTCTAATATATATATATTCACATATATAAAATTATAAATTTATGGATCACACAATGGAATATAAAAAGAGCTATATGGAATGACATAATATGAATTCAGCAGAATCAGTGCTATATACATATTGATTAATGGGAGGGAAGGAAGAAAGGAAGCAAGCAAGCAAGGAAGGAAGGGATGGAGGAAGGGAAAGAGTGAAGGAGGGAAGGAAGGAAAGAAGGAAAGCAGAGTGGGAAGAAGGGAAAGAAGAAAGGAGGGGAGAGGAAGGAAGGAAGGAAGGAAGGAAGGAAGGAAGGAAGGAAGGAAGGAAGGAAGGAAGGAAGGAAGGAAGGAAGGAAGGGAGGGAGGGAGAAGGGGGAAGGAATTCCCATTTATTCCACTAAAATGTCCAGATCTTTTTCATACGAACTGCTATCTAGCTAGTCCTCTTTTGTCTTATAGGTGTGAAGGTGATCTTCAGACCCAAGTGTAAGACATTGTTTTATCAAGACTGAACTTCATCTTATTAGCTTGAGGCCACTGCTCTAGGCTGTCAAGATCTATTTAGATCCTGATTCTGTCATCCATCTAGTGTGTTAGCTATCCCTCCCAGCATTTTGTCCTCTGCAAATCTGATGAATATGCCATCTATACCTTTATCAGGAGAACAGCAATGCCATCAATACAATTTAACAAACAAAAGTAAGCTGATTGTGTGCAAGGCTGTGTCCTAGGCACTAGGAAGGCCAAGTTTAATACTACACAGTCCTCAAAATCAAAGGATCCACAATTTACTGGAAAGCAATAAAGTATGAACTCTCACATATAATACAAGGTCAAAATTAAGTGTGATGAAATGGTCTAAGCAGAATGTTATGAGAGAGGTGAGAGATATCAGGGAAGGCTTCATGAAGAAGGTGGTCTCAAAAGGGGTTTTAAAGAAAAAGATTTCAAGAGGTAAGACTGTGAGAGCAATTCTTTCCAAAGATGCCAAATGCCCTATTCAAATGTATGAGCCAATAGAGAACAGGACAGAAGCTGAAGAAATGACGTTGAAAAGGTAGCCTAGAGTCACAATATGGAAGACCTATCAGACAAGACTAAGAAGTTTTTCTTTTATCATGCACATGATGCAAACTGCTGAAGTTGTTGACATGGTCAGACCTGTGCATTATGGAGAAAAGGATGGAAACAGTGTGAAGACAGATGGGAGAGAGTAGAACCTAGAGTTAAGGAGACTATGGAGGAGGATATTATAATATATTATTATATGGAATATAAGCTCGGGTGCACGAACTAAGGTGGGGACAGTTGGAATGGTACGGGGATTTGTATTCAAGAGAGATTAAACAGGTAGAATTAACTAGTAACTGAATGGGGTTATGTGTTGTTATGTATTAGTATGGCATATCAAAAGGAAAAAGACAAAGATTTGGGAGGCTGGACAGCTGAGAAGATCATAGAATCAAAGAATTAGAGCTAAAAAGGATCTGAGAGATCAATGAGTCCAACATACTTATTTTACAGAAGGAGAAACCAAATTCCCAAGAGGTTAAATACTTTGTCCAGGGTTCACAAGGCTAAATGTCTGAAAGATTCAGTTCAGTGCCGTGTCCTCTACACCAGAGGTTTCAAACAAATGATCTGCAACACTCCCATAAGCATCATAAGTGAGATTAAAATGTAAGTAGGAAATAGTGAACAAAATAAATAAAAATACAGTAAAGCATAGATAGCATTACATTTTAAAACTAAGTCAATATGCTGCTGACAGGGATCCTTATCCATGGATTACTGGCACTGTTTCTGTCTGATTTTGACACCACTGCTCTCCACCACACATATCCATGTTAGTGGAGTCACTGACAGAATTAAGGAAGGCAAAGTTTATTTTGTAGTTAACAAATGGCAGAGTCCTTTTCCAAAATGTTTGCTCTAGAGCCCAGAATTTGAATTGTACCACTGATGGAAGAATAAATTCTTGTTAACAATATTTCCAAATTCTATTAGTAGAGAAAATCCAAATGTGAAGCTTCCGTCCAAAAGTCCAACTTTTTCACTAGCACTTTTTCCATTATCAAAGATATTAGTTAATCCTCACAATCTCCCCTAATAAAATGGATAAATTCCAAGGTTGAGGGCAGTCAAAGAGGAAAGAATTTCTTCCTGTAACTATTGTACTTGGACCATAGTGGAAGAGTATTTGATTTATTTCTTAGTAGTTTTTGGCACTTTGTTTTAGGCTCCTTTCCTGCCACACTGAGCAAAGAATGGCCACTCATCTGTTCCAATTGTGAGGAATAGGGCATTTTAAGACAGACTAATTTCAATTAAAGTGAAGTTTTATAGAAAGAGAAAGGTAACAGCACAACCAAATGTACACCTTCATTTTCTCTAATGATTAAGTAATTACCAAATTATTTAAATTATGAAGTCATATGTGGCGATGCTTTAAGAAGAAAATCTAAAAAAAGATGTGAGAGAATAAACACTCAATTAGGAATCAGAACACCTGGGGTCTCCTTTTGTCTCAGCCACTAACTAGCTTTCTTGCTGTGTCTCATCATGGATAAGTCACTTAACTACTGTGTGTTCCAATTCCTCACCTGTAAAAAGGGAATGATAATTTAGGTTATTATACTCAATTCAGAGGCAGCTAGGTGGCACAATGGATAAAGTACTGGGTCTGAAGTCAGGAAGACTCATCTTTCTAAGTTCAAATCTGGCCTCAGAAATTTAATAGCTGTGTGACCCTGGGCAAGTCACTTAACCCTGTTTGCCTCAGTTTCCTTATCTATAAAATTAGCTGAAGAAGGAAATGGTAAATCTCTCCAGTGTCTCTGCCAAGAAAACCCCAAATGGGATCACAAAGAGTTAGACAGACTAAAATGACTCAATAACAACACCACTGCCTAAACTCAGAGGAGTGTCGAGAGGCTGATATGACATGAAAACGGCACAGGGGTCTGAGTATTTTTAAAACTGACATTGATTTTTGCCTTTAATCCGTATTAAACTGTTTTAAACTGGTTGACTAAAGGAAAAAAAAAACTCAACTTTACTACAATTTTTAAAATATTTAATTATGTCTTTAAAGCATTTAAGGGGGGCAGCTAGGTGGAGCAGTGGATAGAGCACTGGCTCTGGAGGCAGGAGGACCTGAGTTCAAATTTGGCCTCAGACACTTGACACTTACTAGCTGTGTGTCCCTGGGTAATCCACTTAATCCTGACTGCCTCTACAACAAACAAACAAACAAACAAAAACATTTGAGTGGTATGGTAAATTAAAGTAATGGAATACTTTTGGTACTGTAAGATACCACAAATACTCTTTGAGGAATTCAAAGAAATAGAGGGTGATTTGTACAACGTGATAGAGAACAGAGAAAGCAAAACCAGAATGATATACAGGATGACTGCAAAAATGCAAATGAAAACAAGCTTACTCAGATTAGATGAAATGATTTTTTCAGGACTTTGGAGGATGGATGATGAAATATTTTTCCCTCCTCCAGGTAAAGAAGTGGAAGTCTTTGGATCCAGAATGTTATACACAATGACAGATAAGTTTAACTGCATTGATCACTTCTGTTTAACTTTTTCTTTGATTCAAGGGAAAATCTTATGGATGAGAATATACAAAGAAATGTGAAAAAATTAAAATCATCACTTCAATTTTAGAATAATTTAATTAATATTAAATGATAATGTACAATGAAAATGATTCTTTTACTCCTATAATGTTATTGTTCAATCATGTCTGACTCTTTGTGACCCAATTTGGGGTTTTCTTGGCAGAGACACTGGAGTGGTTTGTGATTTCCTTCTCCAGATCATTTTACATGTGAGGAAACTGAGGCAAACAAGGTTGAGTGACTCACCCAGGTTCACAGAGCTATTAAGTATTTGAAGCTAGATTTGAACTCAGGTCTTCCTGACTTCCAGGCTGGTGCTCGATCCACTGTACCACCTAGCTGCTTCCTCTAGCTATCATTTATTATTGTTGCTGTTGTAATGATCATTGTTCTTGCCAGCTAAATTAGGATCAATTATTTAACCCATTCTCTATTACTTTACATTGTACTTTAAAAAAATTCCATGTCAGTTGTAAAATGCATACACTTTTTAGTGGCAGGCATTTTATCATTGTTGGCTATTTTGATTATAGGTGCACGACCCTGTTTTAAACAGCACCTTGCTACTGTGGAACTTTTTTTTTCTTTTGGCTGTTTTCAGTAAAAAATTCTCTGCCAAGCAAAACAGTAGGAGGGAAACTATAAAAGAGTTTGAAAATACTAAAAAAAGAAATAAGTGAACAAGCAGTGATCTAAACATAACTGGGAGTACTATTCCCATGACCTATGACCAAGAAGGGAAAAAAAAGAAAAGAAAATGTACATAATCAAGAATGGATTTCATTTCAGAATCACAAGCCTTTATCTTTAAGTGGAGCAGCATTCACTCTAAACAGCATGTGAGCAGTTATGCTAAAACAAAATATTCTAACCCAAGTCTGAGATAAGATTGCTCAAAATAAGACAAATTTGATTTAAATTTCCTCCTCAAAGAGGGTTTATAAAGTGAAGGAGAATGGTAGAAAGGGGTTTCAGCAAAGAAAGCCGTGTTACGAATAATCTTTGTTTGCTGTAGGTTTCGTAGTTTACCATAAAAAATGAAATCAGTAAAGCTATGTGGTGATATAAGCAGCAAAGAATTTTTCTCAAACCAGGCAGGCTAAATGAGTTCTTATAATATATAAGATTATAAAATCAAACTGCAAACATGGTTGGAAATTTAAGTGCAACAGTGCTTTAAAAATTAATTACATGCCTTCTTTAACCAAGACACACCATTCACCATTCAATGATTTATTTAAGCCACAAATAGCTTGAGATACTTAAACTCAGATTAGTACTGAAGATGAAATACAGTAATACAAAGTCTCTTGTAGTTGGCATAAAAATTTTTCATTTTTACAAATGGAATAACTTAAATAAATCGGGACGCAATTTCAAGTCCTTCCCCCACCCCCAGCCAACATGATTTGGCGGGGGTAGACTATTCACAGAAGAGATGTGATTACCTTTTGGAGGGTAGAAGTATATCAGTAGCTATATAGGAAACAGGTCATTTATTTGATGTTACCCTGATGCCTTGGAAGAGATCATTAAACTTGCAAGAGTAAACAGCTTACCATAATCAGAGGATCTAGCCTGACATCGTTTATATCTCCTGACCTTTATATCACATTTCTCCACTCAACTCAGACCATTTCCCTATTTTTCCTCAAAGAGGCACTACTTGCCTTTCCATTTATACAGAAGTTTCTGTTAGCTAGGAATAGTCTTAGTCCTCAAAATGGTTCTTGACTCCATCCTTCTAAATGTCATGAAGTGCTAAAATTGGTCTAATGGCCAAGTAGAGTTGGTCTAAAGGGGTAAAAACCAAACTACCTCCTCCTTATCAGAGGGCAATCATTTATTTGTCTGGATTTCTGTGGAGTAATCTATGCCTGAGGTACTTTTGAGGGACCAAAGGAAAAGAGAACGGTGGCATTCCTCTCCTGAAAATTTCCCACAGTGAACTGGTATCATGTCCATCAAGTCAAGGGGCACGTAGGTGGTGCAGTGAATAGAGTGCCAGGCCTGGTGTCAAGAAGATTCATCTAAGTGAGTTCAAATCTGGCCTCAGACTCTAAAAAGCTGTGTGACTCTGGGCAAGTCACTTAACCCTGTTGGCCTCATTTTCCTCATCTGTAAAATGAGCTGACGAAGTGGCAAGCCACTCCTGTATCTCTACCAAGAAAACCCCAAATGGGGCAACAAAGAGTTGGACACAACTGAACAATGACAAAACCATTAAGTCATCCAATCCTGGTGAGTACCACTATTGGCTCTCCTCTAATGGTAATCAAATTCAATGTTAAGAGAAGACATCATAGTGTGGTAAAAAAAAAAAAGAATACTTGATTAGGATTCAGGAGACCTGAGCTCATACATCAGCTTGACTACTTAATATCTATGTGACCTTGAGTAAGTGCTATATAGTGGAAAAAGTACTGAATTTCACGTCAAAAGACATGAACTGATTTGTCGCTAGATGGGTGACCTTTGGTACCTACTATATGGCAGACAGACACTATGCTAGACCTTGTAGATACTAAGAGAAAAGTAAAATAAAGTTCTTAAATCATGATATTTATATCCTAACAGAGGAGATAAACATGCTTATATGTAAGTATATTCAAAATGGATAAAAAATAGTTAAAATGAAACTTTTGAGAGTGGATTCACTCATAGCTGGGGAGAACAGGAAAGCCTCATGTAGAAGAAGGTGACACTTGAGTTGGGTCATGAAGGAAACTAAGGATCCTAAGAAGTAAAATTGAGGAAGAATTAATTTCAGGTATGAGTGTTGTGCAAAGTAAATACACTGAGATGGGAGATGAGATGTCACATATGAAGAACAGTAAATTTGGCTGAATTATAGAGTCCATGAAGGGGAGTAATATGCAAAAAGGTTGGATAGTTAAATGGACCAGATGTAAAGAGTGTTTAAGGCCAAACAAAGGTGCTTGCTTGGATCCTAGGGGCCATCACCTCTAGAAACCCTTGTAATTTTGACTTGTGGAATGACATGTCAGGCATGACCTTTAGGAGAAGCATTTTGGCAGTTACGTGACACACAGACTGGAGAAGAGAGGGATATGAGGCAGGGACACCAATTAGGAGGATATTACAGTGAAGGCAAATCATTTACTCACTCAGGGCTACATTGAGCTCATCTGTAAAACAAAAGGATTATTATAAATCTTATGATAATAAGTACCCATCACCAGAGAAAAAACCTGGAAGTACTCTAGAGGCTGGCCATTTCTTTTTAGCTCCGCTTTGCACAAAATTTTAATATTTCTCCTATGAGGTAGTTTCCTTTTGGGTGAGAGGCAATTTGTATTTTTTTTCCTCTTTTACTTGCCCCTGAGAGTTAAGTCCATTTCTGGTTCTAAAACTGAAAAACAGATGGAACTACCAAAACAGCTACTGAAAGAAGAAAGCCCTACCTAATTCTTTATAGGAGGGACCTGTGTGGTAGGCCCTAGACCACTGATCATCATTCTTATTAAGAAGATAAAGGAAGATAAACCAGAAAAATGATTTGTGTCATATTGATTATTAACTGGAAAGTTAAATGCTCACTTTTTTCAGCAGAGACTTTACCCAATTGCCAAAAGGTCCCATAATTGCTACCTGACGGTTCTATCTACCCTGAAAGTACAATAGACAGGAAATATCTCACTATTTACTACAACATGTTTATCTAAGTCTGCCATGGTCTCAGGTTACTTGAAGAACTCAATTAAATCTTCAAATGACAGCCTCAAAGGATAGAGAACATAGTAAATAACCAGACAGAGCATGCAAAAAGTGACTCTAATAGTCTGGAAGGAATACTGAAAATAATACGAGGAAATGTAATGGAATAAAGGCCTGCATGATATAGTGAGAAGGCCCCACACTTGAAAGGCATGGGACATGAAAAAGCCTTGAGTGCAAGCCCCACCTTTGATATATACATATATACTGACTATGTGACCCCAAGCAAATCAATTAGCCTCTCAGTGATGACCTGAACAACACTCCAAGGCTGGAAGTTACAGAGCAACAATGGTAGAGTCCCCTCACCAGCAGTTTGCTCTTGCATCAATGAAATCACAAGTCTGATCTTAAAAAAAGTCTTAAGGTTGGATTTGAAAATTCAACTACAGAAATACAAAATGGAAAAGACAAAGATAGAAAGCAGTGGCTAAATAATTTTATTTTACTTGTATTTCAGTACACTAGTTGAAATGGGAAGTAGTGTATCATAGTGGTTAGAGAAATGGATTTGTTGTCAAAAAGACCTCAGTAAAAAATCTACCTCAGACACTTACTACTTGTGGGACAACAGGCAAGTCATTGAACCTCTCTCCCTCAGTTTATTCCTTATCTGTAAAGTTGGAATAGGAATTCCTCCAACACAGAGTTATTGGGTAACATCTGTAAGTTGTTTTGCAAACCCTGAAGCACTTCTATGAACAAAAACTTAACTGCTTAGAAAGAAAATGAATGTTAAAATACATGAATTATATTACTTTACCATTCTGACCAGTATGTTTTTCTGACTTCTCAATAATTATCACACAAAAATTATCAGAGACCTAATGACTGAATTCTTCATTTTACCTACCTGAGGTACCCATTTGGAAGATACAAAGCTGGTTACTTCTATTACTGATAATCCTGTTTTGGAAAGTTGGTTGATAAACTCAATTTTGATATCTGTAGGTACAATGACCTAGAAAAGAAAAAAAAGGATTCCTTCTTAATAAACTGAGAGATTTATAATCTGTAAGAAGAAAAAAATTTCATCAAAGGCAATAGATTTACAAAATAAGATAACAGATGTAAAGCATTTTGTCTATATTAAAGCATTATATAAATGCTAGCTCTTAATATTATTAAAGGAATTATTCAAATACTTACTAAGAACACATATTTGTGTATACTTATACCTGTACATGTCTTCCTGCAATAAAATGTAAGTTCCTTAAGGACAGGGATAATTTGATTTTTGTCTTTTTTATTACCAGGACCTAACATAGTGTGTGGCATGTAGTATGCATTTATGAAACATTTGTTGATTACTAAATGATGTTATTCATAAACTATTCCTCTGGATAATTTTTACAAATATGAACATTTCAATTAATATTTAACACAAATTTTGTGAATATATCCATTTACCTTTTCATTTTGTAAGCCATCCCTGGGTCCAACTTCTACTATTTTAACATACTCAGGAAATCCTGACAATTGTGTTACCTGAAAAAAAATCATGAAAAAATAACTCTTAAATTATAATTATTCAATTAAAATAGAAGGATTGCTGTAATTACAAAGGTTGGAGAGATCACACAGTCAACTACAACTGAACAAGAATTGTCTTTATAGCAGATACAAGTGTTTTATTATATTGACTTCAATAAATATTCATTATTTTTTGCCTGGCATTATTCAAGGTGCCAGGATCAAAGGATGTACAAAAAATAATACCTGCCCTCAAGGAGATTACATTCTACTGGGAAGATTAAAAAGTATGTATAGGTATACAAATAAAAGATAATTTGAGGAATAAGGGAGAATTAACTTCTTGGGGGCATCTGGAAAATAGTCACAGAAGAGAAAGAATTGATCTGAATGAACCTAGTGCTTAACACAGTGTCTGACATAAAGTAGGTGCTTAATAAATGCTTGTTGACTTAGAAGAAGACAGATTTCTGAGAGGGAATAGTGAGGAAGGAATACATACTGTGGAAGAAGAAAGAGTACGCAACTGCTAGAGACCCAAATGGAATGCAGAGATTTTTTCATTTAGTCGTGTCTGACTTTGTGACCCCATTTCAGACCCCATTTTCTTGACAAAGATACTGGAGTGGTTTGCCATTTCTTTCTCCAGCTCATTTTATAAGTGAGGAAACTGAGGCAAATAGGGCTAAATGACTTGCCCAGGGTCACACAGATAGTAAGTGTCTGATAGCACATTTGAACTCAAGAAGATGAGTCTTCTTGACTCCAGGCCGGGTATTTTTATCCACTGTACCAGCTATCTCCCCAATACAGAGAATGTAAAATATATATTAGTTTCTGAAAATTTTAATATTGATATGAAAAGATTGTGTCTATCTCATTTTTAGCAAGGGTATATACCCTGGAGTTGGATGAGTATCCTGGCCCACGTGTTCTAGTCCTTTCCAGTGGGGGACGCAATGAACTTCCAGCATCAATACCCAGTGACTGGTTGCTACCTAACAATAGTGACTAAGAATATGAGATGGGAACTTCCCCCAAAAAATGTAAACTATGAAATCACTTTATTTTTTGCATCCCTTTGGAAGATTTCTCTTCCCTGAATTTTTAAATGGGAGTGAAGCAAGTGGGAGTGGGGACTTGCCTCTGACCACCCACGCTTCCCCCTCCTCCCATCCCTGGCTGAAATGAGAACTTAGAGCAGAAGTACAAGTTCAGCATAGTCTATATCTGTCCAGGTGAGTCAAACTGGAGTCTGTAGGCTTCCAGTTCCTAGGATTCCTTCTTCTGCTTTTCTATTTCATTTTCTGAGCATAGGCAAGTAGCTAATGATCCCAAGAAATGTATGGGATCTCCAATTAAACAGGTCTAGGATAGCCTAAGGAGTTACTTTGTGAGTTATTTTGATTTTGAAAATTTATGAATTCCTGGGCTGGGCACTAGCTACTCAGAAAGAGAAAAGTTCCTTAATAATACAATTTTTAAAAGACCAAAAGGAACACCAAAGAGAAGATGTTGCAGTAACATAACCAAATCCATGGGATAAAAGGGTCAAGAAATTTGGAAGTTGAGGGAGCCAAGATGGCTGCATGAAAACTGCATCTTAGCAGAGCTCTCTCACAAGTTTACAGAGATCCCCAGGCCTCCCAACACAGGTCGGCACTCTGTGGAAGCAACTACGAGAGGCAGCGCAATACCACCGACTGCCACCGACGGTGAGATACCAACTCCTGAGGCTTGGAGCCCAAAGGTATGAAATTCTGGGAGACATAATGACCAGGTAAACTGCTCTAATCCCTCCCCTCCCCACCCAGAGAATTCCTGGGGGAGGAGGGGAAGAATGCTGAAACAGAGGAGATAGAAGTGGGGCTTCAGTGGCCAAGTAGTGGGAGTACCTGAGTCCCAGAGGGGCAGAGCCAGCAGGGGTCAACACCAGGAGCCCAGACATACTCTTGCTCCCCTAGGGGAAATGCCAGACACCCAGCTCAAACAACAAAGATCTGAGACCATTGCTGAAGAGCAACACTACTAGAGGACAACCCCAGGGGAAGAGGAGATTTTGGGGAGCCGGACCCCCTCCCCAACACCTCAGGAAACTGAAGGCTATAATTCACAAAGCCAACAACGAGACTCACAATCCCCAGAATAAGAAAGCTGGGACAGGGAACCCTGAGCCTCAAAACCAGAAGTTTATTGTAAAGCCAGGAAAAGGCTAACCAGCATGAAGAACACAAAAAAACCAAGGACCATTGATTCTTTTTATGGAGACAGGCAGGATCAAAATACCAATTTGGAAAAGGATGAAAATGACACTATATCCACATCTGATACCTCAAAAGGTAATGTGAACTGGTCTCCAGCCCAAAAAGCATTACTGGAAGAGCTAAAGGAGGATTTTAAAAACCAAATTAGGTAGGAAAAAGAAAAAAAAATGGAAAAAAAATCCTCTGACGAAATCAAGTCCCTAAAGAATAAGATTGGTGAAATGGCTACA
>CM053627.1:181232297-181259449 GCA_028646595.1 Phalanger gymnotis | reverse complement strand
GAGATCACACAAGTGGGAAAAGGACCCATATGTACAAAAATATTTACAGCAGCTCTTTTTGTAATAGCTAAGAATTGGAAATCAAAGGGATGCCCACCAATTGGGGAATGGCTGAACAAGCTGTGGTATATGAAGGTAATAGAATACTATTGTGCTATAAGAAATGGGGATGATACAGACTTCATAACAACCTGGAAGAACCTACACGACATAATGCTGAGTGAGCGGAGCAGAGCCAGGAGAACATTATACACAACCACACATATGTGGATTCTGTGATGACTAACCCTGCCAGACTTTGCTCTTCTCAGCAACACAATATGCAGAGACAGCTCCAAGGGACTCACGATTGGGAGTGCTATCTACATCCAGAGAAGGAACTATGAAGTATGAATGCAGATAGAGGCACACTTAATGCTCGCCTTTTTTCTCCCTCCCTTTTTTTTCTCCCTTTGTATTTGTTGTAGGGTCGTGTTTTTGGTTTTATTTTTGGTTCTGTTTCTTCTATCTCATGACTCATTCCATTGGTCATAATTCTTCTCCACAATTTAACTAGTGTGTAAATTAATTCAATGCCAAGTTATACATGAAAGTTATATGGGATTCCATGCCGTCTTGGGGAGGGAGGGGGGAAGGGAGGGAAGAAAATCTGGAACTCACAATTATGTAGAATTGTGTGTTGCAAACCAAACAAAAAAAAGAAATTTGGAAGTTTCACCCTTCCGTAATAATGGCTGTGAATTGCTCAAACAGTAGAGGTATAAGGTGAATGAGAAATATCCACAAAGGATCTTTATCTTCTGGGGTAAAATAACAATTGTAATACATTATGTAATACATCCTATATTTTATTCATGTGCACCTTTGAGTCTTTTCAATATTTTCTATGATGAGGAAATAAAGCCATTCTATATGAGATGTCCATATCTAATACTAGGTACTTGGAGAACTCACACAGGGCAAGAGTTCGCATGATGGTCAGAAGAAGTGATACAAGGACACTCTCAAGGTCTCTCTCAAGAACTCTGGAATTGATTGTGTGACACAGCAGACAGTGGCACAGGACCACTCAGCATGGCGTTCCTACAGCAGAGAAGGTGCTGTGCTCTATGAGCAAAGCAAAATTGTAACAGCTCAAGGGAAACAGAAGATGGCAAATTTATAACATCCACTCCAAATGTTCACATGGATTATTTGTGCCCGACCTGTGGTAGAATATTCAGAGTTCATGTTGGTCTGATCCACCGCAATCGGACACACTGAAACTTGACTCTAGCATAGTGATGTAATTTTGGTCCTCTTTGAGAAGAGACAACAACCAATCAACCAACTTTTGCAGGAGGGTATTGCCTCACCCACTTTGAGAGAAACTCCTGTCTATGGGCCATATCTAAGCTTTGTTTTAGGGATTTTGCCAGAATCTTACTCCAGGGTGGAGGCAAAGGCAAAAAAAGAAGTTGACCTCTTTGAGGGTCAACCCTCTCCCTAAATGAGCCTGGGTCTGTGTGAGTGCAGAATCCCTCAGGACTATCCCCTGGGCTACAGGATACAATAAGGCTTTGAAAATGTGAGAACATTTCTATATGAAATATTTTCCTAATTATACTTCCCTTAAACATTAAACTTGAAACCAGATTGTAATTTGTTTGAGGACATGGACTCTGTTCTATATTTCCTTTCTATCCCCCATAACAACCTGGAAAGCAACCAACAAATATCTGAGTGTCTGCTATTTGTAATGTACTGTGTTAGCAGCTGTGGGGAAAAGAAAAAGAAAAATGAGGATCCCGTTTACTTATATCTGTTTTGAGAGACCTGGAGATCCGCACAGAAAAAGTTTAGTAGCCACAAATGACAAAATTATTAAGCCTTTGATTATGGTATCTTGCCTCACACAATAGGAAGCAAAAATGAGCACCTCAGGGTGGAGGATGATGAGAAGAATAAAAGGGGAAAGGACCAAAGGACACATCAGATCATTTTTAAAACAATTATAAATCACATCTCTGGAGGCAGCAGGATGCACAAGCCTTAGAAGGCACCTGGGCTCAAGTGCAGCAATCTCTAGGTCTAACAGCAGAAGAATCTCAGGACCAAGTCAAAGATTCTCTTTCCTTGGTTGGCATCTTGGTTATTCTATACTCTCAGTCGCTTATCTACTTCTTCAGTGTACAATCTTGTAATATGGCAAAATCCAAGGTATTTTATAGGCAAGGGTGTGATCTCATTCAGGTGCATCTGACTGTTCCACCTCTAACGTCAGGGGCATGGAAGCACCAATTGTAGAGGTTGCATGGGTGGTGGAAGTTTCTGGAAGGGAGAGTCCAGATATGAAGATCTCCAGAGAAAAGTCAAAGAAAGGACAAAAGGCAGGAGGGGGAGATATCTCTAGAGCACAGTCACCCCCAATGTTGAATCCAAACCACTTTGTGCAATGGAGAAGGAATATCTTAATAATATTAATCTTAGTAATATTAATATTTTAATAATATTAACCTTAATAATCTTAATTATCTTATTAGTATTAATAATATCTTAGTTATAGAGGTAGTTTGTGAGCATTTAGAAAGGAAAGTGATAATAAATGAGAGCCAACATGAGTTCATCAATACCAGAACATTCTGGACTATCTTTACTGCCTTTATTCATGATACTAGAATTATTGACTGGGAAATACCATGAATATACATAATACACTGCAATTTCAGCAACAAATCTATCACATGTATAGAAGATAAAGTCCAAGGTTAGATAATAATATGCATAAATAGATTCAGAAATGGTTACATGATGGGTCAATTTCAAACTGGAAGCTTTTCAATGTACTATTTCAAGTATTTGTCCCTTGACTCTATATTGACCAGTGACTTGGATAAAAGTATAGGTAGGATATTTTTTAAATGTTCACATAACACAAATTTGGAAGAGATAGCCAATAGACTCCATGATTTAACACACTTAATCCCATCACCTTGTTGGATAAAGGTGAGTTATCATACTCAACACTATTTCAGTTCACCTTAATTTGCTTCTCCTCTCTGACTGGAGAACAAGAGGATGGAACACTGAATTCTTCCCACAGCCTTCCTTTAAGAGATGACTTTGGAGGAGAAAGTGAGGCTGGTGACCTTGTATAGCCCTCCCTCACTCAAAGCAAAGTCAACTGCAAGTCACATCATCATTTCCTTGCTGTCATGGTCCTCTCTGAGAAAGAAAGATAAACAACAACAATAAGAGGTCTCGCAACCTTCTAGCTAACTCCATTTTGTATCAGTAACTCTGTTTGCCTTCAATTCCACAGAGCACCTCGGTGTGTCTTCTTCACCTCTTTTCAGCTTCCTTTTCTGTGTTTTCTTCCTCCGTTAGATTGGAAGCTCCTCAAAGGCAGAGATCATCACTCTTTCTTATTTGTATTCTCCATGCTTAGCACAGTGCCTGAGGCACAGCAGGCACTTAATAAATCTTTAGTAAACTGAAACTGAATTGAATTAATGACAGAGTTAGAACTAGAAAAGATCTTGACAGATTAGAATGAAAATCTGAATTTAATAAAAACTGAGAATACTTAAAGGTAAATGTAAAAGCTTCACTAGAGTTAAAAAAAAAATCAACTATACAGAATGGTAGAGCCTCAGCTGGCAGGTGGGTGGCTCAGCAGATAAGAGTGCCAGGCCTGGAATCAAGAAGATCTGAGTTCAAATCTAACCTCACACATTTGTTACCTGTATGACTCCCAGCAAATTACCTAAACCTGCTTGCCTCAGTTTCCCCATCTATAAGATGAGCAAGAGACAGAAATGGCAAATAACTCCAGTATCTTTGCCAAGAAAACCCCAAATAGGGTCATGGATAATAAGACACAACTGAACAACAAGAAGCTTAGCTAACTAAAGGATCCAATGAAAAAGATTCTAGGGTATCATTAAAATGCAATAGGAGTCAATATAAGACATGAAAGAAAAAAAGAAAAAAGCTAAGTGATGTTAAGCCGCATTAAGAGAGGCAGGAGTAAGTCAAACAATAAATCATAGAAACAATGAATAATTTCATTAAAGAAAATGACAACAATGAAACAAGGTACCAAAATTTATGGGATGCAGCCAAAGCAGTACTTCTTACAATACATCTCAAAATACTTACTTGAATAAAATAGAGAACGAGAACAATGAATTGGGCATGCAACAACAAAAGCTAGAAAAAATTAAAATCTTCAATTGAATAACAAATTAAGAATTCCGAAAATCAAAGGAGAGACTAATAAAATTGAAAGAAAACTATTGAACTAATAAATAAAACTAAGAGGTGGTTTTATGAAAAAAACCAATAAAATATATAAACCTTTGATTACTTTGATTAAAAAAAGAAAGAAGATAATCAAATTACCAGTATCAAAACCGAAAAAGATTGAGCTCACCGCCAATGAAGAGGAAATTAAAACAATAATTAGGATCTATTTTGCCCAACTGCGTGCCAATAAATCTGACAATCTAAGTGAAATGGATGAATATTTATAAAAATATAAGTTGCCCAGATTAACAAAAGAAGAAATATAATATTTAAAAAATGCTATTTTAGAAAAAAGAAATTGAACAAACCATCAGTGAACTTCCTTAGAAAAATATTCAGGGCTAGATGGATTTACAATCGAATTCTACCAAACATCTAAAGAACAGTTAATTCCAATACTATATGAACTATTTGTAAAAATAGATGAAGAAAGAGTTCTACCAAATTCCTTTTATAACACAGATATGGTGCTGATAGCTAAACCAGGAAGAGCCAGAACAGAGAAAGAAAATTATACCCGAATTTCCCTAGTGAATATTGATGGAAAAATTTAAGCAAAATACTAGCAAGAGAGTACAGCAATTTATCACCAGGATAATACACTATGACCAGGTGGGATTTATACCAGAAATGCAGTGCTGGTTCAATATTGGGAAAACTATTAGCGTAATCAACCAAATCAATATCAAAACCTATAGAAATCAAATGATTATCTCAACGGAGGTAGAAAAACTTGTGACAAAATACAACACTCTTTCCTATTAAAAATACTAGAGAACATAGGATTAAATGGAGCTTGCCTTAAAATCATAAGTAGTATCCATCTAAAACCACCAGCAAGCAAAATCTATAATGGGGATAAACTAGAAGCCTTCCCAATAAAATCAGGGGTGAAACAAGGATACCATTATCACTACTGTTATTCGATATTGTACTAGAAATGTTAGCCAAATGGAAAAGGAGGTCCAAAAGCCCACAGAAGAAAATACTACCTTAAAAATTAGATGGGAACAAGTGGAAGCTAGTGGCTTGAT
The DNA here is from genome assembly GCA_028646595.1 of Phalanger gymnotis. Taxonomy (NCBI): domain Eukaryota; kingdom Metazoa; phylum Chordata; class Mammalia; order Diprotodontia; family Phalangeridae; genus Phalanger; species Phalanger gymnotis. The sequence goes on along the minus strand of CM053627.1, from coordinate 181,254,128 downwards.
GAGAAATCAAGATATTATAAAACAGAAACAAAGGAATGAAAAAATGGAAGACAATGTGAAATATCTCATTGGAAAAACCACTGACCTGGAAAATAGATCCAGGAGAGATTATTTAAAAATTATTGGACTACCTGAAAGACATATCATCTTTCAAGAAATTATCAAGGAGAACTGTCCTGATATTCTAGAGCCAGAGGGTAAAATAGAAATTGAAAGAATCCACAGATGACTTCCTCACAAATATCCAAAAAAGAAAACTCCTAGGGATATTGTCACCGAATTCTGGAGCTCACAGATCAAGGAGAAAATACTACAAGCAGCCAGAAAGAAACAATTTGAGTAATGTGGAAACACGATCAGAATAACACAAGATCTAGCAGCTTCTACATGAAGGCATTGAAGGGCTTGGAATATGATATTCCAGAGGTCAATGGAGCTAGGATTGAAACCAAGAATCGCCTACCCAGCAAAACTGACTATCATGCTCCAAGGCAAAATATGGATTTTCAATAAAATAGAGGACTTTCAAGCTTTCTCAGTGAGAAGACCAGAGCTCAATAGAAAATTTGACTTTCAAACACAAGAATCAAGAGAAGCATGAAAAGGTAAACAAGAAGGAGAAATCGTAAGGGACTTACTAAAGTTGAACTGTTTTGTTTACATTCCTACATGGAAAGATGATGTGTATAATTCATGAGACCTCAGTATTAGGGTAGCTGAAAGGAATATACATATATAGAGAGACAGAGGGCACAGGGTGAGTTGAATATGAAGGGATATCTAAAAAGAATAAAAAAATATTGAGGGATGAGAGAGGAATATATTGAGAGAGGGAGGAAAAGAGTGATAGAATGGGGTAAATTATCTTGCACAAAAGTGGCAAGAGATAGCAGTTCTGTTGGGAGGGAAGAGGGGGAAGGTGATGGGGAATGAGTGAATCTTGCTCTCATCGGAATTGATCTGAGGAGGGAATAACATACCCACTGAGTTGGGTATCTCACCCCACAGGAAAGAAGGAGGGAGGAGATAAAAAAGGTGGGATGACAGAAAGGAAGGCAGATAGGGGGAGGAGGTAATCAAAAGCAAACTTTTGAAAAGGGACAGGGTCAAGGGAGGAAGTTGAATAAAGGGGGACAGGATAGAAGGTAGCAAAATATAGTTAGTCTTTCACAACATGAGTACTGTGTTAGGGTTTTACACAATGATACGCATGTGGCCTATGTGGAATTGCTTGCCTTCTTAGGGAGGATGGATGGGGAGGAAAGAGGGGAGAGAATTTGGAACTCAAAGTTTTAAAAAACAGATGTTCAAAAAAAGTTTTTTCGTGGTACTAGGAAATATGGTATACAGGCAATGGGGCATAGAAATCTATCTTGCCCTACAAGAAAGGAAGGGAAAAGGGGATGGGGGGAGTGGGGTGACAGAAGAGAGGGCTGACTGGGGAACAGGGCAACCAGAATATATGCTATCTTGGAGTGGGGGGGGTAGAAATAGGGAAAAAATTTGTAATTCAAACTTTTCTGAAATCAATGCTGAAAGCTAAAATTTCAAATAAATAAATAATCCCCCCAAAAAGAAATAAAACTATCACTTTTTGCAGATGATATGATGGTATACTTAGACAATCCTAGAGAATTAACTAAAAACTACTTGAAATAATTAACAACTGTCTCTAACCAATAGCTCAGAAGCTCCTAAAGATATGTTTACTTTTACTTTTGAACGAACACAGTTAACTGAAAAGGAATTTAATTAAAAAGTGTATTAATAAAAATAATAAAACATTCATTCCATAGATCCTGAACTCACTCTCCCATAAATAATTAGCACCCTTAGTGGGAATAGAACATTCCATCGAGTGACCTTGAGCTTACTCTCCCACAAATACTCACACCCTTAGTGAGAAGAGTTAACATATGTAAAGAATAACAGCCTGCAAATTAAGAGGTATGCATAAATCAGTACCAAAAGTGGTACATACACATATGAGGAACACATGTGACAACAAATCATACTTGGAGGGGCATCACATACCTCAACTACTTCCAAGCTGCCAGTGTCTTCTGGTGATACCATTGTGATGATTTCTTCTGGGCCTGATCCATTCCAGGATTGGCCTCCATTATTCCCTGCTGGTTAGTATGTTTTTTGCTTCACCTAGATGATGTCCCATGATTCCCACTGCAAATCCCCAAGATGCTTAGTAACTCTCTTTCTTGCTAGCTCTTTCATCCACATCAACTGATCATCAGCTCCAGCTCTCAGCTATATTCCTCAGCTGAGATGCTATTTCAAGGACCACCTGATACTCTCTTTTCTGAATACTGAAAGCTGCAGTTAGTAGGCCTTCCTCATGTAGGAATCGGACATTTAAAAAAAGACTCAGTTTTATGAATACATTTGAAAATAACTGAATTTTTCTGGAATGATTTTGAGTGAATATTAGTTACGGCTAAATGTTAACATAGTAATAGTTCATATTTATATAGCTCTTTTAAAGTTTATAAAGCAGTTTCATTACAATAACCCCATGAACTAGGTAGTGTGAATATAACAATCCCTACTTTTACTAAGTAAGGAAATTGAGATTCAAACATATATTAAATGACTTGCCTAAGCTTTCATAGCTAGTTAGTGTCAGAGTTTGGATTTGAACCTAAATCTCTTCACTTCAGTTCCAAGACTTTTTTACATTCTGCTACATGACCCTTCCCAGAAGACCCTATCTCAAATTCCCCCATCTAATGAAAACTTCCCTGATTTTCCCCAGTCTCTCCACCTCCCAAACACACAAAGGTATGAGTTCTTCCTTATCCAATATCATAGCACTTTGTTATTTTTCATATGTACTTTGAAAGTCAGTGTTCCATAAAGGATAAAGACGTACCCTTAAAGCCCAAAAGACCTGGATTCAAGTTCTGTGATTACACTAGTTGTGTGTTACTGGAAAAAGTCAGTTAGCTAACTAGTACTCTAAGCTCTACAGACTAAAAAGTTGCAGAGAAGTTGCTGATTTACATCGGAAAGATGAGTTTCCTTATCTGGGAATTTCCTCTACAAATGAAATCACAGATCCAGTTTTTATCTACACCCCCTCCCATTTTAGCATATAAGAATCCATATTACAATTAATTCTATTCCAAAAATTTAAAAGCAAACTAAAATATATTTTTAGACAGCCAAAAGGGGAAAAATATTAAATAAAAATGGAAAAAAGATTACAGATAGTAATGTGACCCAAAAATGGTAACTTAAAAGAGAGTACCAACTATCAACCAAACTTTCTCATCTTTAAGAGTATTATCTATCTAGGCACTGAGAGTATCCTTGATGAAAATATGTGAAGGGAACAGGCAAACATTCTCAGATAATTTTGTATAATTTGTATATAACTTGTGCATATATATAATATAATTTCATATAAATGATGATCCCTTGTTGATTGTATTTTTACTACACCCAAAAATGCATTTTACTTATCAAAGGAAAATATGAGACTAAAGTTTCTCTTTGAAAACAGTATCTCCTGGTTATATGCAGAACTTGTGCAAAACTCCACAACCAATATAGCCATAGACATAACTTTGTTAGTCATACTTTGATCATCAGTAATAATCTTACAGTGGTCATTAGATAACTTGTCCTAGGTATAGATGAGAATCCTGTTTTAGTAAGGGTTAAGCTAATTTGCCTCTGAAATAAGTGACAACTCTTGGATTACATAGTTCTGCAAATATCCAATGAGGCATCAGATAAGGAGATATATCCTCAGTAAAGGTATAGTCAACAGATCATGGAGGATGTGCTTCAAAAAGTCCAAATATATGAAAAGACTATCTACCAGTATTTCCCCACAACATGAAATAAAGTGCTTTGCATAGTACCTGGAATGTAGTATGTATGCTTATTCTGTTCCCTCTTCCCAACATGGATCAGGCCCATACCTTCCCTCTCTCCACCAGGACAGGAATTAGGTCCAGACCTCCTCTTTCCCTCCTGTGACAGAGGTGAGTTTTCTATAAAAGGAGACAAAACAATCCCCGGACCTGATTTGTTGCTGCTTCCCTGACACAGATTTCTGGTTTCCTAAGGACAGAAAAAGTCCCACACAGATAGGGTCAGAATCTCCCAGACTTGGTGGGTTCCTGAAATCCAACATATCCTGCTCTGTGGACCTGCTGACCAGTCTCATTTCCATAAGGATGTGAGTGAGACAGCATCTAACAAAGTTATGGCTAAGTACTACTCTATATTTGTTGCTTATCTTGGCTGTGCCGAGGCAAAATAATTTTTTTGCTAATGGCTGACTTAAAAATACCTCTTTACATATCAGCTGGGTAGTGTAGTAGATAAGAGCTCAGGACTTGGGAGTCAGGAAGAACGGAGTTCAAATCTGGCCTGAGACACTAGGTGTGACCCTGAGCAAATTAAGTAACCCTGCTTACTTCAGTTTCCCCACCTGTAAAAAGAGCTGGAGAAGGAAATTGCAAACCACTTCAGTATCTCTACCAAGAAAACCCCATATAGGGTCATAAAGTGTTGGACACAACTGAAATGACTGAACAACAACTGTAGCAACATTACATACCAAAATCTAACCTGAAGTAAGAGAGTAATGCTATTAGGTCTGCCTCTAACAAAATGGAAGAGAGATTTCCTATAGATGGTGAAGATCTCCAAATGTTAGTCTTACTGGTCATATAGTGTTGATTACATCAAGCCCTGTAAAAACCATAGGATTTGGTCAGCGAGATCTAGATCAGTTAAAAAGCATCAGTCTAACAATACATACAAGGACAAAACCAATAACCAAACAAACAAAAGCATGTTGATGAAGAGTTCTTATTGCTCAAGTTCTCAAATACAGCTAGAAAGCCAGTCAGTCCACTAAGAAGATCCATATTGCTTTCCGGGAAAGAACACTGGGTTTGGAGGGAGGAGAGAATTGTATTTGAATCCTATTTCTAATACCTAGTAGCTAGTTGAATGACTCTGGGCAAATCACTTAACCCCTATTTCCTCTAAACCACTGTTTCCTCATCAGTAAACTTAGGCCTAGGTTATAAAGTTGTTGTAAGGATTAAGGGAGTTAATCTATAAAAGAGGCATTTCGAAACTTAGAGTGATATAAAAATGCTAGCTATTATCCTATGGTGGACAGGCTTTTATGGGAACAATGACCTGGACCCAGAATCAAATTGGAATAAGGGAATAGGTTGGATTACATTGTGAACAACTATGCAGTGTGGTCAGTGATAACAAGCTACTCACTGACACAAAAGCCTATCATATCAACACTAATATTCTTCCAGGGATGCTATATGGCTATGAATCAAGGACTTCCAAGATCTCTAAAGGATGAAAACCGTAGGTGACCCCAAGGTCAATGGAGAAATGTGTGGTGGATGAAAGCTGGTTATAGCATATTGCCAATGATGACTTATGTGCTAGAAATGTTGTAAACCACATCGTCAAGAACACAGGAAGACTAAGAGATAACAGATGGCCAACCCAAGTGTTACATTTATATCCATAAAATACAGCCAAACCTCTGTAACATCAAAAGAATTGAAGTTGTAGATCACTGAAGGACAATGAGTGAAGCATGGTGGGTGCAGGCAGTCTGTATTACATTACGAACAATGAGTTACAATGAATAAACGGTGTAAAGGATGCCAAACCAACATATTAGAAAGTTTTAAGAAAAGACAAATTGGTCATAAGGTGAGAGGCAGGGATAAACTATGGATAGTTTATATCTTCCATCATTTTTCTCAATGTCAGAAGAAATCAAAGAAGACCCCAAACACATTGGGTGGTCCCCTTATGCTGAACATACAGTAGGTCATGGACAAGAGTCTCAAAGGATGAGCAGGCATGAATGGATTGTCATCTTCATTGTTGGAAGAAATAGGATCACATATAGGAAAGAAGGATCACTGATCCATTTGAATATTTGAGTGCCAGGAAGTTTTAAAGCATGTTGTATAGATCATTCTCAGAGGATCTATGGAAGGACATACACAATAGTTAAATAGGATGAGAAAGTACTTAATAAATGCTTATTGACAAATTTATTGAAGGCAGTTAGAAGCTGTAATCTGTACCAGTCATCAAAGTATCAAAAAAGACCTATACACTATTAACATATTCTTATATTTCCCCTGGACCTAGCACACACGGACATTAAATAAATATTTATTGAATAAATGTGTATCTGTCCTTCATTCTACAAGAGGACCATGGCATCAGGGAAGTGATGACGTGAATTGCATTTGACTTTGATTTGAGTGAGGGAGGGCTGTGCAAGCTCACCAGCCTCACTTTCTCCTACAGAGCCATCTGGATCCAGTGGCCTGATATTCACCAGGACAACTGGAGATGGCCCAGGCTGCATTATTGAATGAATGAGTAAATGAATATTTCTTTATCGTTATTCTTTGCTCTCAGTCAAACCCAAGTACAATATTAATTTGGGAATACCTTGAAGTGCTATTTAAATTTAACTTTTATTATTATCATCATCATTAACTATCATTAATAATCATCATCAATATTAACTGTTATTATTAACTACTGTTATCATTATTACCAAAATAAAACAGCAAATATATGGTATGCACATGATTTTTTTTTTAACTTTTGTAATATAGGTATATAAATTGGCTTTATCTTCATTTTGCAGATGAAGAAATATAGACTTGTAGAAATTAAATGATTTTACCAGAGTCAGGGAGAATAAGAGATTCCAAGGCAAGAAACAATTCTACTAAGGTCTATTCTAGTGTTCTTAAACTTGAGAGATAATGTGGCAGAGTATGGAAAAAATACAGCTATTTCCTTCATAAGAAGGAATCAAAAGAGATATGGTTTCAAAAACCCACATCTGACAATCACAAGCTGGTTAGAGAAGGGCAAATGAGTTAACTTTTCTGAGCCTTAGTTTCTTCATCTGTAAAATAAAGATAATGCCAAATTCCAAAAGTACTTGCCTCATGGGGTTGTCATGAGGAGCAAATGATATAATGCATGTAAAATAGTTTATAAAATTAAGTGTTATATAAACATGAGAATGGTTATTGAAAACAATGTATGCCTTAGCAGTATACTTTCCACAGATATACACAAAGATGATGAGGCTGATGTATGCATTGCATCAAGTGTTTGGAAGGCTCCAAAGGACACTGTGGGAGAGAAGAGGTATTAGGCTGCCTACCCAACTGAAGATATTCAGAGCCATTGTGCAGACTTTATTGTTGTATGCCTATAAAACTTGGACAGTCTACCAGGGCCATGCCAGGAAAATGAATGAATTCCACTTGAATTGTCCTAGGAAGATTCTGAACATCACCTAGCAAGATAAGGTGCCAGACACTACAGTCCTTTCTCAAGCTGAACAGCCAAACATTCAAACTACTGTGTAGAGAGTGCAACTCTGATGGGCTGTCCACGGTGTCTTAATGTCGAACGTACAGTTGCCTAAAACACTATTTTACAGAGAACTCACACAAAGCAAGCATTCATACAATGGGTAGAAGAAGCAGTACAAAGACACCCTCAAGGTCTCTCTGAAGAACTCTGGAATTAATTGTGTAACATAAGAGACATTGGCACAGGACTGCCTAGAATAGTATGCTGGCATCAAAGAAGGCTCTGTGCTCTGTGAGCGAAGCAGAATTGCAGTAGCTCAAAAGAAACTTGAGATACACAAATTTAAAAACATCTTTACTCCAAATGTTCATATGGACTATTTGTGCCTGACCTGTGGTAGAGCTTTCTGATCTCATATTGGTCTGATCAGTCAAAATAAGACATGCTCTGTACCTTGATCCCAACACAGTAATGTCATTTTGGTCCTTTTCGAGCACAAAGGACAACAACCAACCAAACAATCATTGAATATTAGGTTTTGATAGAAAATACTGCATTTTTTTTCCTAACTGAGGTACTCGTGATCTGAATGGTAACAATCTACATGAGCTGAATAAATACATGTTTATCAAGGAAAACTGTAGCAAAAGACAGTCTGTATTTCTAACATCTTTCAAACATGCACAAACATAAATAAAAATAGAACTGTCTTCCAGTGTACTCCACTATTACAGATGTAGGATATGTATGCATGCTTCCAAGTTGGGCTAACTGGAGGCTTCTAGATATAAAAGTAAATCCCCTGGTTGCGATAGTAACCATTCCTTACTCCCTTTCCCATCATATTCACCTCCCCCACCCCAAAGATTGCTCTTTCCCTAGGAAATTGACACCATCCCACAGTAGAAATTTCCAGACAGATTTTTATATGTCCCACTCACCACTACTTATACTAAACTTGAAGAGTGATTTTATGTGTAAATAAAGACTTTATGAGGATGGAAATATCCTGTCCCACAGCAACTATTCCCAAGGTGAATCTCTATACTATGGCCAAGTAAAATGCTCCCACAACACTGACAATAAGTCTAAAACTACTAACTCATGTGCGCTTATTCATCATTGAGTAAAGCATAATTTTCTTTAATGGTAAAATTTTCTTTTTATAAAAAAGGATTCGACATTAAATTTCAAATTTCCCCAAAGAATCTTTATTTTTAATATCTCGTCTAAATAGTTCACACGGCAAATTTCATGGCGACATTAAACCTCCCCCACTCCTGCCATTTATATAGTCTCATGAGTCATGTCCCCTTTTTCCTTAAACCTAGACTGAAACAAATAAAAGTAATATCTCCAATGTAGCAAACACCCACAGAAATCTCAATTCTCAGAACAGTCTAAAGACGCTTCATTCGGTGGATGTCATAATAGGAAAAGAACTAGTTTATCAAGGTTAAAATGTGAAACCCTTCTTTCTTATAGTACACATGACCCAAAGTGATAGGACTAAGTAGCTAACAATAATATATGTATATATATATGAATGTATACACATGTAAACATACATACACATATATATATACACATACATATATATTTAATTTTTTACTCATTCATATTTTCCAGTTCTCAGTCTATTAAATCAAGAGAATGTATAAACTTGTCCTAGAGTGCCATAATAGACAAAATTGAAGTATAGTACATTGTTTGCAGCTAACGGAAGTTTAGATGAAGTCTGAGCATAAGGCTTAATATCAAACAGTCCTCTCTAAACATATTGCTACTTTTTAGGTATTCTGCAAACAAACCATAGGAGTTACTAGCCATTCTATAGGAACTTGGGACCCTAGGTAGATTTAATCATTTATCTAAATCACTATCAGGCTCAAAAAAGTACTAGAGGTCTCCCTTCTCTTGACAAAGCAATCTCGTACATGCACAAGTGATAGAATTCTATCTTATCTGCTCTAGCAGATTGACCCCTCTATCACCTTGTTTTTGTTTCAGTTGTTTTTCAATCATGCCTTAACTCTTCATTACCCTATTTGGGGTTTTCTTGGCAGAGATAACTGTAGTGGTTGTCTTCTTCTCCAGATCATTTTACAGATGAGGAAACAGGGTTAAATGACTTGCCCAGGGAAATACAGCTATTTAGTGTCTGAGGCTGCTTTTTAATTCAGGAGGATGAGTCTTCCCGGTTCCAGGCTCAATATTCTATTTACAATGCTTCCTAGCTATCCTATTTTCTCACTAATCTTCAGTTCTTCTGTACTTACTGGCTTCTTTTGGTGGGCAGCTTCTGGCTGATATTTTCTTCTCTATAGGTTTTCATGGCGCTGCTTTCTCATGGTTCTCTACCTACCTGACTTTTCCTTCCCCAGTTTCCTCAGCTGGATCATCACCCATGTCATTCTAGCTAAACATGAGTTTCTCCCAGGTCTCTGTACTAGACCCTCTTCTCTCCTCCCATACTATTTCCCAAGGTGATCTCATAAATTCCATGTTTTCAATTGTCATCTCTATGCAGATATCTCTCAGATCTGTTTATCCAGCTTTTACCTCTCTAAGCTTATGCTGAAATGACATCCTAATACCTCCTGACATCCAGTCTCACATTTCCAACTGTGGCTCTAATATCTCAAAGATCTTGAACTGGATGACCTCTAGCCATCTTAAATGCAACAGGTCCAAACTGAACTCATCTTTCCCCAATAGAGCTCCCTTCTTCCTAACTTTAACTTTCCCATTACTATCAAGAGCAACACTATAATCCCAGTCACTCTTATATGGATTATTGAATTGCCAGCTGGTTGGTCTCCCTACATCAAGGGTCTCTCCACAACCATCTATCCTGCATTCAGCTGTAAAATTGACACTCTTAAAACACAGGTCTAACCATGTTACCTCCCTATTCATTCAACTCTAGTGGTTCCAGGATAAAATACAAAATCCTGTTTGTCCTTTAAAGCTCTCCATAATCAGACCCTTTCCAGGTTTCTTCAATCTTACACTCCTTCACAAATTCTGTGATCCAGTGAGATACTCCCCTTGTTGTTCCTCTCACGTAACCCTCCATGTCTTGATTCCAAACATTTTCACTGGCTGTCTCTATGCCAGAAACTCTCTCCTTTCTCATCTGCAACTCCTGTCTTCCCTGGCTTCTTTCAAGTCTCAGCTAAAATACCACCTTCCTCAAGAACCCTTACCTAGACCCGCCACAATTCTAGTTACTTCCATCCAAGACTACTCTCAGTTTATCCAGTAGCTTGTTTGTACATGATTGTTTTCATGTTGTCTCCCCAGATTGTAAACTCCCTTTGCCTTTCTTTGTATCCCCAGAGCTTAACAATGTATGGGCACTTAATGAATGCTAATTGAGTGACTTGCCTGACAGCACTACCTATAGCTTCCTTTAATTCATCAAGGATCCATAATTTGTTTGCCATAATACACCCTCCACCAATATAGATCACTACTCCAATATAACTTAGTACATGACCTTTATGAGTGGCTGTGGCCAAAAAGTCTCACTCCATGACCCACTTAGTGATAAGTCTTTCTGGATACAGCAAAGCTACTTAATTCTCATGTAATCAATAATCCATTTCCAATCCTGGTGACAGACCTGTGACATAATGGTTTAAATGCTGTAGCATCAAAAAGATCTCAGTTTCACATAAAATTTATACGTACTCAAAAACAGTGAAGAAATGAAAAAAATTACTTCTTAGTCATTAGCATTATATGATGTTCTTTCCTTTTTAACTATACTTCCCCTTAATGCAAATTTAAATACTAAGAAGTTACATCTGTATTTAATAATCATCAGATAGTTCTTATATATAAGACAAATACCAGAGCTTTGTTAGAAATAAAATGGAGTTTGTGGATTGAAAATAAGCAAAGTAAACACAGAATATAGGAAGGGTCTTAATTAAACTAGGGTGATTATTATATCTTAGGAAACTAAAAGAGAAAGATCAAGGAATGAATAAAAATGGCAATTTTTGAAAGGGAGCATTTGTAATTTATTTATTTGGGAATTCAGTAAGTCAGCCAATAAGAACATAAAAATAAACTCAGCAACAACAAAACCCATGAACTGAAAAAAAAAAGAAAAAAGCAATTATGCATTTGAGGATGTTATTGATGTCAATGTAAATTATTTTACTATTTAACGACATCATTCTAAATGATAACTTTTTCTTCAAGTATTTGCTTTCAACAAAGAGCATATTATCACAGTTTATTTCCTTATTTCTATTGGAGCTGACTATAACCCTACCCCCCCAAAAAAGACTGTGAAAAGTTAATTTACATGATATATAGCTGCATTTTCTTTATTATTAGTACTGTATTAAGACTTCAAATTATATTAAAGGAGTTGTTTGGGAAATCTAAAGGAAATATTTTACTTGAAAGCCTACAAATCTAGAAAATTTGCTTTTCTTCATCAAGTATCAAACCTTTGCCAAAGAATAACAACAACAAAAAAAATTAAAACCACTAAAAATTGTTTTTGCCTTCTTCAAACACAGATGCAGCCAATTTCACTGAGATTTTTTTTTCAAATTTTAGAAAAAGCTGAATTTCCCAGCCTGAAACATGTTATGCCAAGTTTTGTCATGGAAACCTTTCTGTGGATTATAAATTGCTGAAAACAGTGGTTTATAATAGAAAATGCAACTTAACATTCATATTAAGCTAGTTATACAAGCAATGTGACCTTACAGCCACAAAGTTTAAGAAAACTATGGGGATGTATAATTTTGTCACAGCTGTAGAATCCCTTAACTCCCTTGCTTATAAAGCAGGACTCTCTCTTGTGTTGGGCAATTTATTAGTTGGCTTGGAAATGGCAGTTCCTTGTTTTAAACAGAATTATTTGAGTTGTGATCATTCCATTATTAATAATAAAATTATTAACAATAACTTTTTAAAACTTTTCTTTACAAAATCTGGTTGCACATCTTAGCTGCCTAACTACTATGAGTAATGAAGTAAGCCAAACATCATTCATTTTTACAAATGCCCATTCAACTGTGAGAAAAATATGTCTTTATAACATGCCAGTCTAAATAAGGCTGTATAGAGAACTGAAATGTAAGATTTACATAAGCACTTGTCGAATCAGAGATTTTGAACTAGAAAGGGCTTTAGAGTACATATAGTCTAATGACTTCATTTTACAGATTAGGAAACTGAGGACAGAAAATGGTTAAATGGACTTATCAAGGTCCTACAGATAGTCCCCTAAGTTAGTATGGACAAGTCTGGTTGTCATCTCTTTATTCATGTGATTTCATCAATTCTCATGTTTTTAATGTATATAACTACACAAATAATTCCCAAATCACACTCACATTTGAACTTCAGGTCTATATTTCTAATTGCTTGACGGATAGCAATACTTGGAAATCAGGCAAGAACTTTAAATTCTCAAACTAAAACCATCAATTCCCCCTCCTCTAAATCATTCTGGTTCTGACCACATTTACAATTTTACTGAAAATTTGGATAGCATATTATCCTAAATATGTTGTGAAAGGTTGGGTAATAGGAGATTTGCCCATATTACAATAAACACTGGAGGGGTAATAATGTTATAAACATTAACATAATAACAATAATATAATGATTAATATGATTTAGTCATCTCACAACTTATATTCATATCAAGGTCAAAAAATGATGCAAACTAGGGTATAACAAACTTAGTTGAAAAGCTGTTGACAAACACATAAATAGTACAAATTAATTAAAAATTCAGGGAACTTTTGGTATTAAAATGAAAGCCTCCAGCATTAACAAGACTATCTGAAAGTTGTTGAAAGCCTAACGTAGGATTCAAGCTTCTGAACGATATAGATAGATCATAGATTTTGAGTTTTAAAGTATCTTAAAGGACACCGAATCCAACCCTATCATTTTACATATGAAGTATTGTCTTGGTTCTGGTCATTGCATTCTTAATCAGTTTATAAAAGTCTTCAAAATTGTTCATTTTATAATATTCAGGTTATTAATATAAACTATTCTCTAGTTCTAATTTTTCACTCATTTCAGTCATGTCCAACCCCTTGTGACCACATTTAGGGTTTTCTTGGCAAAGATACTGGAGCGGTTTGCCATGTCCTCTTCCAGTTCGTTTTACAGATGAAGAAACCGAGGCAAACAGGATTAAATGACTTGTCCAGGGTCACACAAGTAGTAAGTGTCTGAGGTTGGATTTGAACTCCAGTCTTCCTGACTCTAGGCTTAGTGCTATATTCACTGCACCACATAGCTGCCCAAGTTCAGATTACTACATTATATCAGTACATACAAGTCTTTCCATGTGTCTTTGAAGTTATCTACTTCTTCATTTCTTATGCACAATAGTTTTACTTCACATTCATATGCCATGATTTATTCAGTTATGCTTCCATTTATGGGCATCCTTTTAGTTCGTAAACAGAATCAATAGAAATTGATATAAAAGCAACACTGTAAAGACAAAAATACTTTATAAATAGAGAGGCAGGAGGGGCTACAAGCGTCGAATATTGTATACACGTTCACATGATGTCACCGTATTGTTAGTTTTGCTTAAATTGTTTTACTTTTTATGAGAACTGGGGTTGGGGGCAATATGGAAATGTTTGTAATATAAAAACAAAAGATGTCAATAAAATTTAAATAATTAAGAAAGAAACTAAGGCCAAAGTGAGACACATGGCTTGCCCAGGGCATAGAGTAATATTGTGAACTCAGATCTTTCTGAATCCACATCCAGCACTCTGGATTTTGCATTCTTCGATGAACCGCCTAGGATTCTTACAGGTGGTATAAGAGAATTTAATTAATATCTGTATTCAACCAAAAAAATATTGAACATCTCCTAAGTACATGGCACAATGCTAAGGGCCAAAGAATTCAGCTTAAAAGGCAACAGAGAGCAGCTTTTGTCAAATACTGCCGGTAAATTATCTGCCTGTCAGTCACTTTATGGCTACTACTACTCCAGCAAATAATCCAGACAGAAACTTTTCAAGCAGGTTATTTTGAACAGATTAGCCCCAGGGTTGAGAACTTTTTTTTCATAATATCTTTCAAAAATATCAGAATAAAATGATTCTGTCCATTATTTGGAAAAGTACGTGTGGGTTTTGTTTTAATGACCATGAATTGTTTTATTTTGATACCAAGGCAATTTTATCTCACTTACCATCATCTCTACCACCATCAAAATAATATATTTAATTTATAGAAAATCTTTTTGCAAGAAGATTAAATCACTTTTGAGACATTATTCCATTCTGGGATCTGCCCACAATGCTATCCACTTTCTACCATCAATTGTACATTTGGCAATGGCAACCTTACAGTGAACCCTCTGAGAGCAGAGGGATATTCAATAAAACCATAAATGAGACCTCAAATTAAAAACCTGGCTGAATTGCACCATACATGAAAGCAAGAATAATATCTATTTTCTCTTTGGAAACTTTTTTATGGAAAATACTCATTTAAAAGTTAAATTAACTAGACAATGAATTCTGACTGGCATTTAATGCCCACAGGCAATGTCTAAGTATCAAATAAACCCGATATCCTCTTCAGAGTCTGTAATTTTAATTTTTCCTCTCACTCCAGGGAGCTCCCTTTTAACTTCAAAGAGTGGTCAGTGGGGTAGAGAGGAGTCCTACATACGAAATATGATTCTAAGACCACATGCTCATGCCAGAAAATGAATGATTTAATATAGTGTTAGGTTTGATTTGACCTCTGCATCCCTGAAAGACTTAAGATTGTCTTTACACAGCACAGATAACCTTTATGTCATCCTTCTTGGAAGAATTTAGTTAACCTATTTGCCATTTTCTGACTAATAGAATGGAAAAAAATGATAATAATTTAAAAAACCTGACAAAATTTATCAGAATGTTCTTAAGAACTGCATCATCTGAGATGTGTATGAAGAGTGGCACTAAGAAACAGAGCGGAGAGCCCCTTCTTCATGGCAAGAGGGAGGAAAGGGGAATGGACCAGAGAGATATAGAAATGCCATATAAATACTAGCTTTAATTATGTTACTATTTGCATCTGGAAGCAAAATTAAAGGGTGCCAAAACCTTCATTTTCCTTAAAACAGGCCCAAATTGATGATTCAATACTCTTTTAAAAACTCTGATTTCTATGTTAGACTTTTTACTTCCCACTCTCCTCAAAACTCGGCTGAAAAAAAGACTTCCAAGAAGCCTGTGCAAACTAAAAGTGCTTCATTCATTTTTGTAACTTCTGGTCCTTTTTCTTCTTATATTCGTAAACGCTTGGACTTCTCAGACTGATCTCTGAACCTCTCTAGTTGGTTAGATGAGTTTGTTTCCATAGTTCAGAACTTTTCAAATGTTCGTGACCCCATTTGGAGTTTTGTCGGCAAAGATACTGGAGCGGTTTGCCATTTCCTTCTCCAGCTCAATTTACAGATGAAGGAACTGAGGCAAACTAGGTTAAGTGACTTGTCCAGGTTCACCCAGCTAGTAAGTATCTGAAACCAGACATGAACTGAATCTTCCTTATAGCAGGCACTCTATACTCTGCATAGCCAAGTTGCCTAGGTTCCCTCAATTTATAAGTATATTCTATACTTGTGTTTGATAATTCACAACCTTTGCAGAGCAAGCTCGTCATCAAACACCTTATTAGCCCTGGGCAAAATGGTTAAACAGGACATATCTGACATCTTCCGTATCTGCCTCCTTTTGTCTCACCCTTCTCAGTGCTCTGAGCTTTCTATCATTTCTCTGCTACTCCTTTCCTACCATACACCTCTTCCTACGTACTCTTCCAAGGTACTCCATTCTGGCCTACCCTTCCATGAATTGAACTTTTTCTCAATCTTCTATGCAATTCAAAAGCCACCTATTCACTGTTTCATTCCCTCGGTCCTATGTCGGGAGGCATTTTGACAATCTAATCAACTAATTCACTTAATGAACAAGTCGTTATGTCCCTTGTGGTTTGTCCTTCCTTCTGGAAGAGGACCACGATATCAGGGAGATGATGACATGACTTACAATTGACATTGATTTGAATGAGAGAGGCCACTGCAAAGTCACCAGCCTCACTTTCTCCTCCAGAGCCATCTGGAGCTGGTATCAATCAGGACAACAGAAGATGGCCCAGGGTGCAGTGGGAGACTTTAGCCTTTTTAAGCTAAGGTCTTTTCAGGTTCTCACTTTGAGTGAGGCAATGCCTATTCAGTGAAAAGTCCTCTTTAAAAAGTCAATCAAGGGATGGCCCATTTAATTAAAAAAAAATCAGGGTTGCTGACCAAAAGAGAAACAGTTTCTATCTACATTCACTCTGATCCAGGAGGGCCCAAAAATAACCATTAAGTGGTGCTTGGGCAGGGACCTGTTGTCCAATCCATGAGATTCAGAGTGAAATGGCTTTAAGGCTTGGTCTTTGAGAAACAAATCTAGCCAGTAAATCTACCCCATGATAACTAGGTAGCTTTCTGCCATCAAAATTTACATTCCTTTGGACAGAATGCTATGCTAGGCACTGTTATCACAGATACTAAAGACTTAATAAAGAAAATTTTATTTGTAAAAGCCATGTAAAATAGCAATAGAATAATATATTTAGAGCCAGAAGGGACCTTAGTGACCCAAAGGTTCTGAACCTGAGATCTGAGAATTTAAAAAAAAACAACTAAAAACTTTTGACAAGTGTATTTTACTATAATT
Organism: Phalanger gymnotis; assembly: GCA_028646595.1. Classification (NCBI taxonomy): domain Eukaryota; kingdom Metazoa; phylum Chordata; class Mammalia; order Diprotodontia; family Phalangeridae; genus Phalanger; species Phalanger gymnotis. The sequence goes on along the minus strand of CM053627.1, from coordinate 181,237,020 downwards.
GATTTCCTTTGTAATACCATGTACTTTAACCATTTAAAAACACTATTCTGAGAATGGGTCCAGCGGTTTCATCAGACTGACAAAGGGGGTCATGACACAAAAAAGTCAAGAACCTAAATGTAATCTATCTACCTTTCTTTATAAATGATGAAATAAAGCACAGAAAATTTCATCCATATGTTAAGTCATGCAGGTGAAAATTAGCAGACCTCGGATTCAAATCCAAATTCTCTGACTTCTAATTCTGTACATCTTCCACTATACCACACATTCAATCAACTCTGTAGGGAAGAGAAGGTTCTAACTATCCATAATTAATAGATTCACATTTTAATTCCAACCTCCTGGGGAAATACTTTAATATCTTAAGATGTGACTCAAATATCTGACAAGAGGGAAACACCTTACTGCTCTGCTGTACACTTCATGAAGTGAACTGACCTATATAAGCAAGGTGAAAACTTATTATGGAATATAATACACAGAGTGTGCTAGGTAGCTATGAAAATATAAAGTCTCATGTGCCCATTGGAAAAGGGTAGTACCTGAGACAACTGATTTGGTATGTGTCCTTATGAGCTCTCTCCTTCACTGAAGGCAATCCATAAGAAGGCAACCAAGGTGAAGTCTTGAGACAGTCCATGTCATATGAAGACTGATGGAAGAAAGTGGACATTTTTGACCTAGAGAAGCCTCAGAGGATAGGATGGCTGTCTTCAAGTAGTTGAAGGACACTCCTGGATATGTACAGCTAGGTGACAATTTGGATAGAGCAAATGTTCAAATCTGGCCTCAAACACTTACTAGCTGTGTGATTCTGGGCAAGTCACTTAACCTTGCTTTGCCTTATCTGTAAAATGAGCTAGAAATGGAAATGGCAAACCACTCCAGTATCTTTGCCAAGAAAACCCCAAATGGGTCAGAGAGAGTCAGACACAACTCAAACAAGTGAACAACAGCATTATGTGGATGAAGGACTACACTTGTTTTGTCTCACCCCACGGGACAAAAGCTGGAGTAATGGGGTAGAAGTTTCAAAGAAGCTAATTTAGACTTAATATCAACAATATCCTAATAATTAGAGGCATCCACAAATGGAATAGGCCTCCTCAAGAAGTGGTATATTCCCCCTCATTAAAGGTCCTCAAGTAGAGGCTAGGGGAATATTTCCTGAGTATGCTCTGGGAGAGATTCCTTTCCTGTACAGCTTCATTTCAATGGTTGCTAAGTTTCCTTTCAATTATAAAAATTCAATGATTCTGTAATTATAACAAGTTTCAGGGACACTAGTGGTCTGACTCTGGCTACCTGTCCCAGACCAGTTTGTGAAGTTACCACAGCATGGAACACTTTGTGTTTTACAAGCTAAAAGGATAAAACGTCCTTCTGAGCTACCTGGGGAATTCTTAACCTGAACTGCAGTGGGATCCCACTTCTTCCTGACCTTGTGTGAAAATCTGTGTGCCTCCTTAGGGCTCTAGTCATTTTCTCTTTGTTTACCTGTAGATAGTAGAAAAGAGCTAAGGAAATGGCCTGACTAACTCATACGGCAAGGGAGAGTTGCTACTGATGAAAACTGACTCCTCTGGACCAGGTCAAAATCTTTTCTGTGAAAGTGACTCTGAGGCTTCCTTTCTCCAATCTCAAGGAGAGACACCTGTGAAAGACATTAGCCTAATAACAGCAGACCCTGAGGCAGAGTGGTGAGGGGTACACTTTAGGGCAAGAGGGCTTTTGAATGAACTTCAAGTCACATCATAGAGTTATATAGGCAGCCGCCTATTCCAAAATTCCAGTCCTAACTGTTCTCTGGACACATTGGACACTCCATAAATTATACTGACTAAGGAGAAAGCAGCTGGTCAACATTCTTGATGTAAAAAGCCCTTCATATCCTTAAAGGCTTTTTAATTCATTCCACAGTCTTCCAATCTCAAGCTGAATGTTAAGTGTGCAATATTAAAGAGAACACACCCTACAGAATGCATGAACAAAAGTTTGGTGTGTAGGGCCACATTGTAATACAGAAGTCCTCATCGACTTGGGAACAGGTGGTGTTTCAAGTTTGCTTGCGGTCAGCAGTTTTAAATTTGGCCAGCATCTCTCCATAGAAATAATGTTACACATAGTAGCTAGCTAAGTTTCTTAGCCAGCTCAAAATAAATCACATTTAATATATAAATTAACTAAAATATCCTGCTATTGCCCCCTTCTCTGAGATTGCCTTCCTTTACTGCTCCATATATAAATATATGTGTATGTATGTATGTATGCATGCAAGTATACATGTATGTGTATATATTTATATATGCATTACATATATTATATATATGCATATACATATATATGCATACTCATACATATATGCATATATATGTGTGTGTATGTATATATATTTACAACTCGTTTCCCTTTAAAATGTATATTCCTAGAAGGTAAGTATTCTTATTGTCTTTCTTTGAACATCCAGCACTTAGCATAGTGCCTGGCATATGTGTGTATGTATATGTGTATGTGTATATATGTAATATAAGGTACATGGGTATGCACATACATACATGCACATATACATATATACATATATACCTATATATATGCATGTATATTTATATTGTATACATATACTTATATTGTATGCATACAGGCACGTGTATATATGCACAGATACACGTATACATATGTACAAGCTAAAGTAATACTATCTGACGAACATGTATTAAACACCTACTATGTGTCAGGCACTGTGTTAAGTGCTTGCGATACAATTAGCAAAAAGAAAGAGAGTAAATCAAGGACCTTAAAATTTACTGGGGAAATACAACACAGAAATGGAGGAAGGAAAAAGGGGTGCGGGGCTCATGGTAGAGGTAGACACCACGGGATATCTTGGGGTACGGATTTTTTGTTTGGTGGAGTTGAAACTAAGCTGAGCAGCAGGTAGGGGGGTGTGTGTGTGTCTGTGCCTGTGTGTGTGTGTCTGTGTATGTCTGTGTGTGTGTTGTAGATGTGTGTGTTGTGTGTATATGTGTGTGTACACTCATACATGCATATGTGTATGCCTGTGTATGTGTGACTGGGGCTTCCTTTCTCCAATCGCCATGGTGTGACATCTGTGAAAGACCTTGGCTCACTAACAATTATATATGCATTTATTTATAGGAAAATAGTAATTTGGAGTTCCAAAAATGTATCACCTACTGCTCTCACAATGGAAGAGAATAAAGGACCTATGCCAAGCCGTCACCTACTACTAGACAGTTGTTACACAGACACCCCACCCACACAGGCTACAATACCATGGCCTGTAGTGAAAGGTGGAATAGAGAAAGGCAGGAACAAGGACCCCAGAAGGAGGAAGTTGTGGGGGACTCTTTCTGGCTTAAGTTCTGAGGCCATTTCTCTGTCCACGCTGGTTCCTTGGCACAGAGTCATGAGGGTAAGGTTCAGGCCTGGAGGTGGAGATGGCATTAGCCATACTGCTTATGAAATATGGACCGAGTCTGAGGGAAGAACATCAATAGTAGGGCAGATGAGAGGAAAAGCTATTCATGGGAGATTTCCTTTTCTTTCCCTTCTATGTGGCGACTGAAGATCCTACCCTGGACTTACTGGGGTGAAGCAAGATGCTGTCCTGCGGATGAATATGGGAAGTAAGCATCAAATAACGTTAGGCTCTATAGATGCCCTTTGAGTGGAAGAGAAGACTAAAGGAGAGAAACCACAGAAGACAGTAATGTGAGGGGTGGGGAAGAGCTACTCTTGAGTACCAAAAAGTCTGACAACTGGACAGAAGTTTGAAAAGCCTCTGCTTCCATTTTATTCTACATTTGTTCAGTTCTTAGCTAGAATACTGTGAACTGCTGCAGGATCCTGAACATTAGGGCCCTGGTAAACTTGGACAGAAAAGTTTCACAAGAGAAAAACAGAAATGATTCAAGAGTTAGATAACAGGAAATAACCTTGGAGGAAGTCAAGAGAATTAAATTATTTAGTCTTAAAAGAAAACTAAAGAGAAATTTATCAAGTTAACCTTTCTAAAAAAACAGCACTTCAACCCTAGTAGATAAAAAGTACATCAAAGGCAAATGTTCCTACTGCTCTTTACCGATGATGTTTTAGACCACCAAGGGCTCTAATTCCTCTTCGTGTCATGAACTCTTTGGGCAGTCTGATAAAACTTATACACCACTTTGAGTAATGTTTTTAAATGGATAAAATAAAATACACAAGAATATGAAGAATCCAGTTATACTGAAGTATGCATAACACTATTTTTAAAAATCAAGTTTATGCACCTAATATAACAACTTTTCTCTTAGACTTACAAACACAAATATATACAGTTCATCTGTATGATAGCCTTCATTTTCTCAACGAGGAAACAAGGCCAGAGGAATTAGTTGCCCATGGACTAGTCCAGGGGTGGGGGAACCTAAGGCCTTGAGGCCACATATGGTCCTCTAGATCCTCAAGTGTGGCTTTTCAACTGAATCCAAATTTTATAGAACAAATTTGACTTGGATTTGGATTTGGATTTAGAAGGCCACATAATGGCTTCAAGGACCCCACCCCTGGACTAGTCTATAGCAGCAACCAGATCTAACTTCCAACTCCCCGTGATTCCAAGTGAAGTGATGCTCAATAAATGGCTTTAGAGGTAAATTAATAGGTATGTCATTGTACCGCTGGGCCTCAGTTTCTTTATCTGTAAAATGAATGTAAA
>CM053627.1:181189012-181231797 GCA_028646595.1 Phalanger gymnotis | reverse complement strand
TTGGAGGCTTTTGTTGTAGGCTCTTTGACTTTGTTGACTTCTTCTGGCTGTATGTTTTGGTCTTCTTTGTCACCAAGGAAAGATTCCAAAGTCTGAGATTGAATCTGGGTTCATTTTCACTGCCTGGCCATGTTCCCAGCCAACGTACTTGACCCTTGAGTTTTTTAGCAGGGTATAACTGCTTGTACAGTTCAGAGTTCCAAGCTTGGGGGGATGCGCCAGCTCTGCCACACCAGCAATCCTCCTTCCCCAAGAACCCCCAACCTGGACTGGACTTATATCTTCAGCAGGCTCTGGACTCCCACTCTGATCTGCCATTTAATTCCTCCCACCAGGTGGGCCTGGGGCCAGAAGCAACTGCAGCTGTAGTTCTGTAGCTGCCCCACTTCTGCTGCCCCTGGGGCAGTGGTCCAACTGCAAACTCCCTGTCCCCAACAGCTTTTCCCACTAACCTTCTCTGTTGTCTTTGGTGTTTGTGGGTTGAGAAGTCTGGTAACTGCCACATCTCACTGATTCAGGGCACTAGGGCACGCTCCGCCCAGCTCCTGGTCTGGTTGGTCCGGGCCGCCCACGCTGGCCTCTGTTCTGCTCCCCTCCGCTCCCTTCTCCGTGTGGGATAGACCTTACCCAGAGACTATCCAGGCTGTCCTGGGCTGGAGCCCTGCTTCCCTCTGCTATTTCTTGGGTTCTGCAGCTCTAGAACTGGTTCAGAGCCATTTTTTATAAGTTTTTGGAGGGACTTGGCAGGGAACTCATGCTAGTCCCTGCTTTCCAGCCATCATCTTGGCTCTGCCCCCCCCCAACCCCTCATTTTAAAAATCAAGAAACTGAGTTCCCAGAAGGTTACATGACTTTATCAGAGCCACAAAGCTAAGTATGTGATTCAGAATTAGAAGCCAGTTCTTACATGACTCAAAGTCCTCTGTGTTATTCATGCTGCCTCTGAAAGCAGGGGTGGAAGAGAAATTTTCCTGCCAATGGGACTTCGGAAACCTCTCAAGTCAAAACTATTTTGGCAGTTCCTTACTAGGTATGGGTATTGTTCGGTTTACATACTAAGTAACCTGGCATTGTCAAGGTTATTTCAAGAGACTCATCTCATAACCATCCTGAATTCCAGACTGGAATAAAAATACTTTAGCTGATCTAAACCAAAGTTAAAATCATACAACTAGCAGTAAATATGGGGATGGGGGAGGTGAAGAAGGAAGAAAACTTTCAGATTGAGGGTCTCTTGAATGATAGGCACAAGAATATGGAATTCTAAAAATGAGTGAATTCTTTCTATCAGCATAGCTGAGGAACTTCTCTGTAACTTACAGTCCGAATTGTCTACACAGTAAGAGGTTGAGTGATTTTCCCACAGCCAATAATGCAGTAGGCATCAAAATTGTGACTTAAATCCAGGTCTTCCTGGCTCTCAGACTGGTTCTTTCTCAGCTATGCCATGCTACCTTTCACCTGAATGATGTAGAGTGAAAAGTAGTATGCAGGTTATTTGTTACAGTGGAAGGTGATGGGTAGGTTAAATATTTCTTGTGCTATATCCATGTCCCCCTATTTTGGTTAATTGGTTGGTTGGTTGGTTGGTTGGTTGAACAGAATTGTTGAATATATCTGCATGGAATTAGCTTCCCCTTCAATAAGTGAGGTGTTTGGTTTGGTTTGGTTTGGTTTGGTTTTGTTGCTTCTTGTCCAGTCTAAGAATAGGAAACAGATCACTCAGGGAGTTGGGAGGGATGGGTCTGAGTTAGCCAGCACCCCAGTTCAGGTTCTGGCCACCCCTTTCCTGTATTGCTGCAATAACTTCCTATTTGGTCAAATTGATTTAAGTTTGTTGCTCGGTCCTATTCATCCTCCACATTTATGTAAAAGTGTTGCCCTAAAGTGTAGCTCTGATTGTCAGTCCTCTTCTCCTTGACCAACTGCACTGACTCCCTATTGCCTTAAGGATCAAATAGAAACTCCTGGGAATTTTTTTTCTCAATGTAAATCTCTTTTCGAAATGCATCCTTCCCATTTTTACAGTCTTCTTACATGTCATATTCCCCTCCTCCACTCTGATTATTAGCCACACTTGTCTACCTGCTGGTCCACTCACACTTCATCTCCTGTATTGGTACACTTGTGCTAGTTGTTCTGGATGCCTGAAATGCATTCCCCCCTCACCTTAAACTCTAGAAATCCCTGGTTTCCTTCTTGACTCAGCTAAAGCAACATCTTGTTCATGAAGTCTGATCCCACCCCACCTCCCAGATGCCAGAGACTATTCCCTCCCAAAACTACCTTGAATATTGTCTGTACATAGATATGTGTACATACCTATTGCATCTCACTAAGTTCCTTGAGGGTGGCTACTGTTGCAGTTCTACTTTTGTATTTCCAGAATTTAAGCACAGTGCCTGGCACATGATAAGTACTTGCAAATATTTTATTTTTGCAGATGGATCGATTGATTATTATCAGAAGGGACTCTAGCACCTTAGGACTTGGAATGTTCATACTTCCAGATTCAGGAACCTCAGGGTGACTTCTGAGCTGATGGAGATTACCTAGAGAGTATAAGGGATTGAAAGCCCTCAATATGACTTCAGGAATCCTCCTAATCCCCAATTTCTAGTTGTAGGAAAGTGCCCAGTTTGTAGAGAAATAAATGAACATGAATAACTGAAGATTAAATTAATCCTTTAAAAATAATCATTCTGAATTCCAGATCAGGAACATGGCATATGTTGGGAGCACACAGCTCAGGTTTTCCTCTTCCTGAGTCTGGTTAGAGGAAAGCAATTCAACAGCCAAAGAATCATAGGCTCATAGATCTAGATCTGAAAGAAATCAAGAAGTTCCTTAAAGGTCAGCTATCCTAACCCTCTCACTTTAGAGATGAGGAACTTAAACCTCAGAGATTAAATCAGGAAGACTTGAGTTCCAAATCCACGTCAGAAAGTAACTATAGGACCCTGAGCAAATCAATAAACTGCTTGGCCTCCGTTTCCCCATCTATAAAATGGGAATAATATCGACCTTATACATGGTTATAAAGGTAAAATAATATTTCTATTTGCTTCACAAATCTTAAAGGACACATCAAGTTAGTTACTATTAAATGACTTAGCAAAGCAGAACTGCAACTAAGTTCCTCAGATTCCAAATCCAATATTATCTCCATTATACTTACATTAACAATGTGAAATTTCCCCCCAAAAGCCCTTTGTTTAAAGCTGTTTGGAACACTCCTATGGACCTAGATAAGAATAACATGTTGCTACAGTGTCTGAAACTGCTAAAAGAAAAAAAAAACAGTAACACCGTTCGCTTTATCAAAGCTTGAAATTTCCACCCTCCAAAGTCCAGCTCTCCTTGTGGACTCTGAAGCACAGCCAATTGATGTAATCGGAATAGACAAAGAAGGTGTAACTTGAGGCTATCTTCCCAACTCCAAGAAATGATTTCTAATGATTTGGAATGACTACACATCATCCCTGTCCCTTCCTGTTCCAAAAAGTGCTTCACGCCATGTTTTGTCTTATTCAAACCCCATGTTCTGTTTTATGTGATGCCTACAGGCTGTTCCATCCAAATCTCCATTCCAGCTTATTATACATTCAGCTGTGATCTACGATTCATTCTGTTAAGTCTTTCCCGTAATCCCTCTGTTCCATATTATATATACACCTTCATCGCTTCCTTCCCTCCCTTACATCCTAACACCTATACTTAATCGCCTCTTAATCATTTGCCTGAAAAGTAAGCCCTACAGACACACTTTTGTTTCCTTCCAGATGCTGCTGCTGAATGACCCCCTGGGGGCTTCACCTAACATTCCATCAATGTGCATTTGGCTGCTCAGACTGCAATTGCAGCACTCCAAAGCTTTTAAACGCTTTCTTTCCAAGAAACTCATAGCTAACACTATTATTTCCATACAAAAACAGCTCACATCTGCAGGCTGAAACATCAAAACAGGAGAAAAAAAATCTATGGAACAGAAGTTCCACAAGACTCAAGTTGGGTGCAGGACTTTTTATCAGACGTTGTATGCAATAAATCAATTTTCTTCCCTTCAGTTTCAATGAAAAGAAATACAACAGTCAAATTTCACTTTCTCTCAGGGGAATAGTTAAAATAAACAAATAGGTTACAAGAAACAACTAATTAGTTTTCATGCCTCCTGGTTAAAGGAGATAAGGCCCTAGCCAGAAAACAAATCTCTAAAGAAACTTATCAGATCACAGTAAAGTTCAATTATACACTATTTAAACTAATTCTTTTGTAGTCACTATTTTGTTATTTATTCAGTAGTGAATTGCATGGAATTTCAACAATCATCATACCCTAAACTAAAATTATGCAGCGGTTAGGAACAGAATCTTTTCCCAGAAAAGTCTTGTGAGCAAAATAATAATGCCAACAAAATAAAAATAAGACATTTTCTGAAGAACTCAAAGTGGATATTTTTGTTTGTCTTCACGACATCCCAAATTAGGCAGGCCCCTCATTTTACAAGTATTAAGCCATCTTTATATAGTTTTAAGTTTTACAAAGTCCTTTCCTTACAATGGCTCTGTGAATTACATAGTGAAAACATCATTATCCATATTTTACCTATGAGACCACTGAAGGTTGAGATGCTTTGCCAAAGGTCACATGCTAAGGAAGGAGAGAGCCTGGATTTGAACACATACCTCCTGACTCCAAATCCTTTGCTTATTCTTTACAGAAATAAGCCCATTTTTAGAGCAGGACTCAAGTAATATAGTCAAAGTTACTTGTTCCTAGACATTTCCTCTAGAACATTACAAAAAGTTTACATGATGAAATTAGTTGTAAATGTTTTATGCCAACTCGAAGAAAGAAAAATTCATGCTATTTAGACTAGAAAAAAATGAATCCCAATGAGATAGGATAACAGCCCAGTTATCTTTTTTCCTCCTTTATTGAAAATGTTCTTTAATAAAAATGACTTTGTTCAATAGTGTAGCTCTCCCCTACAAATTCCTACCTCAGAAAATCTAATCTCTTCCACTGCAATTTTTTGGACATGCGGTCTTTCTCCTCACTTGGGTCATTCCAATAAGGCTTTCCCACAATACTTTAGGCAATGACCAGATGCAACATTAAACCTCATTTCTTAATCCTCAAACAATTCTATTCATTTCCCAGTCATTTCACAATGCATCTCAAAACTTTCTGTCCTGAAAATTTGCTTGGAAATGCCAATAGTAGGAAAACTTTCATATCTTAGAATCTGCTGAAAGAATTAAACACACACATGTCAAATATATACATATATACAAACGTTAAAACATATATATGTAATGTTGTGTGTATTTTTAATGCCTGGGTTAAGGGGACTAGTAGACTGATAGAAGTCCTCAAAATCAAAATCAAATCTCTCCACTCCAGGATTTGATGCCCCAATTCTCAATGAAACAAGAACTCTATTCAACCTACCCAGGGATAATCAGCCCCTAGGAAAACTGTACATGGATCGAAGTGACAGAAGAACAATTGTACCAGAAATTCAATTTAATGAATTTCAAAAGGGAGGTATTTCTTTCTAACAGGAAAGTCTACTTGGGAGAACAATTTTGATCATAAGGCAACTCTGAGAGCAAAACTAGAGGAATACCCATATGAATAAGCCTGCTACCATTAAGTAGGTGTTCCTGTTAAATGACATAAGAGTCCTTTCACTAGAACTCTAAAGATATTTTCTCACAACTAGTGCTAGAGATCCTCTGCCCATGTTTCTTTGTTTAGCTCCTTTTGCCTCTCTGTTCTGATTATTTCAATTTCACATGCAAAGATTTACTCTTCTTCAGTGAGTCAACAAGCATTTATTAAGGGTCTACTCTGACACTGTCTTAAGTGTCCTGGCAATACAAAGAAAGGCAAAAACATTGATCCTGACCTCCTAACTGGGAGACACAACAAAATAAAAAAATATACATACAATCAATCAATATGAATTTGTCCAAAAGAGTGGATGGTCCAACCATCATACCTAGCAAACTGAAAGGCATATTTACAAGAAAAATATAAAAGAAAATGTTCAGCTTCCTAATAATATTTAGAAAGGCATTACAAAAGTGCATAAAATTTTTAGTGTGCACTGATTATGAAGTAAAACTAATACAAATTCAATTATTCTTTATATAAATGATTAGTGAAAGTCTAAGCAAAGGTTAACATACCCTTGAAGTATTTAAAAGTATTTTTAAAATAAAATACAAAGTAATGGTCTATGTTTATATCCTATGCATTTTTCACAGGCCACCCAAAATCCTTTGGCAGTCCATATATTGTGCAAGCCTGTTCTATGAGGACAATTATAGAGGAAGTCCAATAATGGCTGTGATTACAATGCAATCTAGTAAGATTTAGTTCTCAACTGCTTAGACTTACATTTATTTTACATTTTTCTCCTCCAAGATGTCATTTCTCATGCTCCAATCTTCCTAAAACATGTCAATATTGCTAGAATATTCCACGGTTTTTCTTTCCTGCTCCTTTTTTTCTAATAACAAATGTATCTTATATACATTAAAATTTCCAACTCAGTACACAACTGACACACACTAAATAATTAAACTGTGCAGTATCAAATTTTTAAAGGTTTATTACAAAAATCTTAGCTATTCAGAGTACAAAAGTAGCATGTGAGAAGGGTTATTTAAAAAGATCAAAGGCACATTTAAAGACATCAAAGACATATACAACTGGAAATCAGGATGTGCTGATCATATCCAGGCACAAGAAATGGACAGCCCAAGTGATACATCAGTACCCTTACAACACTGAAAATACCAGAAGAAGCCTTTCAGTATGTTCTGTGAATCCTCTATGCAAGATTTGCAGAAATTTATGGCATAAACAAATAAATGGAAGGCATGGTATCTGAATCATCGGTAGCAATAATCACACATATTAGAACAGAAATCTATCTAAAGAAAAGGGAAAAGGAATAAGCATTCATGTAGACCTGTTATATGGGCCAGGCACTGTGCTAACTACCTTACAAATATTATTTCATTTGATCCTCATAATAATCCTGTGAGGTAGGCCATGGTTATTATCCCTGTTTTACACCTGTGCAAATTAAGTTTGTCAGAGGTGAAGTGACTTACCATGGTCACTTAGCTAGTAAGTATCTGAGGATGGATTTAAACTCAGGTCTTCTTGACTACAAGACCAGCATTCTATTTACTATCCCCTCTAGTTACTTATCCAAATAGTAAAGTATGCTGGACTCAAAAGTCTCACTAATGTCAAATACAACATTTAAGCAGATTGTATGATCTCTAATCCAAGCTTCATTGTTCAATAGGAAAAATAGAGAGAAATTGTGGTAAGATGAGGGAGCAAGTAGGAGGTGGGGAGGAGAGGAGGGAGGATAAAACATGGATTGGGAGGGAGGATAAAACGTGGATTTGGAGTCAGAGATTTAGGTTTGAATCACAAACCTCTTACTGCTATGACTTAGAAAAAGCCAATTAATTTTGAACTTTACTTTTCTCAACTGTAAAATGAAAGTTGGACTGGATGATGTCTTTGAGACCTACTACCTATAATATTATGATCCTAGGGATTAATCAGAAAAAACACTCTAGAATCAATTTCAGAGATTACTGAACTCCATTCAGGTATGCCAGCCTCAAATTGGAAATGCGGATCCACATTAGGAATGTTGGAACCCAGACTGTCTGGTGGCTGACAACGAATGCTAAGACTAACAAAAACAATCATTTTTGTCATGATGTGGCAAAACAGAAAATCAAAGGAAGGGTAGACTTGCTGCTGAGATGAATAGAATGATAAAAAAAAGCAGGCAGAACAATTCAACTACTGCTTTGGTCAACAACTCTACTTGATTTTCTCCACTATGAAAGATTATTTCTAAAATGGGAAGAGCAGAATAAAAGTGCATAGCAGGAAACAGATATTCGTTATCAATAAATTTATAAAACAGTTACTGCTTGCTTGTAGTAAGTTATACAGAGATCTAGAAAAAAGAAATCCCCATTTACTGAAAGAAATAGTAGATGTGATTCCTGAGCTAATTCAGTCCAGTCTCAGATATTTCCTCGCTGTATGATTCTGCGCAAGTCACTTTTGTCTATCTCAGTTTCCTCAACTCTAAAATTGGAATAATAAAAGCACCTCCCTTCACAGGGTCATTGTAAGAATGAAATATAAGATTTGTAAACTGCTAGGTATAATACCCGGTACATAGTCAACACTTTATAAATGCTTGCTCCCGCCCTAAAAATCACGAGGAATTGGCATGGATATTAAACGATTGAAAATAAAGAAAAAAAATGTAGCCTTGATTCCCAGAAAAGGGAAGTTATTGTCTAATGAGTATGATTTCGATTCCTATCAAAATTCTAGAAACTGTTAATCTCAACATTTATGAGCACTGAGAAAGGGAAGCAATGATCACAACTAGCCAAGAAAGGTTCATCAAAAATACCGTGCACACTTCCTTTTTGTCAGTATTACTGAATAGGTAGAAAAAGAGCATATTCCAAATATTGTACAGATAAACTTTAGCAAAGTATTTGGCTTGGTGTTTCATGAAATCTCTATGGCCAAAATGAAGTGATATGGGCTAGATGATAGTATTTAAGTGTCCTAAAAATGGAAGCTAATGGATCATCCAGAAAGGAGGTCTCTAACGGAGTACCATAAAGGCACAGAAGTTGTTGACTCTGTGCTATTGAATATGTTTATGAAATATTTGGATGAAACGATAGCAAGATTGGTAGTCAGTCTGTCAATAAGCATTTATTAAACATCTACTATGTGCCAGACACTGTGATAAGCACTGGAGATACAAAGAATGACAAAAGACAGTCTCTTCCCTTGTTGAGCTCACTTGAGTATCATGATACTGAGACCAGCTAACACAATGAATGACAGAATCAGGATTCCAATGGATCCTAAAAACCAATCTATGATAAGATGATGATGATGATGATGATGATGATGACGATTTGATTCTCATGTCATTTTATCATTTTAGGAAATCCCAGGGGAGGATACTCTACTAAACTATATCTACAACTGTTCTTCAATTTACAATCTCAGTTGTATTGGTCAACAAGAAGTTAAGTGACAAGGTCAAAGGAGAAAACTGAATAAAGAGGGACAGGATAGGATGGAGGGAAATATAGTTAGTCTTTTACAACATATTGTGGAAGTGCTTTGCATAACGATACATGTATATTGAATTGCTTGCCTTCTCAAGGAGAATGGATGGGGAGGGAACAAAGGAGAGAATTTGGAACTCAAAGTTCTAAAAGCAAATGTTAAAAAATGTTTTTACATGCAACTGGGAAATAAGATATATAGGCAATGGGGTATAGAAATCTATCTTGCCCTACAAAATGTAAAGGGAAAGGGGATAAGGGAGAGGGAGTAGGGTGATAGAAGGGAGGGCAGACTGGGGAAATGGGCAATCAGAATACATACCATCTTGGGGTGGGGGGGAGATTAGAGACAGGGAGAAAATTTGTAACTCAAAATCTTGTGGAAATAAATATTGAAAACTAAAAACAAATTTAAAAAAAGGAAGTTAAGTGACTTACCCAAGGGTCACATAGCCAAAACATATCAGAGGCAGGACTTCAATGCCATTCTACCTGATTCCGAAGATAGCTTTCTACCTATCATGCTATGTTGTTTCTCTTGGATTTAATAGAAATAAACCTAAGTTCCTACACTGGGGATCTAAAAATGAATTTCACCTGTACAGAATTGGGAAAATACAGTTATAGAACAGCTCATAAACAAAGACAGGTTTTCAGTGGACTTCAAACTAAATATAAATATATAATATGATTCTGTGGCCAAAGAAGTTAATGCAATCTTAAACTGTATTAACAGAAGCACAGCATCCAAAAAGAGAGATAACTGACCACATTTACAGTACTACGTTTGGTGTTAGACACCATTTTAAAAATCCTTAATTAAATTCTATTTTTGAGTGACAAAAATCTATCTTCTCTCTCATTCTTTTCAATTAAAACAGAACAACAAAATTCTTGTTACTAATATGCATAGTCAAGATAAACAAATTCCAATGCTTACTGTTCAGAACATATACATCTCATTCTGCCCCACCCCCCAAGTCCATTACCTTTTTGTCAGGAAGTGGGCAACAGACTTTACCATATGTCCTCTGAAATCATGCTTGTTCATTGTGTTGAACAGAGCTGTTAAGACTTTCAAATTGGTTTTCTTTATTTTTATTTTTAACAGCATTGGTGTTATTGTATAAATTATTCTTCTAGTTTTGCTATATCAGTTCATAAAAGTATTCCTAGGTTTCTCTGAAATGATTCCATATGCATTGCATTCCTATACTATAATTTGTTCAGCCACCCAATTGATTGGTATCCAGTTAGCATCTATAATTTGGGAAATGAGGACTTTTGTCAGAGAAACTTGCTGTATTTTTTTTCTGTTTCCTGCTTTCCATCTAATCTTGGCTATGCTGGTTTTGTTTTCGAACCTCTATTTCTTAGCCAACAACAAATCATTTTGACAATTGCTGCTTTATAGTGTAGTCTGAGAGATCTGGCTAGACAACATATTTTTGGAAGGATACTGAAATGAGATATAATGCTATAAAATTATTAGTTACATTATCATATATATGTACATATATATATATATATTATTATTATTATTATTAAATAAAATGAAGCTATTGAGCCAAAAGAAGAAAAGACTTGTGGTCAGAGAAAATAATAACTCCTCTTTTAGAGGGCTGTCACATAGAATAGAGACTAGATTCCTTTTTCTTGGTCCCAGATGTAGGAACAACAGTAAAAATATGCATGCAGCATGGCATGTTTCATCACAATATAACTAAAAACATCAGAACAGTAAATGTATGGAATAGTTTAACTTAGGGGGCAGTTAGTTCCTAATAACTTAAGATCTTCAAGTGAATATAGGATTATTCATTGAAATTGCCCCATAAGGGATTCCTGCTTAGTTACAGGTTAGATTAAATGACCACTATGGTCCTTTCCAACTGTGAGGTTCTATGAACTCTGTGTATTTATATGCCTGTGAAACTGCTAGGAGATAATGAGTTACTCATCGCCACAGTCTGTCTTCAAGAGCAGGGGTGAAGAGGAACTTTTCACACATACTATAAATTCCTGTTTTTAGGTTCCAACACGTGTTCAAGCACATGTTGGACAAGATGAAAAGTGTCAACCCCACAGCTGTGGGCCATATTGCTGCTCCACTCCCAAGTGCTGCCAGAATCAGATTAAAATGCAATTGGAAACACTGAACAAAATAAATAAAAAATACAATAGAACACAGAGAATGCTAAGAAATGGTTTTCTAAGTCAATATATGGCTTCAGGGATCCTTATATATGGTTTGGTGGCCCTATTTCTATCTGATTTTGATACCAATGAACTAAATAACTACAAAGGTACCTCCCACCTCTAAGATTTTTCTATTTTAGGAAACTGAATATTTATAGATAAATTATTAAATCTACCTAAAGTAAGCTCCCTTTGACAAATCAATAGATTAAGAATACAGGGGGATATATTTCAGAAAGATGAAGTGATCACAACAATAAAAAATCTCCTATAAACAAATGTTTCTGGATTCTACTTTTGGGAGCCAAGATGGTAGAGTAAACAGTTAAATAAATCATTGTAACTCACCCATACTCATCTCCAAACAACCATAAAATAGAGCCCCCAAACAAATCCTGAGATAGCAGAACCAGCAACAAGATGAGGTGAAACAAGCTTTTAGCCCAAAAAACTTGGAAGATTGGCAAGAAAGGCCTGTCTCATTTGGATGAAAGGCAAGTACAGTCCAGGACGGGAAGCAACGCAGCAAGCCAGCAGCAAGCTCCACCTCAGCAAACCAGTGGGAGATATTGACTGCCAGTCTGGAACATCAGGCAAATGCTAAACCAGAACCACCAGCACCCCCTTCACGTGCCTTAGCATAGCCAGGGGAATTGGCAGACTCCAATCCTGGGAACTGCCACGTGATTCAGTGTTGTCCCAGGCAGGCCAGCATCCTCCAGTGACTGGACCACCATGTGCTTTCAGCACAGCCCCAGACAAACAGGCAGACAACCTCCAGCACCAACTTCATCATGCTTAAGAATAGCCCTGGGCAAACAAGCAGCCTCCATAGGCTGTGTCATGTATCAATGTAGCCATGGGGAAATGCCTCAGTACATGCCAGACAACAACACAAGGACCCCAGCTCAGCACCAGGTAATGCCTCCGGAAGTGCCAGAAAACCCTCACTGCAACCTCCCCTGTGCAACACCAGACACAAGGATCCCCCTTGGGCCTCAGGGAAATCTACATAGCACCAGACAAACATTCAAGGCCTACAGGCACTAGCACAAGAAACCTGAGACAATGACCCTTTCACCCTGGAAGCAGAGATTAAATTTAAAAGAAAGGGAAAAGGCCAAAAACAAATCAACAACCACAACAACAACAAAAAAAAAGACTCTGACCATAGAAAGTTATTACGGTGACAAGGAAGACCAAGACACAAACTCAGAAGAGAACAACGTCAAAACACTTATGGACCTAACCCCTCCCTGAGGAAAAACAAGAAGTGGTCTCAAGCCCAGAAAGAACTTATGGAAGAGCTCAAAAAAGAGCTTAAAAATCACATTAAGAGAGAAGAAAAATGGGGAAAAGAAATGAGTGATGCAAGAGAATTATGAAAAAAGAGTCCACAGCTTGGAAAACTGCTTAAAAAGTAGAATTGGCTAAACAGAAAAGGAGGTACAAAAATCCACTGAAGAAAACAGCTTCTTAAAGAGTACAACTGGTCAAATGGAAAAGAAAGTACAAAAGGTAATTGAGGAAAACAACACCTTAAAAGTCAGAATTGGGCAAGTGGAAGCTAATGACCCTATGAGATATCATGAATCAATCAAAGAAGTTCAAAAGAATGAAAAAAAATGGAAGAAAATGTAAAATGCCTCATGGGAAAAACTGACCTGGAAAATAGATCCATGAGAGACAATATCAGAATCACTGGACTACCTGAAAGCCACAATCAAAAGGAGGACCTGGGCAGCATCTATCGAGAAATTATCAAGGAAAACTGCCATGATGTCCTGGAACCAGAAGTCAAAATTGGCATTGAAAGAATCCGCCAATCACCTCAGGAAAGAGATTCCAAAATAAAAACTCTATGGAAGATAACAGTCAAATTTCGGAACTAACAGGTCAAGAAAAAAATACTGCAAACGGCCAGAGAAACAGCTCAAATATTGGGAGGTCACAATCAGGATCACACAGGACTTGGCAGCTGCAACTTTAAAAGATTAGAATTCATGGAACATGATAATCCAGAGCGCAAAGTAGCTAGGACTACAGCCAAAAATCACTTACCCTGCAAAATAAAGCATAATACATCAAGGGGAAACATTGTCATTCAATGAAATAGAAGAATTTTAAGCCTTCACGAGGAGAAGACCAGAACTAAACCAAAATATGACCTCCAAAATCAAGACACAAGAGAAGCATAAACATTCAAGAAGAGAAAAGAAAACATAAGGGATTCAACAGAGATAAACTGTTTACATCCCTACATGAGAAGATGATACTTGTAATCCTTAAAAAATGTACCAGCAATAGTATGGCAAGAAGGACTGTACATAGAGAGTATAGGTATAAGGCAAATTTGAGGGAATGACAAAAAGTAAATAAGGGATGAGAAAGAGGAGTACACTGTGTACAGAATGAAGGGAGAGGTGGAATGGAGTAAATTATTTCAGATGAAGAGGCATGTAAGAATTATAGTGGAGGAGAAGATGGGAAGATGGACTATGAGCTTCCTTTAAGCCTTACTCTCATCAATATTGGCTCCAAGAGGGAATCATATACACAATCAGTTGAATATAGAAATCTATCTTACCCAACAAGGAAGTAGAAGAGGAGGAGTTCAAGTAAATGGAGAGTGGGAGGACTGACAGAAGGGAGGACAGATCAGAGGAGGTGGTAGACAGAAGCAAAACACTGGTGAGCAGGGAAAGGCTGAAAGGAGAGAGAGGACAAACAGGGATGGAAATAGAATGGAAGGAAATACATAGGTAGTAATCATAACTGTGAATGTGAATGGGATAACTCTTCCTTAAAATACAAGTGAATATCAGAGTACATAAAAAACTAGAATCTTACAATATGTTGCTTACAAGAAACACACTTGAAGCAGAGAGACACACACAGAGTAAAGGTAAGGGATTGGAGCAGAATTTATTATGCTTCAGCTGAAGAAAAAAAAAGCAAGGGTAGAAATCCTGATCTTAGACAAAGTAAAAGTAAAATCAGACCTCATTAAAAGAGATAAGGAAGGAAACTGCATCTTGCTAAAAGGTACCATAGACAATGAAGAAATCAAATTAGAAGGGTGAGGAATAATCTACCTGCCAGATCTATGGGGAAGGGGAAGAATCCATGACCAAACAAGAGCTAAAGAGTCTTACAAAATACAGAAGAGAAAATTTTGATCACAGAGAGATAATTTTGATCACCTTAAATTAAAAAGCTTTTATACAAAACAAAACCAATGCAACCAAGATTAGAAGGAAAGCAGAAAGTTGGGAAACAATTTTTACTGCCAGTGTTTCTGATAAAGGCTTCATTTCTAAAATATATAGAGAGAACTGAGTCAAATTTATAAGAATACAAGTCATTCATTCCCCAATGGATAAATGGTCAAAGGATAAGAACAGGCAGTTTTTAGAAGAAATTAAAGCCATATATAGACATCTGAAAAAAATGCTCTAAATCACTATTAATTAGAGAAATACAAATTAAAACAGCTCTGAGGTACAACCTCACAACTATCAGATTGGCTAATAAGACAGAAAAGGAAAATTAGAAATGTTGGAAAATATGTAGGAAAATTGGAACATTGATGCATTGTTGGTGGAGTGAACTGATTCAGCCATTCTGGAGAGCAATTTGGAACTATGCCCAAAAGGCTATAAATCTGTGCATACTTTTTGATCTAGCAATACCACTTCTAGGTTTGTATCCCAGAGAGATACAGGGAAAAATGGGCAAAGGACCCACATATACAAAAATATTTATAGCAGTTCTTTTTGTAGTGGCAAAGAATTGTAAATTTAGGGGATGCCCATCAACTGGGGAATGGCTAAACAACTTGTAGTACATGAATGCAATGGAATACTACTATGCCAAAAGAAATGATGAGCAGGCAGATTTCAGGAAAACTTGGAAAGACTTACAAGAATTTATATTTAGTGAAGTAAGAAGAACCAGGAGATCACCATCAACAGTTAGAGCAACAGTGTGCACTGATCAACTTTGACAGACTTAGCTCTTCTCAGCAATAAAAGGATCCAAGATTATTTCAAAAGACTTTGTATAGAAAATGCAATCCATACCCAGAGAAAGAACTATGGAGTCTGAATGCAGATTGAAGCATACTATTTTCTCTTTTTTGTTGCTGTTTTTTTTCTTTCTCCTGGTTTTTCCCTTTTGTTCTGATTCTTCTTTCACAACATGACTAATGTGAAAATATGCTGAATATAATTATATGTGTATAGCCTTTACCAGATTGTTTGACATCTTGGAGAGGGGGGAGGTAAGAGAGGGAGGGTGAAGAAAATTTTGGAACTCAAAATCTTATAAAAGTAAATGTTGAAAACTATCTTTAAATGTAATTGGAAACAATAAAATACCACTAAGGGGAAAAAAGAAGGAAAGCAGAAAGCTGAGAAACAATCTTTATAGCCAGTGTTTCTGATAAAGGCTTCATTTCTCAAATATGTAGAGAACAGAGTCAAACTTATGAGAATACAAGCCATTCCCCAATTGACAAATAGTCAAAGGATATGAACAGGCAGTTCATATAGACATATGAAGAAGTGTTCCAAATCACTTTTGATTAGAAAAAATGCAAATTAAAACAACTGCGAAATATCACCTCACACAAGCAGATTGGCTAATATGAGAAAAAAAGGAAAGTGATAGATGCTGGAGAAAAAAATAAGAAAATTGGGACAATAATGCACTAATAGAATTTGAATTGATCCAACCATTCTGGAGAGCAATCTGGAACTAAGCCCAAAAAGCAACCAAACTGTTCATATCTTTCGATCCAGCAATACCAGTACTAGTTCTGTATCCCAAAGAGATCATAAAAAAGGGAAAAGAACATGTACAAAAATACAGAAGCTCCATTCATGGCGTCAAAATATTGGAAATTGAGGGGATGCCCATCAATTGGGGAATGCTTGAATAAGCTGTGGTATATGAATATAATGGAATACTATTGTGCAATAAGAAGTGATGAACAGGCAGATTTCAGAAAAACCTGGAAAGACTTGTATGAACTGAGACAAAGTGAAATGAGCAGAACCAAGATAACATTGTATGGTATTAGCAACATTGTGTGATAATCAACAGGAATGACTCAGTTCTTCTCAGCAACATGACAAAGGATTGATGAAGGAAAATGCTATCCATATACAGATAAAGAACTGATGGACTCTGAATGCAGATCAAAGCACATTTGTTTCACTTATTTTATTCTCTCTTGTGTTTTTTTTTCCTTTTGATCTGTTTCTTCTTCCACAACTGTGATGAATATGGAAATATTTTTATATGATAGCACATGTATAAACTATATAAAACTGCCTACAATTTTTAGGAGAGGGGTGGGAGGTAGGGAGAAAAATTTGGAACTCAAAATCTTTTAAAAATGAATACTAAAATTTTTCTTGATATGCATTTGCGAGGGAAAATTAAAATACTATTTATAAACATAAAAATGTTTCTTTGCCAAGGCAAAATAATTTCTCTACTACATTTCTCTGCGTAGTAATTTCTTGTCTTTATAGACAAGTATAGTTCGTACTGGGGAAAAATGACCTACATTAGGGTAAAAAAGAGGATATAGATGCAAGAGTTAATGCAAAATCCAGAATCTAGGAAGACAGACCTAGAAACAGAGAAATGATGAGAATAGTATTTACTCAGTCCTTACCACTTAGGCTGGGCAAACTTTTCCCCAGGCTCTACCCCACTCAAGCTAAGCTAGTTTTTCCTCGAAAGATACTGAAATCATCCTCAAGATTTAATTGCCCCAAAGAACTAAGGCTTGAACCATTCAAGAAGCTTCCTGTTGGCTAAGTACAAAAACCAGTAATGAGGAATCAGGAGATCCTCCCTTGATACCAGTGCCCAACCATGGCAAAGGAAGAGGCAAATAAGCACTATCCAACTGAATAAATGCTATATCTATGCAGAATATCTTTTCATGATATGGTTAAGAAAACAAACTGTGATATGGTTTCATTTGGCAATATTCTAAATTTGAACCATTGGACTAGCCTGAATAAGGTCTGGACTATAGGGATGACAGGTTTTTAAGGGAAAACATTTCTGTTTTGAAAAGTAACTTATTTTCAAGATGTGTCATTATTAATGCTCTGTTTTCTTTACATCATTGTTATTTTCCAATGCCCTCCTCCCTAACCCCCTGCCAAAAAATGGACCCTTTTTTGTAAGAAAGATATGCAGTCAAGTGAAACAAGCACACACACTGGACATGCCCAGTCATGTATGCCTCACTCTTTACCTATATTCTTCCATCTTTCTCCTGAGATTTTGGAAGCATTTTTTATCCTCGGTCCTCTGAAGTCACGTTTAGTTACTGTACTGATCAGAATTGAATCCCTGGGCTTTTGATAAACCATGGTTACCTCTGCTGCTACAATCCACATGTTCATCTTTTTGTTGGGTTTTAATTTGAATGTGTGTGGGGAAAGAAAATAAAAGTTAATCAGGAAAAGAAAAAAAAAGAGTTCTAAATCCTTTCAATATTGTTTTCCTGTACACTGCACTGTGGTCGTCATGTAAATTATTCCCCATACTTACTTCACTCTGCATAAGTTTATACAAGTTTGATGATGTAATTTCCTTCAAATGCCATTTCTGTCAAAATGAAAGTCACCATTAGTATACCTCTGTCAAAGGTGACACACATACATTCATATATACATTTGTATATATACACATATATGTGTATATATATATACACATATATATGAACAGTGAATGGATTTGAGATGGGATTTTTTTATGTGATTTTACTTTTTACCCCCTCTAACAAGCTTTCCTTTTCATATTTTTTGAAGACATACATCCAGGAAAATAATTACATTAAATGTAATATTTTGATTCTAACTGAATAGAGCCTAAATGATAGCAGGCACTCATGAGTGAAATACTGAATAGTAACTACAGATGTTTCTTGATAGACCCTGAACATTCTTTTAAAAAAAACTTAGCTCTACAGTACAAAGTACAGAAAGGGCCGCAAATTATTCTCAGCTTTTAGGACTGACCATGTTCACAGAATTACCAGTTTTCTGTAAAACACAAGACTTGATTATGTAAAACATTAGAAGGGAAAGTAATCTTTGCTCTAAAATGAAAATACTAAAAAATAAATTGCTTCTTGCTAAAATAGGACTCATGTTTTGTTAAGCTATGGTAGTTTCTTTTTTTACAAGTGAAATAAATACAGATTAAATAAAGACTTTAAAAGAGGGATGCCAGAGTCTATACACCCAGTGGGTTACAGATGTCAGAAAGTAGTGGCAGACAGCCACTCCACTTCCTCCCATGTCCAAAAAAATATTTGGAAGGAAAACCCAAAAGGAAAGAAATCTGACAGACATGTTCTCTTTGGAGTTTCCTGCCTCCTTATTTGCCAAGCCTCAGAGACCCCATCCTTTGTTAATAAAGTTCACCAAAAAAAGACTTTATGAAATGTCAAGTTCATGGAATGATCTTTATATAATAAAAGAATTTCTATGTAGTTTGAGTTTCCTGCCATATGCATTTTCCTACAGTGTTCTCTCTCTCCTCTAATATTCTTATAACATTTTGTCTGGATCTCTTCTTTGTCATTACCATTTTCTACCTTTTGTCGTATTTATTTCTGTATATGATGTATCTTTCCTATTAAAAATAATACTAGTGTAGCGCGTTAAGTTTTGCACAGTACTTTATATAAATTAATTCATTCCATTCTCTCAAGAACCCTTTGAGGTAGGTGCTATTACGTCACTTGTGTAAGGCCACACAACTAGTAAATGTCTGAGGAAAGATTTGGAAGTTAGAGTAAAGTCATCTTGATTTCATCTTTAGCATTATATCCACTCCCTAAGTGTTTAACTTTTGCCTGCAAAACTTCTGAATGCAACCTGACTAAAATGTAATTGGGAAATATTTAACAAATTCTTTTAAAAATACAATGCACATAATAGTAATTTTTCATTTTTCTAAGTCAGAGTGGATCCATTTCTTTTTGTTTGTAAACACGGTCCTACACCACCTAGTTTAGATGATAAACATGTAGGACAGACACAGTGTCATCTCACATCTTTGTATTCCCAGTACTGGTATATCTCTTTGTATGTTGGCGGGCAATTCATCAGTGTTTGTTATTGGGAAAATTACCTAGAAAGCCACATGAAACATTTGCTATAAGCAATAAACACACGGGTGAAGAGACTAAGCTCAACACAAAAAACCCAAAATTCATGCTTGGACACAGATTTGCCAGGCAGCCTTTAGAACGTCAGCACATCAGCAAACTGGTTGTTTCTATTCCTTTTCTTGGACAGTGGCAAAATTACATACATTAAAAAAAACACATATACAAAGCACTAAAGCTAAGGCCAACTTTTGTGGCCTTCATAACAATAGGAGAGAAGATTAAAAGATGGGTTTCAAAAGTTTGCAGTTACTAAAATTGCACCCTGATATAAGTAGGAGAAAAAAATGCCACAAACCGGAAGAATTAGCAGCTGAAATGAAATACCTTTGTATTGACTCACTGAAGAGAACTCATCTTTCTAGTATCTAGGAACTAAATATATGTTGGTGACAATAGGAAACCATTCATGATGTATATTCTCTGTGTATATACATGTATATGTATATGTCAAGAAAAAGATATGTGTGTACATAGATATATGTGTGTGAATATATGTAGTATACATTATATTTATGTATGACATAGTATACACGTTACACATTTTTCAGATAGATAAAAAATTCCGTGACCTAATGTGGTAATTCAGCTGGAATGAAATCAGTCGTAGTTGTGGTACTTCTGAGATCATGATATTCCATGAGCTTCAATGATATAACATCACTATGAGAATATTGTTAAAGAGATGGGACTGATCGATTTACTTATTTATGGCCAGGGAACTATTTGGGATCATGGTAAGTGCTGTATGATTTTCCAAGTACAAGCAAGCTATGAGCTCAGTGATGGACTTATTATTATCTGTGGTCCAGGGACCAGCCTAGCTGACTTTGATGAAATTTGTCACCAGGATAACCACAGGGTAATAATATTTTCAGCCATATCAGTCAATTAATAAGCATTTATTAAGCTCCTACATGAAAGGCACTGTACTAGGCACACACAATGCCTAATAACTGATTACTACATGAGTTTTTAACCTGAGGTCCATGTATTCACAAAAGGTCTGTGAATGATTTCAGAAAGGAAGTCAACATGGATGGAAAATTAAAATAATGCTTTATTTCAATTTAATTGGTTTCCTTTGTAATCCTATTTTATCATACGCATTTAAAAATATTGCTCTAAGGAGGATTCCATAGGCTTCACCAGACTGTTAAAGCGGTCTGTGAAACAAAAAATGTTAAGAACTGACTTTTAGTCTACTATGTTATAGAGAGATTGTGATCTATGTGGGTGGAAAATAGCAACAACAGTGATATTACTGTTCCCTGAAGTACTGAAAATTAAAGCAATATTCAGTAGTTCAAAATACTTTTGATAGACAAAGGAACTGAAGATCAGGAGAGCCAAAAATGTATCAAGGCCAGATGGAGAGTCTATGAGCCAGGAAGGTCCGGAAGGATGTTGAACAGAAGCATTGAGAAAAAGCAAGCTGTCAGGGAACACAGCTGTATAAGGATTAACAGTAGGTGTAAAAATACAAAAATGAAATGCAGTATTTCTTCACTTTAGATCAGTACTTCTCAACCTTTACATCTTATAGTATTCCTCATCCTTATTGCTATAGCTTAAATATCTGTTCCACTGTCCAAATATCAATTCTGCTTCCTTTCAGCATCATCACAGTTTGTAATGGCAAAGAGGAAAATAACACTGAAAGGGGGCATACAGGATGAAAACTCTCAGTATCACTACCCCTAGATAGTTGTTTGGAGCTCACTTACCTCCCCAATCACTTTCTCAGGCAATATCTGTGTTTTTTGGAAGAATCTAATAATTTTAATTTCATATATATATATATGTATATAGTGTGTCAAACACATGGCCTAAAGGTCACACGCTGCCCAAAACACTCCTGGGTGTGGGCCAAAGAATTTAAAATGTAACTGGGAAGTATTTAACAAAATAAATAAAAAATACAGAAAATAAATAAAACTATTCAACAAAATAAACAAAATGAAACAGATAATAATTACATTTTAAAAACTAAGTCGATATGTAGCCCACAGGTATCCTTATGTACCTTTGCTAGCTCCTATTTCTATATGAGTTTGACACCAGAACTATAGAGGTTGCTAGTATAGTAGCCTCTGAAGTTGGGATTATTGCCTGACAAGAAAGCTGATAGGTCTTTCTGAGTTGGAGTAATTGTTTAACAATCTTATCTGTTCTAATGCAAGACATTGCAATTAACGTGTATGCTGTTTTTCCCCTCAAAACCTATGATTTTTTTTTTCCACATAGGGATTCTCCAGTCAGAAAAACCCCTTAAGCATGCAAATCAGCAACGATTCTGAACTTTTCATCTTTTGGAACATTAAGAATAACTTGCTAAGGTCATATAACCAGTATGTCGGGGGCGGGGGGGAACCTGAAACTGAAAATAAATGAAGAGATTATAGAACAGCTAGCTTAATTAATGAGTTCAAGTCAGTAGACCTATACAAACCAGATCCCAGGATCCTGAAAGTCTTCATTGTTGATGCATTATAGGTGATTTTCAAAAAATCAAAGAAATATTGTGGAGGTAGAAACGATAAGATTTTCAACTTATCGGATATATGTGGTGGGAGAAAGTGAGCATTTGAAAATGACACTAAGATTGTAAATCTGAGTTCCTGGAATGACAATGGTACGTGCAATTGAAATATGGATGACTGAAAACAGGGGAGGCCTCACAGTCATCACTATACTTCCAGCCTAGGCATGACAGGGAGACTCAATCCCAGACGCACTTGGTCCCATTACTACTTCTACTACTACTACTACCACCACCACCACCACTACTACTAGTACTTACAGAAGTAGTAGTAATGGGGCAGCTAGGTGGTGCAATGAGTAGAGCACCGGCCCTGGAGTCAGGATTTACTAGCAGTGTGACCTTGGGCAAGTCACTTAACCCCAATTGCCCTGCCTTCCCCCTTGAAAAAAAAAAGTAGTAGTAATAAATATAGTCAAGAAAATTCAGAAAAAAAACACAATTTTTAGAATCACAGAACCAAACAATTTAGATCAAGAAAGAACTGTCTTCCAAATTTTACAAATGAAGAAACTGAAATCCAAAGAAATAGTAAATGATTTGTTCAAAGTTAGTAACCAGTGCTATGATTAAAACTTGAGTATCTAGCCTCTAAGTATAATGCTCTTTTTATACCTGGCTACAGGGATATAAGCATTATTCAGGGAATTCTTAAAATGTATAGCTAGACCCCCATGGTCTAAGATTCTGTAGGGGAAGCTAGTTTAATAGAGACAGTCTATCAAAAAGAGAAATTTTGATGATACATATTTAGATTATCTCTTTGAAGAACAGATCTTCCATTCCTATGACTTTTCACATGCATTCAGCCATGCCTTCAATACTTTCCACTTCACTTCTGCCTCCTGGTTTCCCGTGGCTTTCTCAAGACCCAGCTCTCGGCCTCCTGCTAGAGATCTCTCCTAGTCACTCCTGGCCATTCCATGAAAGCACAATGGAAATTAAAGTGTTTAAACTTTAATTGAAATTGTATAACCTTCTTGAATTAAAGACAATGGCTGCTCCTGTTTTGACGTCAGACCTATGGGTTTCCACAGTCAGTTTTAACTTCATTAAACCAGCATTTCTATTAAGAAAGTGTGCCTCAAAAAATAAGATTTTGTTAAACCTCTGACAAAAAAAATCATTTTTTTACTAGGATTGTCTCTCACTATTAAGAACATTCTGAAAATTCCAAAAGCTCCAATTGTGTAGCCCAGGCCCCTGGGGTAAGAAAGAACAGGACCGAGGATTAAGAAACACAGAAATGAAAGGGAAGAAGAGGACAGGGAAAATGATTAGAGGAGAAAGTAAGCCTGTATCCAAGAAGCCAGGGATGTATGAGGAACTTAGAGCTAATATTAAAAAAAAAAGATAAGAAAGCCAGCTGGAACAAGAGAAAGTAAGAGCCAAGAGGAACCCAAGTTGTAGCAAGTATTGAAGAATAAAGAGAACAGGAAATTTCTTGAACCTTTATAATCTCAAGACTATTATATTATAGTCCAGAGACAGGACGTGTGTGTGTGTGTGTGTGTGTGTGTGTGTGTGTGTGTGTCAGAGAGAGAGAGAGGTCTTCCTGGGAATATCAGTGAATTAGGCCAAAGAACTAATGGGAATAACAGAAAATGTGGGAAATACAGGAGGAGACTGAATCCTCTTTAACCAATGTGAATATATTTTAAGAATCCTTAGGATGGGAAAACCCCTCAAATTCTTGGACTGTTACCTGGTAAAGGGAGAAAGAAGAGATGAGGTTTGCAAAGATATGTCCACTTTTCTCCTTTATCTCACTCTTGCTTTCGTATCTCCTTCTAAACTTTTGGTTATATGTTGATAGTATTGTGCTGAATAATATCCAATCTTATTTAGTAAAGTAGAGTGGAGGGTGGGGCAAGATGCTTTAATAGGAATTCATGTGAAAGACAGTATGGTACAGCAAACGGAAAGCTGGCCTTGAAAAAGCCAGGAAGACCTGGGCTCAATTCTTTTCTCTAAAACATATTGGCTGTGTGCCCCTGGGCAAGTCACTTAACCCTGTTTGCTTCAGCTTACTTATCTGTAAAAATGGGCTGGAGAAGGAAATGGCAAACCACTCCACTGTCTCTGCCAAGAAAATCCCAAATGGGGTCATCGAGAGTCAGACACAACTGAAATGCCTGAACAACAACAGGCTCTCTAGGCAACGCTCTAAAACTGAATTACAGATAATGAGCTGACCTGCATTGTTAGATGGAGTTTCCTGATTTGAACTTCCTTAGAGTAATCAAATAACAGGCCCAATACCTATCTATGCCCAGCAGATGAGTCACACTTCTGACCCCTATTGAGTTTATGATCAACTGCATTCACTTTAATGTTGATTGAGACTATATTAACATTATGAAAGTTAACACTGCATTATAAGAAACATGGGTTCTAGGTCAAGGGAAGTAAAAATGTTACCACAGTCTGTGCCATTTCAACCATATCTAGAAGATTCTGCCCAATCTGTGCATCACACTCCAGGGAGGACACTGTTAAACTGGAGGCTAACCCAGAATACTGAATGAATTTGGAAACTACGTCAAATGAAGAATGTTTGGGGGAAACTATGGAAGAATTAGCCTGAAAAGAAAGA
The DNA here is from genome assembly GCA_028646595.1 of Phalanger gymnotis. Classification (NCBI taxonomy): domain Eukaryota; kingdom Metazoa; phylum Chordata; class Mammalia; order Diprotodontia; family Phalangeridae; genus Phalanger; species Phalanger gymnotis. The sequence continues at coordinate 181,207,099 of CM053627.1, read as the reverse complement.
AAAAAAGGCAAGGGATCTGTGGAGTGGGGTGGGGTATAGAGAATAAAATACAAGTGTATCAATAATGTAGAATTGCTATGATGTCTGTGGAAAGGTAGATTTTTTTTTTGTTGGTTTGTTAAGATATAAATAGGGAAAAAATAAAACCAGAATATAATGAAACCAAATGATATAGCTGTATAAATTTTTACTATATATATTATTCTCAGTTCTCTAACTTAGATAGAAAAATATTCAGTGGTTAATAAGTTTATCATCATAAAGAAACCTGTCCAACTTGACATTAAAAATTACCTAAAATAAATATTTTATTAATTTTTATTTCTCCCCATAATATTATGGAATTTTCAAAATTTGCAATATTTTAATCACTTCAAGCAACTCTTATCTTGTTAGGTACCTCAATATAGGTTTTTATTTTCCTAATGTCTTTCCTTGGCCCTTTACTCATTTTATAAAACTCAGAATTTTTTGTCAAAATAGCACACAGACTATTATATGCTGCTGGAACACGTCCTTTGAGCTCCTTGCAGACATAAAGGACTTTCAAGCAAGGATTAATTCTTTCTATAGAGCTTAATTATGCTTCCTGAGAAGCAAAAGAGATGCATATAACATACTGTAATGGAAAAAGCCTAGTATAAAATTGAGTTAGGATTCTGAATTCTATTTCTGACACTTAGAAAATAAGTGATTATGGATGTCACATAAAAACTCTCAACTTCAGTTTTCTTCCTGTAAAATGAGGTTAATTAATACCTACAGTGTTTTTAAAATAATTTTTATTTTTCCCTATTGTTTTCGTGATTATCAAATCAAGCAAAGGAAATAAGCATTTATTAAGCTCCTACTATATGCGAGGAACTAAATTAAGAACTACAGATGCTTCATTACTGTTGAGTCATTTCAGTCATGTCAGACTCTGTGTGACCCCATTTGAGGTTTTCTTGGTAATAACACTGGAGCGGTTTGCCATTTCCTTCTCCAGCTCATTTTACAGATAAGGAAACTGAGCAAACAGGGTTAAATGACTTGTCCAGGGTTACACACCTGTACTGGTAATTAGAGTGGGACTTTTTTACTGTTTTCTCTTTTGGAGCACTGTTGTAATCAAGTGGCTTTGGTAAGTCTGGACTTTGTTTCTTTGATTAAATCGGGAGTCTTTGATGACCTGCTTACGTCAAGGGAAAGCCTAGTTCACATAGGTTTGAGTCTCATGGTTGTGACGCCCTTTGACCCTGAACAGGGTATATAAACTCAGAGGTCAGCATTTTGCTGGGGACCCTCACTCACTGGAAGACTGTCATGTGATTTGACCAGATGAGAGTCTGAGTAGCCACTGGAGCCCTCTGGCTTTGAAAATCCGGATGTTGGTGCCTCTCTCTCTCTCTCTCTCTCTCTCTCTCTCTCTCTTTGGTCAGACTGCTAGAGGCCTGTCTGTTGATAACTGTGTCTGTTTGCTCGGTTTGTATTGTTTCTGTTTGTAATTTCTGTTTGTATTTGCTCTGAAGTTCAGGGTGTTGGCTTTTCCCCCTGAACTAAGTGAATGATATATGTATGTTTGATTAAAGTGAGATTGTTAACCCCTTAAAGTTGCTTTCCTTAGAAAAGCAGAACAAAGAGTCTGTGCTAGCAGCCTTCCTGTGTGCTGATATTGTTGGTCTTACGCCCCCACAGCAACTGCTAGACACACTGTTACAACATCCAGTAAGTATCTGAGTCCAGATTTGAACTTTATTTCTTCCTGACTCTAGGCCCAGAGAGCTATGCACAGTGACACCTAACCGAGGATGCAAAGAAAGGCAAAAGATAGTCTCCCTGCTCTCAAGAAGTTCAGTTTACTGGGACAGACAACTTTCCAGGAAAAAAAAAAGTGTTTGTGTATATGTATGTAAACAGGATAAATTGTAGACAATAATCAGAGGAAAGACAATAGTGTAAAGGAGGTTCAGAAAAGCCTTCTTGCAAAAGATAGTCTTTTATCTGGAACTTGAAGGAAGTCAGGAAAACCAAGAGAATATTTTAGGCATAGGGGACATGCAGTGAATATGCCCACAATCAGAAAACGGAGTATCCTCACCAAGGAATAACAAGGAAACCATGTCACTAGCTTACAGGATTGTTGTGAAGATCATATAAGATAACATGGAAAATACTTAGCAGTCTTTAAAGTATCACATAAGTACATATTATCAAAGTTGTTTTTCATTATAATGTTGGTACTGTGTGTGTATATGTATGCATACATATGTATGTGTGTGCATGTATATGTGTGTGTCTTGGTTTTTTGTCTGTGTCCCCAGAGCTGAGCACAGTGCCTTGCACACAGTAAGCACTAAATAAATGCTTTTCTATCCATTCACTCATAAATTCTAGACGTGTTTGTAAACATGTGTGTGTGTGTGAGTGTGCATAGAAACACACGTTGGCTTGGTAATACAAGTTATCCTGATCTACATCTGAATCACTGGCCATATTTTCATATTCCTTTCTACAAAATGGTGGACGCTGCTTGCTTTCTTCCTGTCACTCATCAAGAAATTGAAATATTCTGTGCTCACTCTGAGAATCATGATATATTAACACAGGTCATTATTTACATTAATAGAAAAATAAACACTTCCAGAATCTTCTATGATCATAAATAGTTCACCCTAGAATTTAACATTTCAGACTAAACTTGACATCTCTGATACCACATATTTGAAAGGCTGTTATGAGAACTGATCTAGTGGGAAAATGATTTTATTCTGAAGGTTTGTACTACTATAGAGAGTTGGATACTAGTGTTTTGAAAAGGACCATTGTTGAGGAAAATATTATCTAGGATAAGGCATTGGAAGGTTGAATTATTTGATGAGAAACACCATAGCTATTTCATAAGCCCATTAGAGTCCCCAATCCAGTGAATCACACATTGTTATGTTTTCCCAGTTCCTAAATTTTTGTTATCCCCTTCGACCTATGACTAAAGTTTTCAGACTCATTTACAATGGAAAGAATCCTCGTTTTCTGTTTCTTTCCCCTTGGAACATTCCTACTCCATCCCTATTCCAAAGATACACCAGCTTTTGACCCTGTAAATATTTGGAGAGACCTCTACATGAACCACCAAGGACCCTTAGGGATCCCTAGATCCCAAATTAGGTTAAAAAATATTAATCCGTAAAGCCATCTGAGGCTATGAGAAATGATGTCTGATACATTTCTGTCACAAAAAGAAAGTATATACTTGTGGGAAAAGCACTAAATTTGGCATCAAGGAACCTGAATTCTCATTCTGGTTCTCCTATCATGTGCGTGCAACTAATTCCTTGGCACTTTAATTCACTTTACCCTTACTTCAGTTTACCTTTCAGAGATGCTAAAATGTTAAAGGAAACACTTTTTAACTTCTATATGCTGGTGATTAAATTACTTCGTAAGGTTCTCTAACCTTTCTAGTTTTCTTACACCTTAAGTCTCCCCTTCCCATTTACTCTGTGAACTAATGACGCTGGCCTCCTTTCCATTCCTTGAACATGACATCAATTTCCCTACGCCAGGTATTTTTGCTGGCTGTTCCTCATGCATGGAACTCTGTCTCTTCTTCTTCATCTCCTCCTCCTGGCTTCTTTGTCTTCTTTCAAGTCCTCTTTAAAATCCTACCTTCTATGGGAAGCCTATCCTCATTTCCCTTAATGCTAGGTCCTTACATCTGTTGATTTTTTCCAACTTACCTGGACATTGTTTGTACATAGGTGTTTGCTTATCTTCAAGAGCAACAGCTTTCTTTTGCCTTTATTTGTTATTAGCACATTGCCCGGCATATGGTAGGCACTTAATAAATGTTACTTGATTTACAGACTGACTAACTTGAATCACTGAAATCATTTTGTAACACACAACAGATCCATAATTACCACAAAATGGGTAGACTGGTTTGTATTCAGTCTAGAGTGGTGATCAGAAAACCCCCTGAAGAGACTGACGTAAAACATGAATTTTATAAGGATCATTATGCGTATAATAGCCCAAAATATTGAGCTGTTCTTTGTGATCTTATCTGTACATAAAAAATACTGGACACAAGATATGTAATGTGGCATATGTAAGCATTCAGGTACAGTATTAAAACTTTTAAAGTACGTGTATATATGTGTGTGTGTGTGTGTGTGTGTGTGTGTGTGTGTATACATATATACCTATACTTTAGCTCTCCAAGCTGAGGAACTAGATTCTATAATTCAATCCAGGCATTGTTAGGCTCTAAGGAACTAATTCATCCTGACCAAACTGACTAAAAAAAACAAGAATGAAAATGTATTTATTTTAATAACAAATATTATAGATAGAAAGGCAGAATGTTATTTGTAAAAACAATACTGAAATCTGGAATCAAAGAAACTTGGGTTCATTCTTTGCCTCTTAACATTTTACTTGCTGTGTGACATTCAGCAAATCACATACTTTTTTTGATACTCAGTTTCCTCATTTGTAAAAGATGGGGAAAGGAATACCTATGGTACTGAACTCACTACATTGTTATATGGATCAAATGGGAGAATTGTGCAAAGCACTTTTATAACATAATATAATATAGTGGTAGCAGCAGCAACAGCAGCGGTAGTAGTAGTTGTAGTAGTAGGTAGTAGTAGAGCTGATAGTCGTAGTAGTCGTCGTCTTAGTAGTGATTACAAAAATGACAACTGCTGAGATGACTAAAATACTCATGGCTGGTCAGGACATTGTCTTTCAAACTGGGAAATCTATTTGGAAAATGAAATTAATAATAGAAAACTACTCAGGTTACCCATAGAGTAAGAATATAGGAAATTGGATCATTTTACTACAAAGTGCCATTTAACCCTTTATTGTTTGAAGCGTTCTCTACCATTTTTCTTCTTTTTCTTTTTTTTTTTTTTGAATTTATCACTCCTACATATGATAACAAGATCATTTTGGAGGTGAAGATATGGAAATGTAAGTAAGAGTGAACCTCTCCAACTGTCAGCCATAAGAACATAGATGCCCTGCACAAACATACTGACCCTTCTCATTACTTTCCAATTTTCTTTTCTTCAAAGAGGCTCAAAAGGTTTTCTTGAGCTTAATGGAATATGTAATAGATTTTAAAGTATTTGGAAGAGTTGGGTTAACAATAACAATAATAATATTTATATATCACTGCTATGTGCCACGCACTGTACTAAACACTTTGCAATTATTATTTCATTTGAACCTCACAACCTAGAGAGGTGGGTGCCATTATTATGCCCATTTTACAGATAGGGAAACTGAGGCAGAGTTTAAGTGACTTGCCCAGGGTCACACTACTGGAATTTGAACTCGGGTCCTGATTTCCTGAGCCAGGCATTTTGTCCACTATTCCACCAAGTTGCCTTGTTTAAATGCTGTTTATAACCTGTGTGACCTTGGTCAAGTCCTTTAGCTTCTTTGGGCCTCAGTTTCCTCACATAAAATAATGAATGGATTCGTCTAGACTCTAAATCATGGATAAGCTCCCTGCCAGCTCTGATTCTCATGATCCTAATGTGAATCTTGTGGTTCTGATTCACCCTTTGCTGTATTGAGTAACTCATCACTTCTGCTAACATGACTATTGCAGAGCTCTTGGGAGAGGCAGAAAGTATCAAACACTGCTCATCCATTGACCCTCCACTGGCTTAGCAATTCACAAAAAGTATCAGGAAAGAGCAAAGCAATAGGCAATCCAATTCCCATAAGGTTCAGACCCTAGGTCAACAAAGAGGAAAAAAAATAAAGTAGACAAAAAAAAAGAACAGTAAAGAAGGAAGTTGGTTTTTGGTTTTGTTTTGTTGTGTTTTAATTCTGCCTTTCCGGATGTCAATTCTTCATCTGTAAAATAAAGAGACTGGACTAGATGATCTCTAAAGTGCCTTTCAGTTCAAAACACCTTGATCCTATGATCACCCCAGCTTAAGCTAAGGGTGTTGGGGGCTGTCATCAAGCTGTGACTGTGACTAGTTTGCTATGCACTGGATAGTAGTGATATATTGTTTTAAGTAATAGGTGATCTAAAATTTTTAAAACCTAAACGATTATCTTTTTGGTGTATCCACTGTAAACAGAATGTATGCTAAAAGGTTTAGCTTCTAGGAAGTAAAGGATGAAACACTTCCTCTCAACAGAGAGGTAGGAGACAAGGGGCTAGAAATGCTGTATATGCTACCATATGAGTTGAATAGTTTGGCTTCTTTTGTTAAAAAAAAAAAAGATTCTATTGCTTAGCATGGGGGATATCAGGGCATGACTATGTAGTAAAAACAAAATGCATCTATAAAACAAAAATAAATGAAAGGTGCAATCTCTAGGGTAGGGGTTCTTAATTAGAGTCCCTGGATAGATTTTAGGGAGTTCATGAACTTAGATGGGAAAAATGCATCTGTATTTTCACTAAACTCTAATTGAAATTTAGCATTTCCTTCAATTATAAAAGTAGGCAACAATATTCATGGGTCCATAAGTTTCACAAAATTTTCAGAGGTCCTTCAGAGAAAGAGAGAGAAGGAGAGAGAGAGAGAGAGAGAGAGAGAGAGAGAGAGAGAGAGAGAGAGAGAGAGAGTGTGTTAAAAGCCCTTGATTTAGGGTCAGTTAAAAATACCTCACTTTATGTATTTCTTAGCAAAACTTTCATTTGCCATATGCAACAGAAAACTAAGTTTGTGCTCTGAATGCTTGATTTACTGTATCGTCTAAATTAGTGGAGTTGAAAGTAATATTTTCTCAAGATCATCCTTGTTAAAAAGAATTACAAAATGAAAATACAAACTGCATAATTATCTTGATGTAGTTATATATCTGTGTGACTTACTATCTGACTAAATTTATCCACCAAAAGTTAATAATTAGTAAACTTAATAAAATTGCTCTTAAGAAATCAAGTTAAGATTTTGTTTCACATTATTTCTTTATACCATGAGAATTAAAAAGCCATATGAACTACTGATATCCCTAACCCACTTATATTTTGCATGATAATTGACCTATGTAATGTGCTTTCATTTCCCTATCATTTCGGCTTATTTTTTAAGAAAAATAAATAAATTTCCATACATATTTTTTCTCCTTCAATTACTAGTCCTAGTAGGGGTATGTGTGTGTGTTGAAGACAAGGCTTTTTTAAATGGCATTAGACATGGGTAACAGCCATCTGACTATTATACTCCAATAGGCTGACAGGAAAGATTTGAAGTAAGATTTTACAATCTTGAGTTACATTCCTATCGTCCTCTGACTCTTCGTGGACACAAAGGAAAAATTCTGCCCATGAATGAATTAATGTCATGCTGTACAATTTGAACTTAGCGTGTTTCCATAACCTTTAATGTTGCCTTCATTTCCTTTTCTCCCTTAATATAAAAGGACTCTAAAGTCTCTATTACTTGCCTAGGGGACTGGGATGAGAGCAATGTCTTGTGTTACACAAAGGGCACGGCATTGCATAACATGCCCCTGCCGTGACATAACAAAGAACGAGGACACGGATAATTAGGTAGACAGTGGTCCCCAGGGGAACTTTTTGGAAGGGGGAGGGGGGGAGGGGAGAAGGTAATAAAGTTTACCTGGGACCAGAAAGGTATGTGGAGAACGGGAAAAACACGAGGAGGCTAGTCAGGGTGGGGCCTGGAATGACAGCAGCCTCTGCAACAGCAGCAAAGGCCACAAGAGACTCGGGCTAGGAGAAGGGGGGAAGGGATGGAGGTGGCAGTGCCTGCAAGGAGGCAGCTGGGCGGAGGGGGAGGGGCGAGCGGTGCATCCCCCGGAGGGATGGGATAGGGGTGGGGCCGCACGCTAGTACCTGCGCGGGCTCAAGCGCCCCAGCCACTGGGTCCCCGACTCCGAGGTGTTCCCGGAGAAGATGCTGGTAGCTCAGACAGTGCTTCACAGCGGAAGGCATGTTCCCCATGGCTGTGCCGCTGCCCCTGCGGGCTGCCTGCCGCCGCAGCTGCTGCGAGGCTCAGGGCCCAGCTTGGGGTTGGTCCTGGAGCCCCCTCTTCCGCAGCCCGAGCCTCGGGTACGCAGCGAGCACCGCAGGAAAAGCATCCACCCAGCACGGCCTCTTCCTCCTCCTAGGCAACCTGCTCTCACCACTGAGCATGCCCAGAATTATCAGCGCAACCCCGCAGGTTCCACTGTCACCTGCGAGGCTCGTCCCGGGGGAAAACAGAAGAAAATTCAGTTCATTTTAAAATGACTCAATTTAGTGCGACTCAAAACATTTACTAAGTGCTTCCTACGGGCATGGCTCAAGGAGCAGTGTGGTGTAGAAAAAGTTTCATAGTTAGGAACACCGAGATTCAAATGTGTCCTCTGACCTAAGTTGAGTGTATGACCCTGAACAAATCTTTTGATTTCTAATTGCCCCCAGGAAATTGGCTGAGAATGTAAATTGCAGACCTGTTTCCAACTTGCTTTGGAACAGGGAGTTCCTTAGACCCATGAAATCACAAATCCGGACCCCTGACAAAAGAAAAAGCACAAGTCACTTTTATACATACATATACATGTATGTATGTATATGTATATATGTATATGTGTGAGACATCTATTTCAATATAATTGAATTCATTCATAATCTCATGTATTGGAGTCCACATGATTCACCAGACTGCCAAAGGGGTCCATTACACAAAAAAAGATTAGGAATCCAGGACTAGAAGAAGTGAAATGAATGAGGATTCCAAATCTCTATCAGGTATAACAATTGTAAAGCAATTGACTATCGAGGGGAAGATCAGAGAACGATTTCAGATGAAACCATCAGACCCATTCAGAATTATGGATGTGTAACAATGCCCAGGCAAATGATGTACTTGACATGCAAGCACAAATCTAAGGGCTAGAGATTTATGTACATACACAATAATACATCTATTATACATATAAAATACATACATGTATACATACAGACAAAAAGAGTTTTTGTTCAGTCATTTCAATTTTGTCTGATTTTTTGTGATCCCATTTGGGGTTTTCATAGCAAAGATACTAAAGTAGCTTGCCATTTTCCTCTACAGCCCATTTTACAGATGAGGAAATGAGGCAAACAGGGTCAAGTGACTCACCCAAAGTCACGCAGCTAGTAAGTGTCTGAGACCAGATTGCAACTCAAGATGATTAGTCTCCCTGACTTCAAGTCCAGCACTCTATACTCTATACACTATGGCAACTAGCTGACTGATACATGTATTTATGTAACATATGTATATGTATGCATGTATATGCATGTGTATGTGCATATAGCTATGTACATTTATACATAAACACATATGTGTATATATATATGTGTGTGTGGATTTGAGTGCGTGTGTGTGTGTGCATGTGTGTGTGTTGGACACCTTGTTAACTTGAAAAGGCTATAAGCCAAGACTAAAGTGGAGGGAGAGTTAGTGCACAACTTTTTGTTCTCAAATAATTGTGCACTCAATGCAGACTCTTAGGATGAGATGCAACAGAGTATAGTCCAATTCTCTGCCTCTTGTGCTAATTTTGGCCTCACAATACTAAGAAAACAGAGGTTCTCCACCAGATAACACTGCATCATCTGTAAATGAAACCATAGGTTCAGCAGATGGAAAAATTTTGAATGCTGTGGTTAAGTTCACTTACCTTGGCAATATACTTTCCAAGGATGTACACACAGACAATAAGGTTGACACATGCATTGCCAGAGCTAACCCACTGTTTGGGAGGCTGCTAAGGAAAGTGTAGGAAAGAAGAGGTGGGTCAGGCTGCCTACCAAATTGAAGGTCTACAGAGCTGTTGTGCTGACTTCATTGTATGCTTGTGAAACCTGGACACTATACCAGTGCAATGCCAGGAAATTGAATAGATTCCATCTGAATTGCTTTAGAAAGATTCTGACGATCACCTGGTAAGATAAGGTGCCAGACCCTGAGTTCCTTTATCAAGCTAAATTGCCAAACATTCAAATTCTAACGCGAAAGGTGCATTTGCCTAAATGACTGTTTTATGGAGAGCTCACACAAGGCGAGTGTTCACACACAGGTCAGAAAGAAGTGATAAAATGAGGATCTCCAGATTTCTCTGAAGAACTTTGCAAATGATTAGGAGACATGGCAGACACTGGCACGGGACAGCCATGCATGGCATTCCCAAATCCAAGAAGGCACTATACTCCATGAGCAAAGTAGAATTGCAGTAGCTCAAAAGAAATGTGGGATGCACAAATTTGGAGACATCTCCATTCCAAATGTTCGTACAGACTATTTGTGTGCTACCTATGGTAGAGCCTTCTGAGCTTGTGTTGGTCTAATCAGACACAGTCAGACATAATGTACATTGATCCTGACATAGTGATGTCATCTGAGTCCTCTTCAGTTATGAACAACTATACATATACATACACTTATACAAGTTTCTGTTGGTTAACAGATACATGTCAATCTCAAAGGCTCCAAGATTCAACAATAAACCCACAGAATGGATGAAAGAAAAGGACATATGTGTTCCAGTCTAAGGAAAGTAGCTCCTTGGTATGCAAAATGAATATAGTGAGGACATACTAGCCTCTTAGCTAGGGAGAGGTAATTACCTGCTGATCAATTGACCCTTGAGTCTTCTTCTTCTGAATGGCCTTCCCCTGTCCCCTCAGTTGCTGAATCTGTTGGCACACATTTCTCAATAGCGCAGCCTTGAAGTTTACCAGGATTTGATATTTCACTGTGTTCAAAGTAATCTCTGATTGCATTTCAGATTTTTAATATTTCCATCCATCCTCTGTGTCAGCAAAAATGACCTTTAGCTTATGTTCTTTAACATCTTTCCACCTCTCAAACTGAATTGAATTTCTAAGTGGCACTAATTCAAGTCATACAATAAAATGTTATTCTGTCCTCAGTCCTTAATTTCTTCAAAATGCCAACCACTGCCAACTTTTGTCTATATTAGATCCTCCAAGAGATCTGGGAATCAGTACTTCTGTAAGAAACAAATCATCTCTTATCTTCCCTTCTTTCTTTCTACAGGCAAGCAAGCATCTCCAGGGTAATTTAGAGGATCCTGGAATCACTTAGATGCAAGACTGACTGAAGAAATCATTAGGCAGCTTCCCACAGAGCAGGGACATCTCAAGCACTCCATTATTCTTCCATCTAATATAGTAAGCAATTTTACAGATCTCCAGAACAGAAGGAATTTCAGGAACCTGGTCTTGCACCCCATACCTAAAATATTAATCTACTTGGCAACAGTCTCAACAGATGATCATCCAGTCTCCCCTTGAAGAATTCCAGTAATGGGCAAACTATCATCCAAGATAACCCATTTCACTATGACTCAGCTCTAATTACCAGATTTTCTTTTTACTCAGATTAAGTGAAAATGTGTCTTGCTGTAACTCTCACCCTTTGTTCCTAGTTCTGCTTTTTGAGATCAAACAAAACAAATCTGATACATCTTCCAAGTGAGAAATCTTCAAAAGTTTAAAGACAGCTGTCACATCTTACCTCTACCCTCCAAATCCCACTCCATCTTACAAGTTTTCTTCATAATAAATATCTCCAGTTCCTTCAACAGGCCAGATTTTGAACATCTTATTGACTATCTCTAACATGTCAATGTCCTTTATGAAATATGTGTCCAGAATGGAACTCAATATTCCAAAGGAACCTGAACTGCACCATAAAACGAGTTATAGGTTAATGGATACTTAACTTCCCGATGCAATTACATGATCATGCCATTGTACAACTCAAAAAATCTTCAATGGTTCTCTATTGCCTACTGCGTAAAATCCAAATTCCTTAGGTTAGCATTGAAAGTCAGTCATCCTTATTCTTTTTTTCTCATTTTATCTACCTCGAATAATATAAACACCTATTAAACAATTATTCATTCTCCCAAGATGTGTCCCATACTTTCCACCTTTTATACTTTTCCCTGTACCTATAATGCCTATGTTGTTTTATTTATCCATTTACAGGTCTTAATCTCACTCTACTTGATTGTAAACTCCCTGAGATCTAAGATCACATGGACTATATGGTATGTGTTTTGAAAGGAGTGGACATCAAAAAAAACTTAGCTTAAAAAAGCCAAGGTCTCCCACTGTGTCCTGGGCCTTCTCCAGTCACCCTGGACCTAGATGGCGCTAGAGGAGAAAGTGAGACTGGTGACTTTGCACAGCCTGTGCTCACTCAAATCCAATTCATTTGCAAGTTATATCATCATCTTTCTGATGTCATAGTCCTCTTCAGCAACGAAGAACAAACCACACAACCACAGTCACAACGTAAGCCACACAACCACTGCCACAAAACCTAAAATAAACTAATAAATACTATGCCCTCTGCAGCTCCTAGCATATAGTTGGAGATGAACAAATGTTTGCTGACTGCCCCCACCCCAACCACGCTAAAAATAAGTGTGAGACTGCTGGTAGTAGGGACAATTTAAGGGATAATCATTCAATCAATAAGCATTTATAAAGTTCCTATTGTCTGCACAGTGACTAAGGAAAAGGATAGTTGTACCATGGGATATACTTAAGCAGAAAAACACCAATAATAAAAGCTAACATTTATAAATTATATATTAAGGTTTGCAAAATGGTATTAAATATATTTGTTTTATCCTTACAACTTTATGACATAGATGCTATTATGATCCTTAATTTACAAAGTATGAAACTAAGTCCGAGAGAGGTTAAGTGACTTATTCACAGGGTCATTTGTCTGATAAGTATCCTAAGCAGGGTTTGAACTAATCGCTTCTCCTTTCCATGACCAGTACTCAATATACTATACTAAGTAGGAAGAAGCATTGATCTGAAAAAATTTTTAAAAAAGGAAAAAAGTGAAACAGCACTCCAACACTTTCAGGGATCATATCAAACAATACTAGAAGTCAAATGAAATTAAATCTCTCAGCCTTTTCCAGAAGATAACCTCTAAGATATATCAGGTTTTTTTAATAGAATTGGACACAGATCTCTTTATATAAAGAGATTTATATTTTATTTCAATCAGGCAGAAGACACCAGAAAATTATGCTGACATGCCCTGCCATATGTCATTAATTGGTTAGGTGAAATGACTTTATATAGAGCAATTATTTCCATACGAACCAATGTTATAAATGGATGGTTGACTGATAATAGAGAAAAGATTCATAATGTTGGGAGGTAAAAAATAATATGTTCATGATTTCAGCTTGAAATTATGCTGGTCAGGATAGTATTATGTGAGTTATAACCCCCTGCAATAGACTCCAGTGACCTCCTATTGCCTTTAGGATCAAATATAAACTTTTCTGATGCTTTTTAAAACACTGCATAACCAAGTGATAATGTATCACTTGTAAACTGGCACCTACTTATATTCATAATGCTTTTTTTTCCATTGCTCTCTCATTAATCCGTACTTTTTTTTTCTTTAGAATATTTTAGTGATCCACGTTTCATAGCCACATAACATCACTAGAAAAATATAAGTTTTGCTTTTTTTTAAAGATTTTTGTTTTAGGGAGAAGTTTGGGGCTGCTGAAAGTACTACTTACTTCTTCTTCTTCCTTAATTCTTCCTTCTTCCTGTAATTCATCCTTCTTTTTCTTCATCCTATTCTTCTATACAGACAATGAGCCCAGTTTATTGTCCATCCATTGTACATGCCCAAGACATAAATACAAACTGGCCAATGTTTTTGATTGTCCATTCAACTACATATCAGCACTTATCCCACTGGTTTTTCCTGCATTGACTATTAGTCCAAATTAGGTTGAACAATTATAGATCTCATTTAGATTAGTTTAATTACTTAGTTTAATTAATTAGATTAATCTCATTATTAGATTAATTAATTGACTAATTAATTAGATTAAGCTCATTAGATTAAGGCAAACAGTACAACATCATCTGTAAATAAAAGCATTTGCATTATCTCATTATCTATAGGGAATAATTTGTCCTTTTACAATAAGTTCTGAATTATGTGTCCTCTATGAAAATGTCACACACCTTGGGCGAGCAGAATTGTTCATGTATCATACATAATCATCTTTTGTAATGGCTTTCAAGGAAATTTATATAATTTTTACATGTACAAAAATTGGTTGGTTATATAAATATCATATTGTTTTTCATTCTATTGAATCAAATGTTAACATTCTTTTCATTGATGAGACAGCAGATCCAGTTGAATATTAAAGAAAGTAGCTGAATGATTGGGTTACTAATAGCCACTTGATTACCCTTTAAGAGTATGTAATAATTTTTCCATTCATTTTCATTTAGTATCTTTCCCTCTTTCAGATAACTTGAGAAATTTATCCCTCATTCCCTTAAAATTGTGTCATTCTCTACGTACATCCTTTATGAAGATTTTATGTAATCCAGATATTTTTCATATCTTTTAAAAAATCTTTCGTGCCATTTCTCCACCTCATGTAGCACATCAGAGACTAATACTGAACTTTAAATGTGGTTACTGCTCTGTCATTGATGGAGAAAGTAGTGTATTAGAAACATTTTCATATTTCTTTTTTTCCATTTAACCCCTCTTTTTGGCCTTCCTTCCAATTCCTTCCCTTAATTAAGTTTCATACCAAGTTTTCTACAGCTGCCAAAGTTTTTCCTAACTGTGTAACTGCCCCACCCTTAACCCCCCACCTAATAAATTCTGGTCTCTCCCTGGAATGGAGATTACCTCCAGGATCAAATATAAACTCTTCTGTTTGGCATTTAAAGCTCTTCACAACCTGGCCATCTTCCAACCGTTCCAGTCTTACATTCTGCTTCCATCTACTCACTCTATGATCCAGTCTTATTGGCTTACTTGATGTTCCTTCGACATAAAACTTCATCTCCTGTCTCCATACTTCTTACTGGCTATTCCCCATTCCTGAAACAGTCCACCTCAATATGTCCAATGTTTAGGATCCCTGGTTTTCTTTAAGATTCTACTCAAATACTACTTCCCAGTAGAAGGCTTTTCCCAGGTCCCTCTAGCTGCTAAGGTGATGCCCCTTAAGGTTACATTCCATTTACTCTGTATTTATTTTGTATGTTCTGATTTATATGTGTTGTCCTATCTTTAGAATGTAAGGTCGTCAGGGTTAGCAACTGGTTTCACTTTTTCTTTGTATCCCTGGACCTTAGTACAGTGTCTGGCACATAGTAAACCATTAATAACTGCTTCCTGATGGATATTTTTTCCTTTCTTTCATTCTCACTTTTTTGATACAAGATGGATAATAATTTACCATTCTCTATAAGATTTTTGCAAATTCATTAACTCGTGTGATCCTTAGGTGCTATTTCCTCTAATTATCAATGATACTGATTACTTGTTGAGGAGTCTTAGTGACCCTTTTGGTTTATCTCTTGGCTTATTTCATGTTTGAAACTCCCATTGGAAATGATAGCATATCTTGATGTCTGACCCTTAATTCATTTCTCATTTGTTGAATTCCATAATTTCTTGAAATCATTCTGGTTAGAGCCATTTAATTACAATCCATTTCTTCTTATTTTTATGCTTTTTTTCTTCTAGCTTGGTATTTGGTTGGATTTTTTTTTATCTAACAAATCAGTGGGATGACTGTACCCAAACAACCTCTTCAGAAATTACTGTTATGAGGAAGGTTTTTTTTTGAGATGTTATCTGGCATTCACTATATTTAGCATCTCTTGACACTCATTTCAAGAACATATTAGGATTTACAAGTGTGAGACTTTGTTGTAGCCTTCAAGCTGTTGATGTTTTCTATTTCTTAATCCCAAATCACTTTCCAAATTATTTTTTCTGCAGTCCTTTCCTATTCCTTCTTTACAAGAAGATCACCAAGTCATAGAGCATACGTAGATTTAAATAGAAGGTTCTAATGAATAAGTTATTTCTTTTCAAGTTCATTGAATTTCTCCACAATAAATATTGATCCACAAGATTTTCTTCATGCGCTGATTTTTTTAATCTATGTGTGCATAATGAAACTAATTCCACTTCTGTTTGCCTCTCCAACAAGGGAAATCAAATACTATATCCTATGAGCCATCCATTTTCATTAATTTTCCAGCTTCATTTTTAGTAAGAATGTCAATATTGATCAGTTTCTTCAGTAATCTGTTGACTAGTGGGTCACTAGTCAAGTTTCTTACATTAAAAGTAACAATGCTTATGGCAATATTCATATGCAAACTAAAACTCCATTTTTAGCATGTTCTATCCATTTTTAGGGCACTCTGCCATGATTACTTACAGAAGGATAAAGGTCATGAACAGGATGAAAGGCCAATTCATGTTATTCTTTGTTTCATGAATTGACATGGCCAAAGAATTCATCACCAAAGGGCTACTTGTAATGAGGGTATCTATTTCTGTCTCTGCAGCTCCTCAAATACCAAATAAAGTCTATCAGCAGTTCTCTAGACACCTTTCTAGTCAGGTAGAATCTGACAGAGCATATACCCTGTTGGCACAAATTTAGGGAAAAAACACATTTACTCTCCCTGCCACAATGAAACTAAGTCAGACTAATATTTTTGTGGAGTTTGAAATAGCTATAGCATCAATACCCATTTAGGCTGTCAACAGCAAATAGATCACAAGGGAACAGTGGCATGGCAGAAGGGAGTTGTAACTCTGATTCAAGTACATATTATTTCACATCTGAATTACTGCAACAGATTCTGAAATGGTTTGATAGTCCTTCTATTCATTATTCTCAATGGAGTTCTTAGTGGAGTAGCCTCATAGAAGAAATGTGGGTTAAATCCCCTGAACAGTGAACATTTTGGTGTAAATAATTCTTTGCATTATTGACTGTTTCTCTTCCAGATGATGATCATGATGGAGATTGCTAACATCTGTGTA
This sequence comes from Phalanger gymnotis, assembly GCA_028646595.1. Classification (NCBI taxonomy): domain Eukaryota; kingdom Metazoa; phylum Chordata; class Mammalia; order Diprotodontia; family Phalangeridae; genus Phalanger; species Phalanger gymnotis. The sequence goes on along the minus strand of CM053627.1, from coordinate 181,190,246 downwards.
TTCATTTAAGGTTAATGCAACACTACATTACCTCTTTTGATTCTGGGAGGTCAGTCATGGAAGCTTTATTATGTACATTTTAGAGATGAAGAAAATGAACTTCATAGAGGTTCAATTCAGCTAGCATTTTTAAGTGTCTGCTACATACATGGCACAATTATAGGAGTCAAGAATATAAAATGAATAAAAACAACCAAAAAGATATGGTCGTGCTTTCAAGGACCATTTATTTTACTAAAGGGAGTCAATGTGTACGGAGTTACAGGTTCATAGATGTAGAGTACAAAATAATTCGAGGAGGATCTGGAATGGAATTCCTGGAGGAAAGAGTACCTGAATTGAGCACTAAAAAAAGTTTAGGATTTTAAAAGGTGAAGGTAGAGGTGAGGAAATACATTCCAAAAACCCTGAGATAGGAGATTATATGCTTAGTTAAGGGAGAAGCGAGTACGTCAATTTGTTTGGCATGTATAATACACGAAGGGAGAAAATGGGAAATAAGTTTTGAATGATAAGCTAGGACCAAATTGCAAAGGAGATTAACTGCCAGCCTTAGAACTTTATTGAATCCTTGAGTCAATATGGGATCACTGAATATCCTCTAGCAGGGAAATGGCAGGGGACAAATGTGTGCTTCAGGAAGATTATCTTGGCAACTGTGTGGAGTATTGACTGGAAAGGGCTCAGTATATGCATATTTGTTATAAATGTACATGGTGTATATAAGTAGAATATATCTTATGTCCAGGAATGATTTGTGAGGTCACAATCATTATATTTTGAAGCTTTTGTGCTTCAGGATACAAACCAGTAGGGTAGGCACATCTCTCAGAGAGAAATTAAATCTTTTGATCCAAGCATTGGTAATCACTGGCTGTCTCTCCTTCCAGGGCAAAAGCGATGATCTTTTGCTTTTTGTATGATAGGCAATGTTACAGGACAGCTTTCAAGATGGCTACTGTGACCAAATATATCAAAAAATGGCTGCTATCTGAATGTTCCTTGCCATGTGACATGGAACAGGCATAGAAGGAAGAGATGTGGAAGTAGAACAGAAAAGACTTGGCAACAGATTAGATAGGAGCATTGATTGGAAGTAAAGATTTAAAGATGATTTGTAGATAATGAATTGGGTTGACTAGGACTGTGGTGCTTTCAATAGCAACAGGCAACGAGGTGATATAGAAGAGAGAGTACTGGACGTGGAGTGTGGATCCTGCCTCGGACATTTAGC
>CM053627.1:181107544-181188512 GCA_028646595.1 Phalanger gymnotis | reverse complement strand
AGAGTCCTACCTTAACAAAGAGGTAAAAAGTCAAGTAATTGCCTGGGAAAATGAACAAACAGAGCAAAAAAAGGACTATAAAGTCTTGTTTTGGTGACAAGGAAGATCAAAACACAGAACCAGAAGAAGACAACAAAGTCAAAGCTCCCACATCCAAAGCCTTCAAAAAAATGTGAATTGGTCTCAGGCCATGGAAGAGCTCAAAAGGATTTTAAAAATCAAGGAAGAAAAATAGAGAAAAATTGGCAAGAGAAATAAGAGTGATGTAAGAAAATCATGAAAAACGAGTCAATAGCTTGCTAAAGGAGATCCTAAAAATTCTGAAGAAAATAACACCTTAAAAAATAGACAAACCCAAATGTCAAAAGAGATCCAAAAATCCAATGAGAAGAAGAATGCCTTAAAAAGCAGAATTGGCCAAATGTAAAAGAATGTCCAAAAGCTCATTGAAGAAAATAATTCTTAAAAAATTAGAATGGAGCAAATGGAAGCTCATGAATATGAGAAATCAAGAAATTATAAAACAAAACCAAAAAATGAAAAAAATAGAAGACAATCTGAACTATCTCATTAGATAAACCACTGACCTAGAAAATAGATTCGGGAGAGATAATTAAAAAAATATTGGACTACCTGAATGCCATGAAAAAAAATAAGAGCCTAGACATCATCTTTCAAGAAATGATCAAGGAAAACCACCCTGATATTCTAGAACCAGAGGGTAAAATAGAAATTTTAAGAATGTATGGATCATCTTCTGAAAGAGATCCAAAAAGAAAAACTCCTAGGAATATTGTAGCCAAATTTCAGTTCCCAGGTCAAGAAGAAAATATCGCAAGCAGCCAGAAAGAAACAATTCAAGTATTGTGGAAACACCATCAAGATAACACACAAGATTTAGCAGCTTCAAAATTAAGGGATCAGAGGGCCTGGAATATGATATTCCAGAGGTTAAAGGAGGCAGGATTAAAACCAAGAATCACCTACCCAACAAAACTGAGTATTATTCTTCAAGGGAGTAAATGGATATTCAGTTAAATAGAGGACTTTCAAGCATTTTTGATGAAAAGACCAGAGCTGAATAAGAAATTTGACTTTCAAATGTAAGATCCAAAGAAGCATAAAAAGGTAAGCAAGAAAGGGAAATCATAAGGATCTTATTCAAGTTAAACTGTTGACATTCTTACATGGAAAGATAATATTTATAACTCATGAGACCTTTCTCAGTATTAGGGTAGCTGGAGAGAATATACATACATACATACACACACGTATATATATGTATATAAATATATATACACATATGTGTGTATACATATATATATATACACACACACATATAGACAGAGGGCACAGGGTGAGTTGAATATGAAGGGATGATATCTAAAAAATAAAATTAAGAGGTGAGAGAAGAATATACTGGGAGAAGGAGAAAGGGAGCAGTAGAATGTGGTAAATCATCTCACAAAAAAGAGGCAAGAAGAATCTTTTATAGTGAGGGGAAGAGAGGGGAGGTGAGAGGGAACTAGTGAACATAACTCCCATCGGATTTGGCTTGAGGAGGGAACAGCATACACACTCAATTGGGTATGGTAATCTGTCTTACCCTACAGGAAAGTAGAGGGGAAGAGGATAAGAGATAGGGGCATGATAGAAAAGTGGGCAAATGGGGGGAGGTGTAATCAGAAGCAAACACTTTTGAGGTGAGGCAAGGTCAAAGGGGAGAATAGAATAAATGGGGGGGCAGGGTTGGATGGAGGGAAATATAGTTAGTCTTTCACCACATGTCAATTATGGAAGTGTTTTGCGTGACTACACCTGTATAACCTAGATCAAATTGCTTGCTTTCTCAATGAAGGTGAGTGGGGAGAGAGGAAATGAGAGAATGTGGAACTAAAAGTTTTAAAAATGAACGTTAAAAAATTGTTTTTACATGCAATTGGGAAATAAGATATACAGGCAATGGAGTATAGAAATATATCTTCCCTACAGGAAAATAGGAGGGAATGGGATAAAAGAAGTGGGGTGGTAGAAGGGAGGCAGATTGGGGGAAGGGGTAAATAGAATGCATGCTGTCCTGGGGTGGCAGCAGGGAAGAGATGGGGAGAAAATTTGGAACTCAAAATAAATTAATTTAAAAAATCCTGTCATAGGAAGACTAATTAAAGGAAGGAGTAATACTGTTTACTGTTAAGAAGACATAGAGGGAATATGTTCTCTGTTTTAAAAAAATATTTAAACAGTTATGTGATAGAGAGATTAGAGTTATTCTGATTGGCCCCAGAGTAAGCTACAGAGAGACAGATTTCAGTTCAACATAAGGAAAAAACTTACCGTTAGATCTGTCTCAAAGAGAAATGGGTTGTTTTGGGAGATAGTTAAGTTCCCTGTCACCAGAGGCCTTCAAACAGAGGCTAGACCAGGGGTGAGGTATCTGTGGCCTTCTAGGTCCTTGGGTATAGTCTTTTGACTGATTCCAAGTTTTACAAAACAAATACTTTTGTTAAGGGGATTTGTTCTGTGAAGTTTGGATTCAGTCAAAGAGCTGCACTTGAGGACTTGTGGTCTGTATGTGGCCTTGAGGCTACAGATTCTTCACCCATGGGCTACACTAACATCTATAAGAGATATTACAAAGGCAGCTCAGCCTTTCAATTGGAGTTTGACCTTGTGACTTCTAAGATCTCTTTCAGTTCTGAGATTTTATAAAACCTATGAACACACAAGCTAACTAAATGTGATTAAAACTGTTATTATAATGGGTATTGCCAGAGTTACCATGAATATTCAAAATCGAGGATCTCACACTCAAATATTAGGAAGAATTGCAGTTTGATAAAATTGCTGACTCCCAACTGGAACTTATTGACCCAAATAATGCTCCCATATCCCAGAACTTTAGGTGAGATAAAATGATAAGAGAGGATACCTCACTTATCCCTTTCTCTTCAAAGATGGTATCCTAAAGAGTAGTATGGTGACAACAGGAGTAGAATCAGAAGGAATTGAGCTATTCTTATTCTGATAGTGCTAAATGCCAAATTGGCTACTAGCCAAGGTGTGTACTAGACAGGGATCAAAAACAAAACACATATTTTGAGCCTCCATTGATAAATATTCCATAGAATTTGGTCAAGCCTTGAAGGGCTAATATACTCCAGCCTTAAAAAAGGGAAAGGAAGGAAGGAAGGAAGGAAGGAAGGAAGGAAGGAAGGAAGGAAGGAAGGAAGGAAGGAAGAAAGGGAGGAAGAAAGGAAGGAAGAAAGGGAGGAAGGAAGGGAAGAAGGAAGGAAGGAAGGAAGGAAGGAAGGAAGGAAGGAAGGAAGGAAGGAAAGAAGGAAGGAAGGAAGGAAGGAAGGAAGGAAGGAAGGAAGGAAGGAAGGAAGGAAAAGAAAAGAAAAGACAGAAAAAAAGAAAGAATTAAAGAAAACTTGGTTAGTGGCATTGATGATACATAAGGGGAAGCAAAACTTTCATCATCTCAATTTTACAGCTGAAAAATTTAGATAACTTCTCACATATGTTATGTCTAGCTGATCTAAACCGATGGGCAGAATAATGCAATGTTTAAAAACATTCTTAAACGTTGGTCAATAAATCAAAGTTCCATTAACAATAGCATTGTTCAGCAAAAGAGAATTCTTTGTAGACTATGTAATGAGGTCTACTTTACTAAAATAGGACTCCACCCCAAATGATGGACACCTGGAACTAAATACTCTTGATCGGAATGGAGACCAAAACTACATCTCTCCAGATGTGCAACTGTATTTATGCTTTTATTAATTTAGTCAGATACAAAAGATTTTTTGCCAAAAAATTATAAAACAAAGCATGGAAACATGGAATTTTCATTAACTGTTATTGCCTGATAGAGGGGTCCCGCATGTACCCTTTTTTTCCAAGAGAAGACAAAAATATTTTCAATGCCTATGACAGATGTGCTGGTTGTGTTTGGAAAATATTTCTTTCAAATTTTCTATTCATTTTGATAACTGATAAAATAATACCATAGTTTAGGACAGTATGTAGGATGAATAGACAGAAGGCCATCTGTTCCAGTGAAAAAAGTTTGGACTCCCTACTCAGAGGTCCAGATTTTAAATCCCACCTTGAATTCTTACTTCGAATAAAACCTTGAAAAAGTCACAGCTTCCCTGAGTTCCAGTTTTATTATCGATCAAATGAGGGGGGTGGCCAAATGACTTCTAAGTTCACTTCAAGTACTAAATCAATAGCTGATCATGCTGTTTGTGTAACTCAATCACATACTGCCTTGTTTTGTCATCTGTTTGTTTGTTTCTGTATGTGCCTGTGCATAATTTATATCCAGGCCCTTTGACTTTAAATCTATGTCTTTCCCATTAGATCATGTTGCCTAAGAGATGAAAAGAGGGAGATATCATTTCCTGTAAAGATGACCAGGGAAGACATCATGTATCAAATGATCGGCAAGCGCTTATTAAAATGGTCCAGTTGTTGTGCTGGGCACTGGAAATAAAAGACAAAATGAAGTAGTCCCTGTTCTCATAGAGCCTGCATTCTGTTGAGAGTGATAACATGTACAGAGTATCTATAATAATTGCATATAAATTATATAAATATGCAATAAAGACAGGGTGATATTTAGTTTGGTTTAGGGAGTTAAGTTCCTAGCAGTTGGAGAAATCTGAAAAGGCTTTATTTAAAAGATGGTGCTGGAGTTGAATCTTGAAGATTCAAATGCAAAGATGAGAAAATTACATTCCAAGGAGGGAGACATGGAATGGGAACATGCTAGCCTCATTTGGTGCAATGTAGAATACATGAAAGGGAGTATAATAAAATAAGTCTGTAAAGGGAACTAAATTTTGGTGGGCCTTGCATTTCAGGTTGAAGAATTTTTATTTTATCATAAAGGCAATAGGGAGCCACAGATGACTTTTAATAGAGTAATGGCCTGGTCAGATCATGGTAAAATTCTTTTAGAAGCTTTGTGGAGGATGAATTGTAGAATGGAGAAACTAAAACTGGGGAGCCCAGTTAGGAAGTTATTGTGATATTTCAGGAATGGAGTATTAAGGGTCTAAACTGTATTCTTGTTCTATGAGTGAAGAAGGGGGAATGTGTATTAATAGTTTTGCAAAGGAAAAACCAAGATTTGGAAATTGATTTTATTTTTTTCACTGCTATCACCTTTAATTTTCAGTCTTATTAACAAAACTTTATAACGGGTTATTCTCTTAGTTCCGTGTTTCCAGAAACATCCAAAGATGATAAAAGAGACCTTAAAGGTCATTTATCTAGTCTACCTCCTTTATTTCATAGTTATTTCATCAGTAAGAAAATTGAGTATCAGAGAGATGAAGTGATTTACCTATAAGGTCACATAGGTATGATGGCAGACCAGGATTTAAAGCAGGATACTGACACTAGAACCAACATTCTTTTTGCTGCACTATGCTGCAGGAACATTAAATGTCTATCTAGTCTTTAATTGAACCCTAAAGCACTAATGCACTTAAGATTTTAGAGGCACATCCATGTACGTAAGCTCACAACAGAGGAAAATTTGATTATTGATTTCCTTTATCACACTCTCCCTACCCTCTTTATTGTTTTTTTCCTCCTACTTCAACACACTCATAAGGACTTTTTCATATATTACTTGACTTTTTTGGCCTTTTCAACTAATAGAGCTTTGTTGTAATTGTTAAAGGGTTAGGGTAGTCATTTTCTTGCCAGCAATTTTCCAGGATTTTCTTGGAAGTATAACTCTCTGAAGAATTAATAAATACTGATTGGATAGTGCAATCCCATTATTACTAGAAGTACCATCTACCTCAGGCAAATTTGAATATAATTGAATACAAAGCTCCATAAGAGTACCTTTAATTCTTGGCGGTTGTTTGAAGCCCTGGATTTTGTTGGCTCCAGAGTAAACTCGCCAAATGAAATACTCCAAATCCATAATCATATTTATTTCTCAAGACAATCACCCATAAAACTATTGTTTTAGGCACCATTGAGTTTCTGACATACTTTTAGAAACCCACATTTGATAGCTGAAGTATTTTCCATTCATTCACCTAAAGTCTAATATAATGAATATTATCCTATCTAGTTATTGCTTTCTTTCAAATCTCTTTCTCTGATCTGTCTTCACTTTCTTCCTATGTTTCCATGAGAATTTTGCTTTTGGAGAGAATTCAGATTTGCTTAGCAGAAAGTATTATTGCCTTCATACAGTAACATAAAGGCTTATACTAGGGGGTACAGATGGCATTAATAAGTTAATATAATATGAATCAGTACAAGCTTGCATCATGGGGAAAGTGTTTTCTGGACCATAGACTTTAACTGATCCTCTAGGTTGTCTTAAATCATAGAACACTAAAGAAAAAGTTAAATCCAATGCTAACCAAATACTATTTGTTTCAACAGGATTCTATTCAACTGAATGATGGTTAAACACTTCTTACTGTACACGCAGTACCTCACCTAGTTTAAACCAATCAGATTTAAGATTAAGACTGTGCATACACAATGCCTTAACTCCCACCCTGGAAATGAACATTTTAATCAAATTTGATTATTTGCTAATGCTTAGACAAAAAGAAATTAATTGTTTCCCTCTACTTCCTCCCCTTTGCCTCTGAAAAACACTAGCTCAGAAGTCATCTCTAGGCCTTTCCTGATCCCCTCAGCTGTTAGGGCACACTACTTCTAGAGTAGATATTAACATGAATCCTTCCATCAGTGTATAAGCACTTTCAAATCAATTCAACAGGCATTTATTAAGCACTTACTACATGCAAAGCACACTGCTAGGAAATAAGAATACAAAAGCAAAAAAAAAAATTCTTGTCCTCCAGTGACTTACTTTAGGTGTTGAGATTCAACTGTGAATAATAATACAAAGGAATTTCAAGAGGGCAAGTGCTGCTAACTGAAAGGGATCATAGAATCATAGATTTAGTTAGCTTAGACTCCAGAAGCCATCTATTCCAACTGCTTCATTTTACAAATGAGGAAAATGAATAAGGAAAAGGGTCATGTAGGAGATGGAGAGAATTTTTTACAAACAGAGTAACCAAATGAAGGGGCTGGTTTTTTTTTCCTTTTTTCCTTTCTTTTTTTAATCCACAGCACCAAGTAAAGATACTTGAAGGTATTGAATGCTTAACAAAAATTTGAATGGAATTTAGTGGGATTGGAGAGAGATGGGGAGCCTGTATTAGCAAGCACCCTAGCACACCCAGGATGGCCTGCTATCACGGGTTTGTTGATTTGCTTATAAAAAGGAAATTAGCTTCAAAGGGGTTAGCAATCCTACTTTAATTACTTATTTACTTATCAATTAATTATTCTAACCATCTCACCAGGGTTGCTGAGCACCAACTTCTATAGCATTCCCTAACCACCTTTCTCGCAGGGGCTTGCAGCAACTTCCCCTACAACTGTATGGGAGCAACTTCTGCATTCCCCTTAATCACCTCAAGCCTCGATGGGGGCCAGCTGAGGCAAACACAGATTCCCCCCAATCCTTGATGGTGGCCGATCAAGGCACCCACAGCATCCTAGCTTGTGCATTTCAACCCTAAATGTTCTCCACTCACTCACTGGCCAGTGCCCACTGGCTTTATACTTATACTCCACCCCTCTAGGGTCCTAACCTTTACAATCTAAACAGGCTTCACCTGTCCCTTACAATCAACATGGGTCATGATGGAGATGTTTTGAATCATAGAACTCATATCCAATACCCAGGAACAAGAGATTGTCATGGCCATAGGTGCTGGAAAACCAAGCTCCAAAATAATACTAATAAAAATCCACTTTGCTTACACTTACCACCAGAATTCATGCAAAATATCATGCAATGCCAAATTAATTCACTTTTGTTTTGAATATATTTTCAGTCTCAATTTTTTTTTCCAATAGAGCCATGATCCACAACCTGTATGTGTCCTAATTCACTTCTGAAACAAGCCATCATAGTCTTCTTAAGCATTCTATTCCTGAGCATTCTATTTTCTCAAAGTTAATTATCATATGGGAATTAGGCTGACTAAAGAGAGACTGATTGAATAGATTCCCAGAGCAGGAAGATAAAATGTATGACAGATAGATAGATGGATAGATAGATAGATAGATTTGATAGATAGACATAGACGTAGACATAGATGTAGACATTGACGTAGATGTAGACATAGATATAGATATAAATATATGTGTCTCCATATTTCCTAAGGTTTATATTACAAATAGGGTACTTCTGGCAGAGAACCTCACTGGTCCTCAGATCATGGATTTGAAAAGATGTTGATATACATATTTTTTTCATCATTAGTAAGACCTCCAGCATCACAGGGATTGAGATCTCAGATCAAAAATTAGACACTCAGGAAACTGTCCTACCTTGCCAAAATGAATATACAGGTAGCGTTAGTCTATTGGATTTATTAAGACCCATTAACATTTTAGAACATTATATACATACAAAGATGATTCTACCTCTATTAAGTGCCACTGGTCAGAACAGATTTTTATAGGAACTACCTATGTTGTCACTATTATATTGTTAAACCTTCCTCGGGATTCAAAAATCTAAAATCTGTTGTTAAAATCTAATTAAAAATAAAATTATTGGTTTTCCCACCTCCACTCTGCCCAGTTCTCCATTGTATGTTTAGTTAATCTTCTTTCATAATATCCTGTCATCTATCTTTCTTCATAGAGAATATCCATATGGCTGAGTCAAATTTTCACACAAATCAGACACTACAGCACAACATAATTCATGAAAGGTTATTTTTCCGACTCTATAAATGTCTCCCAAGAAAGCATTTTGTCTACAATTTCAGGAAATGTGGTTTCCCACCTGTTCTAAACTTTAGGAAATGGTGTTAATTAGCTTCAGGCTATTCATAAAAATTCTAGGAAAGCATGGCCTAATAAACAACAATTTAGTATTTAATAGAGCATAGTTATTTTAAGGGGGCTCGAAACAGATTATTCTAAAGGCCTTAAAAATGCTGTGTTGAAGAATCATGGGGCCGAGAGTTAGGACACCCATTGTTTGGTTCTGATTTTATCACTCTCTAGTCATTGACTTGAACAGATTACTTAATATTTTTAAACTGATCATAGGTTCATAGATTTAAGACTGGGAGGAATATTAAAGGTTATCTATTCCCAACAAATTCTTTTTATAAAGGAAGACACCATACTCCATGTCTGGAATACACTAATTCCTTAACTCTACCTCTTTGAATACCTAGTTTTCTTCAAAATTCAGCAGAATAATCACTTCCTACATTAAAACTTTCTGTAATCCATGGATCTGTTCTCAAATCTGCCTTGTATTCATTTGTATATCTTCTACACATTGTTATACACGTACATGTTGTCTCTACCTTTCTCTCCCCTCAAATATAAACTTATTAAGGATAGGAACTTTTCCACTTTTTTTGTACCTGGTATGCCGTAAGTGCTTAGTTAATGCCTGTTGAGCGTTTCAGAACTATGTCCTTTTACTTTTAATCTAATGCTGCCCCCACCCCCACTACAACTAATTCTCTCTCTTTCTTAGACACATCTACACAATATATTATATATAAACATACATTTATGTTATATACACACATATATATTTATATCATATCTATGTCTATATCTATTTTATCTATCTACCTATCTATCTATCTATCTATCTATCTATCTATCTATCTATCTATCTATCTATCTATCTATCTATCTACCTATCTATCTATCTATCTATCTATCTATCTATCTATCTATCTATCTATTTATCTATCTGTCTGTCTATCCCCACTACAACATACTCAGTGTATGTATCCGATTAAGTGGATTGGACTAGATTGCCTAACAGGAGTGGGGAACCTGCTGCCTCCAGGCCACAAGTTCCCCAACCCTGGCTAGTATCTCTAACAGTCTGTCTATCATTAGTTGTTATGTCAATTCTTTCTCAGTGATTCTCAAACTCTTAAGTCTTGGGACCCCTTTACATTCTTAAAAATTGAGGACACCAAAGAGCATTTTTATATTTGTTATATCTAGCTACATTCACCATGTTCAAAATTAAGATGTTTTAGTATTATCATAAAAATAGTCTTGACCTTGTGGATACCCTGAAAGTGCCTTGGGGATGCCCAGATGTCCCTGGACCATGCTTTGAGAATTGTTGCTATATATTTCCTCCTAATGAAATATGATTTCATTAATATGGAAAATGTCTTGTGTGGAAATTCCCTTCACCAAGAATTGTCTAAATATTCATGGGAATTTGTTAGGGCTTAAAGCAAATGGAATCTCAAAGATGACAGATTAGTCATCTCTTTTATTGGATAGATGAGGAAAAGGCTAAACTGTCAGAGGCAGAGAAATGCTCTTTGCACCCGTAAAAGGAAAAACAACTACCAATAAAACTACAGGCTAGTGGAAAGAATGATTAAGTAATGTTGCCTTCAGTTCATTTCATATGTATTTAGCGGTCTTATGTCATAGGAATGCCTTAATATTTCTACTTGGAAAGTTAAGTCATTCTCTGTTCTGCCATTTTCATAAATTTTTCTGTTCTCTTGTTTTCATTCTGTTAGATTAAATCCTCAAATCAAATGTAAAAACCACTGTAAAACTCCATATTTGATGACAGACAGGTCATCGAGCAGTACCAGGCTTCAAAATGTATAGCTGTATATGATCACATATTACTTGCCCACGAGGAACTTGTAATAATCGTTAGATTAAAAATTAAAAAGTTGGAAAATGCCGACAGTACTCAGTGTCTTCAGGAAAAAAAAAAGGACTGAATGAAAGTAAAGTGAAAAGCTGTTGATGGATCTGCACAAAAATAGCAGCCCTATATTTTCCCAAATGCCTTTTCTTCTGCCTCTGGAAATAACCTAGATAGCTTTCTTCCCCCTTCTTCAAAACTGTTTTCAGCAATTAGTGCATGTACCATACATCCCTTGAAGCTAAATTTTGCATTAAAATACTGTTTGCCAACTTAATCTTTTGGCATTTGAAACAGCTGTTGCAAATTATGCCCTATGCAATGTAGAATTGGCCAAAACAATGAGAAATCTCAAATGTGCATTACACATAACTAAAATCAGTTGCTAACTTATCAACATGGCAAAACATTTAGACTAAATACTACCAAATGAAATGAAAAATAGATTGAAGCAGCGTGTTTCATGTAATGAAAGCAGAACGTGATACCTCTCCTAACAGAAATGGCTTGCTGGTCTTATAAATGCGGATAGCATTCGCTTCTTACCATTTTGTTTAGACTTGCTTCCAAAGTTAAGTGGCAATGTTTTGAATGCCTTCTATGATCTAAGATCCTCCTTGGAACCTCAGATGAGGAAGGGCAAAAGGTTATGGAATTTGGATTTGGAAACATAGAATGTACCCATATTAAGGATTCCAACAAAGCGTCAGGAAAATACCACTTAGCAAGATACTGGAATTTTTGTTTCCTGAAGGTGGAAGTTCTACACCTCTGTGGGGATTCCCTTTCAGCAGAAGATCACTGGGATTACCTTGAAGACAATGTTGAAAAAGTGACTGACTTGCAGCTGTTTTCTATCTGCTAAAGACCTATCTGTTAAGAATTTCTTCCATTAGAAAACAGGCTCTATTATAGGAATTAGTGCTAAATTATTTAACAAACAAAACTTTACTCCAGCCACCTCCCTCAAATCTGAGCTGACACTAAAAGACTACTGGATGTGCGGCACATACTTTGTAAAATTATGTTGGTCGAAAAGAGGACTTTGATACCAACAATGTGTTTGAAAGCTATACTTAACAGCACTATAACTACGTGAATTCCTGCAGGACCATGGAATTTAAAGCTAAAAGGGACCCTAGGAGTCATCTAATCCAACCCTTTCCATTTTGCATCCGAGGAAACTCAATCTCTGAAAGTTGAAGATATTTTCCTAAAGTTACACAGGTAACAAGTAGAAGAATCAAGGTTCATATGTATCCTCTGTTGCTTAAGCCAATGTTCTTTCCAGTACCCCATGCCAAATTCAAGATGCTGAGGAACTACAGGAACTACATTATGACAAGAGCCTTATATTCACATGGACATATTTATAAATGCAGAGATGAATAATCACCAAGTTTTAATAATCGTCATGTGGTATATGTGTATACATGTGTCTATATTTATGTGTGTGTGCATGTATGAACTAATGCATGGAGATCAGTCCTTGGATCACACACAGATATCCCCTCCTCGGTTTTAGGACAAGAAATTCCATGGAAATTTGGGTTAATTCTCTTTTCTTTGCAACCGTGGGCAGGACCCATGTCAATATCATCAGTATCTACAGCTATAACTATTTATGCCAATGTTACAGATCTAAAGATGTCATAGATCTAAAAATACTGACATGGATAGATATAAATATATTTACATTACATCTGGATATATAGAAATAATAGATGCAAATATATATTAGATATAGATGGAGACATATATATGTAAATGTAGAGAGATAGATATAGAGATAGAGACAGACTGAGATAGAGATATGGATGATAGAGACCCCTGGCTTGTTTTTCTTTAGAAGTGACATGAAAGCTTGGATGAACCCACTTGCAATCAAGATGACTCAAGGGTTTTCAATGTATAATGAAGTTTTCTCATTGGCTAAAGAACTGATGACTTAGGCTTGCTGAGCAGAGACTCACTAAGTTTAAAAAAGTGTAGCCTGTTTTCCTGACATGTATATGTGCATATATGTAAAACCTAAGTTTGGTATGCTTGAATATTTTCTGTTCTAGGTCTAAGTGAGCCTCCTTTCATTAACTCTTGAATGACCTACAAGAATCTCATTTCATTTCATTATTGACATAAACTACCATGGGACAAACCTGAGTCAAGCTACAAGTCAAAAAGCCTATGTGGTTTCTAATCTTGGAAAAACACAGTATTTTTTTTTAAAAAAAAATCAAAGTTTTTGATGACCGAGAAGCTAATGGAGAGAAACATACTGAGTGTAAGTAGATGAGTAGATGGCAGTATATTTCTAACAGCAACATGTATATATGTATATATTTATTTTATACACACACAAACACACAGAAGGAAGCTAGGTGGCACAGTAGATAGAGCACTGGGCCTGGAGTCAGAAAGACCTGAGTTCAAACGTGGCCTCAGATATATACTAGCTATGTGACCCTAGGCAAGTCACTTAACCTTGTTTGCCTCACTTTTCTCATCTGTAAAATGAGCAAGCAAGATCATGGGAGGAACATGGAGACACTCCGCATGGCCTTTCTTCTTAAATTAAAAAATAAGAATCAGCACAGCAATATCTTGTATTCTCTGCACATTCCAGCAAATATGCTGATTGCATGGAGTTATTTGTGAAAGGCTGTCTTTTCCCTTCTCACAGTTTCATTATGGATCTTCTCAATATGCATGTAGATAACTCTAATAAAGATTTTGTAAGAATGAGTATGGTCTATGAAATATTATTCACTAAGAGTTGTTCATCAGATTTTCCAAAGATACTAAACCATGAAGGTTAGAACTCTTTTTTTAAGATAGTATTGAAGCTGTCCACACGATTTGATTTTTTTTCTCAGAATACTAAAGGTCAAGACAGTTCTGTCGTTGAAATGCCTTCCTGATCATTTAAGGTCATAAAAAGGCCTTCCCACTGTAAGGCCTCCATTCTTGGCAAATATGCCAAGCCCACTTAAGTCCAATTTCCAAATCCACTTGGAAATGAGGGAGGCCAAATCTAAGTGTTGTACCCTTGTTCGGTATCCTTTCTATGCTATGGCAAAGTAAACCTCTGCTTGTTAACT
Organism: Phalanger gymnotis; assembly: GCA_028646595.1. NCBI lineage: Eukaryota > Metazoa > Chordata > Mammalia > Diprotodontia > Phalangeridae > Phalanger > Phalanger gymnotis. Next base: position 181,174,676 of record CM053627.1, on the reverse strand, counting down.
GTCATATGACCTAGGAGTATTTAATTTCTTTCTTATATCATACCTAAACTATCGGGGAACCTAACTGAGTCAGCCCTTTCCTACAAGTCATTAGATGGAATGACATGACATCATGGCTCAAATCATATTGGAAGTGGAGGAAGGGTAATGAAAATATGAAGGATAGAGTGCTTAGATGGCTAACTATGGCATCAGGGCACTCTGTGGTAAGAAACTTTGTAGTAATGGATAAGTGCTCAGCGAAACAGAGAAAAGGTCCTACTGATGCAGAATGATACACTAAGTAGGGTCCTAGAAGAGTCTGACGGGGACGGTAAAGGAAGCGCTAGTTATAAAAATTCCCTAGGTGTTGACCATTTGGTAGAAGGAGAATTGCCACACAAATAACACTGGAAGTGAATTATCCTGGCAGATTCAGTGACTAAAGATATACTTACATGTAAGTAAAATTCTATACATTAGCTCATTCTCTGATGTTGATAGCATCATCATTAGCTCGTTCTCTGATGTTGATAGCATCATCTTTCTTCATATGTCCTTTATAGTTAATTGGGATATTTATAGTAGTCAAAATTACTTATTTACTCAAAGTCCTTCTTAAAACAATATTGCTGTTACTGTATACAGTATTCTCTTGGTTCTGCTCATTTCATGCTTCATTATTTTGTGCAAGTCTTTCCATATTTTTCTAAAATCATTGAGCTCATAGTTTCTTATAACATAGTATACCATCACAATCATATACCAATAAAAGCTAAAGATAGCAATGGCCATTTGGACAAATTTAGCTGTTGGTGCTATAGGCAGAGTGAGATGAGTCACAGTGCTTATTGTCCTGGTAAGTGAGCAGAAGAGAATCACAACCTATTCTGGAGAAGTATTAGCTATGGCTCCTAAAACTTGGAATTGATAAGAAAACAACGGCCAGTCTATTGGGGTGCCAGTAGAACTATATTATGATACCCAAGGCTACAGTAGTAATGGCCCTTCAGAATAATAATAATAATAAATATAATAATATTATAATATAATACAATAATAATAAATAAATAATAAAACCACCAAAGTTTAAGGTGGTCAATATGCTTTCTACTATACTTAGTAGTCCTCAAAAGTCTCTGCATCCAAAGCTGAAGGAATTTGGGGATGAGTATACTCAAAGGCAATGTCAAGGTTATCCTGAGACTTGGATCATTTTAACTATGGTATGGTGAAGGGATTGGAGTCCATGTGCTGGAGTCATTATGTCCTCTAAGTGGAGAAGGATGAACATCAAATACATAAGAAACTGCTGGATGCTGAGAGCCAGGTTACTATCATAACAGAGAATCTCCCAACAAATAGAGTAGTCTTGGTTTCCATCAAGGATTTCAGGGGATAGAACACCAAGGGAAAGAAGGCAATCCCTGCTCAAGTGGGACTGCATGGAAAACTTCCTGTTTAGGTAAAAGTTGCATTAGCTGATAAGGGTAAATGCATTGTAAAATGAGACCTAATGAACTCTTGGCAGTTGGTTGTGGTACATGCCCTTTTAGCATCCTTTATATCAATTATTGTAGGTTGGGCCAAAGGGAAACTCTCACAGTTGCCTGCCTCCTAGTTACCAAACAATATTAGGTCCCTGGGTGGGTAGATTGGGTGTGGGGGATTGGAAGGCAATAATTTTTCCCTCTCTAGGGATGGAGATGGAGGCCATAACAGTTTACTTTGCCAACTCCTCTTACAACAACCCCATGAGACCTGTGAAGAAGGTAAAGCGATGCTACAGGAAGCTTAACAATGTCATAATGGCCCTTTCTGCTACTGTTGCTGAACTTTTACTGTTGTCAACCAGGTAATCCAGGCCCAGGGTGAGTGGTTTAAGGGCACTGATTTTGCTTATAATATTTGCTGTATTCCTGTAATTGAGACTAGTCAGGAGCAGGCAATTTTCACCTGGAAGGAGTCTAGCTTGTCTTCACTATCTTTTTCTAGGGCTACCTAAACTCTCCTTCACATGGCTATAATCTGATGAGCAAAGATCTAGACAAGGTTCTCCTTCCTGTGTGACCCTGGGCAAGATACACAGCCTCTCAATGCTCTAGGAAATTCTTCAAGACTGTACATTGTAGAGAAGGTCATGATCAGTATTGGTAGAGGGAGATTCCTCACCAAAAGAGTTCTATATATCACTTAAATCACATGTCCAGTTCTTATCTCTGTTAAGCTTTATAAAACATCTATTTCTACATTTGATCCTCACAATAACTTTGTGATACAGGTACTAGAAAAATTATTATCTCTACAGACGAGGAAGCTGAGGCTCAGAAAGGTTAATTGATCCATTTGTGGTCACTCAGCTACTAAGTGTCACAGGTAGGTCCTGAACTCATAATTCTTCTGATTTTGTCTAATACTCTTTCACTTATACTATTGTATCTTTCATAAGAATGAAATCCATAGCACTCTGTGCACATAGAATGGGTATAGGTACTATTTAAATACGTCCCAGTGTATTGGTTCGCTTCCCACTCCTATAGAGTGGTGGATTTGTACGTGTTTGTTCATGAGCTCTTTTAATTGAGCTAATTCCCTTCCCTTCTAACTACTTAAGGGAATTGAATGGGGTCCTAAAGGGTCTTTTAGGCTAATAATAGCAGAAGAGATTGCAAAGCTCAAGCTGCCTCTGTGTCTGGAGGATGTGTTATCTACAGAGCTTTTGCCAGATCTCCTACTGGTAAAGAGGCCTGCAATGAGAATCTCCAAGCCATTGCATCAGAAAACAAACATTACACAGAATTTGCTTCTAGGGGAAAAAGTCACAAGTGTTCTTTATCTTCCTTGACTATTTTGAAACAAAACAACCCAATCTTATTTGTGCGGAACTCATGCATAGGTAGGTAGCCACCTTTTAGGCTTTGGTGGTAAGTTTATATTTGTACTTAATGGCTAAACCTTTTGCATTTCTTAATGTTTCCATTTTTACATTGTGTAGCATTAGAAGAGACTTATGTGTTTAATAACCTGAAGGTTTCAATTAATGAGGAAGGCATTAAAAGAAATCTAATGGCAGAACTAAAATGATAGGTATAAAAAAAAAGAGCTCACAAAGGCACACTGAAAAAAAAAAGCAATGGAATTTTTGATGACTATTCAGATGTAAAGCTTCCACTTGCAAGGTTTGTTGGTTTCAAAGTCACTGATGCATTAAAAAAAATACACATGTACATATATGCACTTGACATAATATTTTTCTGTTTGGACAATTCCCAAATTGGTTGAAAGTCTTACCTCCTGAAATAATTAATCACAGGGTTGAGATTTGCTGCAGAGGTTTCAATGCCTCCAAATAAAGGGAATAATGTTTGAATTTTGGATTGAAGTTTTTACTCTTAACTTAGTTCCAAGAATTAAATACACACTTAATATTCATATTTAAGACACCACTTTCATTGGTGTTAATATCCATGAAACTCATAACTTATTAAAATAAAATAAACTAACTTTTCCTGCTTAACCAAATAATTAACAACCATTATACAATTGTAACTGATTACAAAACATTTCTAGTAGAAAGGAAAATAAAGCAAGAAAATATGAAACCTCTTCAGCTTATCACCACCCCCATCACCTTTAAAACAATAAAGGAAAACCTGTTAAATTGTATGAAGAATCTATTCATTATGGTTGATGCAGATATGTTGTGAATCAAATGTTATATATGGTAACAATTTCTTTTAACAGTCAAATTTGTCTCCAACTGCTTAAAAATATCAAGAAATAAATTAGTTGATTGAAGTAGTTTATTTTTACCCAGAAGAATTTTAATATCTCATCTCATCTTGTTTACTAAGTAGAAATTATATATAATTGTATGACTCACTATAATTCTATGTTTGATGTCTTTGTTTTAGGCACTAGTAATAAAAGATGTAACTACTGTTATACTTTTAATATTATGGCTTAGTTCAAGCCTCTATGCTAGGGCCCTTAATGCGACCGTGGAATTATTGCAAGAAGTCCTCAAATCTATATAAAAATAAATGCACTGTCAAAACCATTTTCATACAAATATGTATTACTATTTTTAAAATGTTACTATGATTAGCCAAATACAAAATGACTTAAAAATCATTGTTGAATTCATAGCTTATTATCATTTTGTTTTTGCTTAATCAATGGATAATAATAGCACAAAATTCATAATCATGTGTGTGTCCACAAATTAATAAAAATAAAAAGTAGCCCTCAGAGTAGAATAAAATAAGACTCATTGATCTACAATAGTTCACTGCGCCCAGCTTTCCCATCACAGAGTGTCACTGCCATCTCAATAACACTTTTCTGCTAGACAGACTTGTAAAATGAGGACACAAAATTTATTATCCTAGTGTTAGGGAAATAGTTGGGTCAGTACCATCCTCCTAACCTGGAGGTTAAGAAAAGCAACCCTGTGTAATTTGAATAACATCATACAAGTGGCCCCAGAGAGACCAAAAGACTTAAGTAGTTCCTTCTCCGAAGACAAGTGGACAGTGTTGATTCAGATGGGAAAGAAGACCACTCAGAGTTGGGAGACAAAAGATATTAGAATGTAGCATGATCATGACCCAACTTGATATATTAGAGATTTGACTTGCTTAATAGTTAAGGATGATATTGGGTTCTGCGAAAACTTGAGAGAATTGTTGTAGGAGTCCAGGAAACATACTGTAGGAGAAAACTTAAGATGAAAGGGGTTCTTAAACTGGCGTGCATGGACTCCCCCAAAGGATCTTTGCTAGATATCAGGGGATCTATGAATTTGAGTGGGAAAATTACAACTTCCATCCCCCACAAACTTCTAAATGAAATTTAGCATTTCCTTTAATCATGAATGATTAAAAATACATCTGAGAAAGGGTGCATAGGCTAAAGAGTATTAAGGTCCAGATTGCTAAAGGGGCCCATAATATGAAAAGAAAAAAAAAAAGCTAAGAATCCTGCAGCCTGATATTTTATTTTGAGCTGCAATGCAGTCTGACATGACAGGCACTCAGAAGGGTTTTCTACTGTAGGACCCAAGACGAAGTACTGGCTCCCTAAGAAAAGGAAAAATTTCTGCCATCTGCTAGGAGCCGAGGAGAGATACAGATAGAAAATAGGAATACCAGAACAGAACAGCAAAGGAGGGTCGATACTATTTATTGGGAACCAAAGAGGATTCATTGCAGACAGCTAAATGTATGATATTGTCTAAACTTTAAGAAGATCCATCAGTCAGAATTCTGGTTAGGAGCAAATTCATGTGCTTCAGATAAAGGTATATGCTCTACTGAAGATTCATGCTAGAGGCTGCACACATTAGTCTTACCCAGAACAATGACTGTAAGTGACTGGAGCCATAGAAGATTTTGGAAGACATTTTGCCATAGAAAGTTGTCATTATTAACATATATGACTTCTTTCTGATTTAGTTTTCCTGTTAAAAACAACCACGAATGTTCCTCTTTCAACTTTGTGGACCTTGTACTTTCAAAGGGAGAGTAGATGACAATATACAAGATGATGTTAATAATGAATTTCAAACATTGACAAGAAGTAAGAAAAGTCAGAAATTCCCCCAAATTGTGTGTTGACCTTTCATATCATATTAATGCCAGGGTTGCTCTTAGAAACCTATCGCTCTCTGTTACTGTATCCCATTCCTAACTCTCTCAATCTTTCCTCTTACATCATCCTGTATACCTGGAATCATTTTTTCCTCGAATGAGTCATTCATCCCAGGTGCTCTATAAATTTTACCTTGACTAATTGGGAAGCTGATTTCCCCTTCTCCATTTACCTAGCAATTATTCCAATTATATTTTCTCATTTATAAAAATGTATTAAATCTTATAGAACTTCTAGTTTAAAACTTTATATTTTGTGTGGATAGGAAAGAAGTTAGCACTCTATTATCAAGAGCGATTATTCTTTCTATTCACTTCTTCTATTTCTCTTTCTTATGTCTTATCTTTTGAAAACTTCACTGCTTAAGGCCTCCTTCAATACAACCAAAGTAGATAGATGAATCCATCATTTTAGGCACTTGTTTGTAGCTTGAATATTAAGTTTAGTTGAGAAAACTAGTTTGAAATCAGTCAATAAAAATGTATTAAGAATCTACTACGCCCTAGGCACTGTTCCAAGTGCTGAGAATACAAAATATGACAAAAAAAATAAGTCTTGGGGTTGTCCAAACATTTAATTTTGTTATACTCTGCCCTCAACAATTTTCCACTTGTCATACATATATGCATTGGCTGTTCCATTGATTACAAACTCCACAAAATAGGGGCAATAACTCATGTCCCTTTTATAACTACTCCATTCTATGCTAAGGAAAGTCTTAGGAAATATCAAAGTGCATTTCTAGGATTAAACGATCTCTGAAGAAAATAGGGAAACCTGGCAATAGTGAAATTATTTATTTGTTGAAAAACAAATACCGATAAAATTTATTTGTTGGGTTTAAGGTAATACCCCAAAGGAAAGACTTCATGCCTTAATTGGAGATATTCAAGGAAGCAGAAGGAAGGAGCAACAGTGATAGATACCAGAACATTTGAATGAATCTCTCCACACTTACCCAGGATTGACTCCTCCAAATAAGGGTAGCATATCAACACCCACTCAATGTGACTGAGACTCACGCATCTTAACTCTGAAAGTCCATCAATCGCCCTCACACTTGAATCAAAAGTAACAGCTTTTGAAGAAGGACCCAGGAAAGGACACAGATCAATACAACCAGGAAATCTATTATGATCTTCACGCCATAGCTGGAAGGAGTCCATGGTGATCTAGAATTCCTATTGATTCAGGGTACTCCAGGGACAGGCTAGCTTCTGGATAAGATTAGGTATCATGAATAGTTCAAAATTGTTATAGGGAGAGGAGGGGTCCTGATCAGGAAGATACAATTGGTTTCGAATCTCTGAAGTGGCAAGAAGGAAGATGTCAATTGGCTAGGAAAATGAAAATTTCTAACCTAAAATGTTACAAGTCTAGACTTTTCCAGATATAAGTTCTCAAGGGAAATGGCTGAAGAGAAGGGGTAATAGGCAGGAGAATGCGGAATGACTAGAGATTAACAGCCTGTTAAAGAGAGAAATATCAGGCTATATAAACATTTTTTATTCCTTTCTGGAAAAAAATGTAAATAATTAACCAATAATAGGGAAAAGTGAAAACACATTTTATTGTGTTTTTTAGGAAATGGTTTCCTAATGTGAGCTACACAACTTACAATCACATTGATAATGTCAGTACACAGTTTGCCTTTGTTAAACCAGCTTAATTATGATTAAATTTCCTTTTTCCACCACCAAGAGGAAAGTTTCAGCCATAAATAGTGGATTTCCCTTTGTCCAAGTAATGTAATAGGAGGTAAATATTTTTAACATTGCATAAACTTCAAAGCCATTTTTAATACAAACAAAATGGTATGAGAAAGTAAAGCTCAAATAATACACGATGCCTGAAGATCTTCCAGAAAAGCATGTAGTTCTTGCTTCAATTCTTTTACCAAAGTTATCAATAGAAAATATTTACGAAATGTCCATTGTGTATGGAATTTCTCTCGTGGTATTGTGTAAAAGAACCCTGGATGGGAGCCAAGAGAGCTAGGTTTTAGTACTCATGATGTAACTAATTTATGTCAAATAAGTTCAATTCATTGAACATTTATTAAACACCTACACTGCACAAGACACTGTGGATATCAACGGATAGGACAGAAAGACTGCACCTGTGGGTCCATTGGTATAGGTCACTCTGACATGAGGACTCTCCATATACTAATGCAGATCATTACTTTATCTGCAAATTATGCCCTAAGAGAGTTGTTTAAGCCACTGAAAGCCTAAGCGACTGAAGTGAATTTTGAACCCAGGTTCCTCTGGTTCTGAAGCCAGCTCTCTATCTAATGTGCCATAATTGCTATCGATGTTGGCACCCCAACAGACACAAATATGAAAATGAAATAATCTCCAAAGCACAGAAGAAACTATAGACCAATTTCCTTAATGAATATCAGTGTAAAAACTTTAAATAAAATAATAGCAAATAGATTACAGCAATATATCAAAAGATCATACCCTATAACCAAGTAGGTTTTATACTTGGAATGCAGGGCTGTTTCAATATTAGAAAAATTGCCAGCATAATTGACCATATCAATAACAAAACAGCAAAATCATATGTATGCAGAAAAAAGGCTTTGACAAACTACAATACCCATTCCTACTAAAAACACTAGAAAGCATAGGAATAAATGGCAACTTTCTTAAAATGATAAAAACCAAGAAGCCAGGCTGCCCCAGGACTCGAGACCTGAGAGTATTTTGAACTTGGAACTGAGATTGGGCTATCTTTAGGAACCCAAATTAAGATGTTTATTTCTCTGTTTTATATCTTGGAAGTCAAAATCTTCTCCATAAAAGTTAATCTCACTCTCATTGGTTAAATGGATCTGGGACACGGAGGAACCCTCTATTTTGGCTCGAGGGAATACCACAAGCCAGTGGCATTGGTGGAAATGTTCAAATTTGGCATTTATGGATTGTTTGAGGACTGATATTGTTTGTAATATTATTTTTGTATATAAATATTTCTACACTGAGGGGTTCCATGTTACTGAGTACTGAATAAGTATTGATAACAAGTTTAAAGTGAGAAACGTGGTATCCCTAGAATACTAGGGTTCAGCAAAATGTTCATACTGTTTGGCCTTCAAAGTGACCTCTACTGTCTTGACTTTTGTGAAAGCAAAACGTCCTGTAGCTTGTTAGGGTAAGATACCATATCTCAAATCCCCAAATACCTGAGGTTCTTTGCTTCTTTTCTACCTGATTCTATTGTTCTTCTTGTCCTGGTGGGTGAGTTTACAATTCCATTTGATTTACCCTGGCAGTAGCATAGATTCATGGAGGCTATTTTTGATGCCCTTTAGAACAATAACCCAGTGGCAATGTCTGGATCTCATTCTATACAGGAGCCTTCTGTGGTAGAGGAGTTCTCTTAAAGCTTCTCAGTATGCCGTGTATAGGAAGAGACACTTTGTCCAGACCCAAATTGTATGGCCCTGTGCATGGAGAGGGAATCATTAAAGAGTTCTACCAGGATATTGTTCTTATTGTAGAAAGAGGTGAGGTCATAGAGGTCTCCACGTCCCAAATCCTGGTGGGCAGAGCTCCAAGTAATCTGGAAACCTCAGGGTAAACCAGGTTTCCCTGGGATAGGGGAAGTCTATTTTCTTTATTTGTTTTTGCTCTTTCGTTCACTTGTGTGTTGAGAAAGATTTTAACAAATCAAGCCTAGGCAAGGAAAAATATTTGGTAAAATTTCTGATATGTGGCTCATTTTGTCAATCTGTAAAATTTGTATTGGGGGATAATTGTGATTTACAATAGTTCACGTAAGATTGTTATGTATATGATTGTACAACATTGCCTGTTTGGAGACTTGAGTGTATGCCAGTGGGGAAGAAGTAAGTGAATAGAAAGGACTTCTGCCTCCCCAGAGACCATAAGATGACCATCCTGATTTTGAGACAAAGGATTGTATTAACCAAAAAACTGGACCCATGCATATTTTCTGAATACCCCAACTTTGAAGCAGGCAAGAAGTATATAATGATTGAGCCTTTAGAGCTAGTATATTCAGGTAGCCCAATAAGGAGGTACCCTTGTTTCCTGAGTCCCCTATACTGGGACTTTACTCAGATGACTGAACTGGGTGTTAGAGCCATGATGTCCTTAGAGCCATGATTTCAGAGTGTGGTGGGGGGAAGAATGTTACAGCCAACATACCTGGGACTACAGTCTGAGGGAAGATTTTGGACTTGGGATTGGGATTGCTTTATAGGAAAGAACTAAGCTATTTGCATATTTGATTTTTACTGCACAAGTCAGTTCCATTGGTGTAATTCTACAAAGCTGATTAGTTGAATGCTTAACTAATACCTTTCATGTTTATAGAAATGCTGATGTACTGTATTGTTTATATGAGATAAACACACATGCATATGTGGGTGTATATAGATGTGTATATGATCTGCTCTGTATACTGAGTCCTTTACATGGTTAGAGCCAGCTAACCTGCCAGGGAGGCTCTAAGGAGCCTGTATGCCTGAAAATTAAGCCTGAGGAGGGAGCTTTGGACTTGGAAGTGGGACTCTGCCCTATAGGAATGAACCAAGCTAAGCTATTGGCATGTTTGTTTTATACCTTACTTTGTGTTACTGAGTCCTATGGATTGTTGTAGCCCACTAGTCTGGCAGGGAAGCCCTAAGAAGCCAACATGCCTGACAGAAATTGTAGCCCAAGGGAGATTCTTAGACTTGGATCTATGATTGTTCTCTATAGGAAGAAATTGAGCTAACCTTTTTCTATACTTTATACCTTATTTTGTAAATTTAAGTCAGTTCCATTGGTATAATTTTGCAAACTTCATTGGTTGATTGCTTATTTAGTATTTACAGATGATTGTGATTTTCATTTGCATATGTGAGATGGCATATGTGAGCCTGCAACTGTTTGGAGACATGAGTGTGTGAGAAAAAGCAAGAGAATAGAAATTGCTACCTCTGGACCACAGGAGGACTGTTCCACATAAGTTCTGTGATAAAAAGTTTACTGTGAGACGTCTGGCCTCACTAGATTGCTAATCCCCAGTAGAAATGTTCATATTCTTTGATATTCAAACCAACGTAAGATGATTGTCTATGGGAATTGGCATTGTCTAACTGGATATCCAGTAGACATCTTGAATTCAACATGTCCAGAATCAAATTCATTTTTAGTCTGAATTCCACCCCCCCCACACCCTCCCTATTACATTAGAGGGCAGATAACACCATTCTCCCTGTCCCTCAGGCTCAAAACCTAGCTGTTATTTTAGACTCCTCACTAATGAAGTTTGGGAAAAGGACTTGTTTGGGGGAGGGGGCAGATAATGAGCTCTTTTGGACATTTTAAGCTTGAGATGCTTGTGGGATATGTAGTTTGAAATTTCCAATAGGATCATAGGTTTAAATATAGAAGTGACCTCAAAAGCCATTTAGTCTAACTCATTCATTTTATAGATAAGGAATTGGGGTTTCTGGAAGCTAAGCAACTGACCCAAGTTCAGTTACATAGAAGCTGTGATTTGAATTGACATCCTGTGATTCCACTGTGCCACACTGCCTCCTGATAGGCCATTGATGATGTGGGTCTACAGCTCAGGTCAAAGGTTAGTTCTGGAATCTATCTGGTTCTTATCAGTATAAATTTGATCATTGAAAACATGATAGCTGATGAGATTATCAGAAGGCTACTAAGATTTGATATCCTTGGATTAGACGATGTCTTCTAGCCATAATATTATCTGATTCTTTGAAGAGTAGGTCATCCTGGGGTTCTTTGGGAAGCCAGTTCCCTAATCAGCATTGACTGTGTTCTCACTTTTAAATATATGGTGGTTTATCTTCCATACTCTTAGGTAGGTGTCGGGACTATTCAGGAAAGACTTGGACCAAGCTTTTGCTGGTATTCTCATCAGGACTACATATCAAAGGTTTCTTTATTACCTTATAGGAGAACCAGAAACAAACACCTCCCACTCACATAGTCCTTCTCTGCTGCTCTCTGCAAACTAGTGCTTCTTTCTAGCAGCATCTGGCCTGCTTTCATCCTAAATGTGCTTTACCCAGAAGCCTCTCTGGTACATTCTAAATGAGTCACAGCTGGTGTGTTGCCTGTAAACAAACCAAAAAATGAAGAGTTCTGGATTTAGATCTGGAATAGACCTCAGAGGGCATCTAATTCAACTTCCTCATTACATATCTGGTAAATTGTATTCATTTCCAAGTATTATAGTTTAAGTAGTACACTGATAAGCTGGAGAGCATCCAGAGGGTGTCAATTAGGGTTGTGAAGGGCTTTATGTATGTCATATGACACTTAGTTGAAGGAACTGTGAATGTTTAGGTTGGAAGTGCAGGGAAGGTGGGGGTGAGGAAATAATTGCTGTCTTCAAGTATTTGAAAGCCAGCTATGTAGAAGGGATTAGATATTCTCTGTCCGGCCTCAGGAAGGAGAAGTAGAAGCAATGGGTACACATTCCAAAAAGGGTAACTCAGGCTTTATGGCAAGAAAACAAAAGAAAATTTCTTAATAATTAGAGCTGAACGAAAATGAAATGAGATGTCTCTGAAGGTAGTAGATTCCCTGAGTAGAGATCTTCAAGCAAAGACTGGATGACCACTTGAGGGATTTCTTGTAATGGACAGTCCTTTTAGGAATGAGGTGGACTAGATGGTCACTGAAATCCTTTCCAATTTCAAAACTTCTGTGATTCTATGGGGCCACTGAGGCCCAGGGCAATTACACGATTTGCACAGACATGCAGATAATAAGAAGTTACAGGGTGTGCTTCCAGCCAATACTCAACCTCATGCCCAAAGCAAACTCTAAATTCTCTTAGATGAATGTGTTAGTATTGTCTGTCAGGTCTCTGCATTTTTTACCCTACCTCATTTGCTGCAGACTCTTTCCAGGCTAAGGGGCAGGTGCAGTTGCCAGCTTTAGCTAATGCAACAATAATAGTAATAGTAGCTAATATTTATATAGTGCCTACTACGTGCCAGACGCCATGCTAAGCGCTTTGCAAATATTATCTTATTTGATCTTCTCAACAACCTTGGGAGGTGAGCGCTATTATAGTTGAGGAAATGAAGTAAGATAAAGATTAAAAGAATTGCCAAGGATCACACAGTTAGTAAGTATTTGAGGCTGGATTTGAACTCAGGTCTTCCTGACACCAGGCTCAGCATTCTGTCCACTGCCATAATAGCAACAGGATTGTCTTACTTGCCTGTTACCTCTTTTGAACATCTTTTTGCTTTCTTCTGTACTTTTTTTTCCTATTCTTTACACCACAGCTAAACTTAATGTCCTTATATTTATCTCTCCCCTCTATACAAGTCTTGAATGAATTCTTATTCCTGACAGAGTATTAGCTTCACAATTTGATGCCACCCATCCTTGAGAGGATTTTCTTATATTACTCCCCTCCATATATTCTATGTTGTAGTCAATGCTGTCTACTGACCATCTCGTATGTTTGTCCCTCAATTTTCTGACACCATGCCTTTGTTTATATTATTTTTTCTGTCTGAAGTGCCATCCCTGTGTCTATTCAGTCCCTATCTATTCTTTAAAACCCAATTCATATGCAACATCCTTCAAAAAGTCTTCCCATTTCTGCCAGTCAGGAATGAACTCTTCCCTCTCAGATTTGCTCCGTACCTTTCTTGTGCACTTATGGTACGTTATTTAATATTCTTGTCATTTCTTTATGTATTACAGGTTTTGCTAAAGAAGTCTATGAGTGTACAGGCTATGTCGGCTATGTCTAAACTAAAACTAAATGTATCTATCATAGTTCTGTATATAACAGGTCCTTAATAAATATTTCTTAGACTGAATTCCAATCTACTGAAGTCGAATAGACAATTTATGCTTCCCAGTATCATTTGTACTGCCTATATACTATGACTAGAGGAACTTATCAGGTTACTCCTTTATCTATGATATTCCTAATGTTTGTCTATGCTTGTGCCTATGATTATGCTATTAGAAATTCATTCCTTTAGCATACACACATATATATGCCTATTTGCACATACACACATACATGTGTTTTTTACATATTAGTATGTGTGTAAATATATACACACATATACACATATTTATATAATCTCTAGAAGAGGTCACTGATCACTAATTAAGCTGGCAAAACTCATTTTTACCTTTCATTGAATAAGCTTATCAGATCTATCACAATGTGATATCATAGCTTTTTTTATTTTGTGGGGTTTTTTTGTACTTAAATTTTTTTATGAACTTACAAAATAAAACAAGCATTCCCATAACATAGTAAAATAGAAAAACAAAAGATAATTGCATATGAAACTGCAAATCTATTATATACAACTTGCTATTCCTTTTAAATATATAATAAAGGTACAATGTAACTTTCTTTTTTAATTCACACCCCACCCTAGAGATAGCTACCATTAGACAAATATATGCATATGTGTATATATGTACATATAAACACAAATGTATGTATAGGTATAAAATCATTCTATAGATAATTCTGTTTATCAGTTCTTTTTTTGGATGCAAATAGTGTCTTCCTTTATTGGTCCTTTATTGGGTATTTATCATAGTCAAAATGACTTAGCCAATCAAAGTTGTTCTCAAAACAATATTGCTGTTACTGAATGCAACATTCTCTTGGTTCTGCTCGTTGCATTCTTACTTATTTCCTGCAGATCTATCCAAGTTTTTTTCTAAAATCAAGCTCATCATTTCTTATAGCACAGTAGTATTCCATCAAGATCACATACCGCTTGTTTAGCCATTCCCCAACTGACAGGCATACTCTCAATTTCCAGTTCTTTGCCACCATAAAGAGAGTTGCTAAAAATATTTTAGAACACATAGGTTCTTTTCCTTTTTCCCTAATCATCTTTGGAAACAGACCTAGTAGAGGTATTGCTGGGTCAAAGGGCATGATATCATAACCAGCACAAAAACTTTTCAGTGGAGCAAGTAATTAGGGTCGTGGTACAATGTTGTTGGCTCTATGAGATCATGGGAAACTAGGAGGAAGAAGTACACTGAAATCCGAGGAAGGAGGATCCAAATGGTATAGTTTATAAAGAGTCATTCCTGAATATCATTTCAGGGAACTAGCTGTTTTCTCCAATTGCCATGATGTGATGTTTCCCAAATAACCCCACCAAACCATGTCCTATTTTGATCTTGAACACTGCATTTTTGTTTCTGTCTCCCATGAGGGAAGGCAGATGCTATATGCCCCTAAATTTGCCTTTGTTGCCTGCAGTTGATTATCATGAAGCAGGGCAAGCTACAATTCCAATATGGCAGTTCTCCAAAAATTGTATAATTGCGATACAATTCCATCCTGATGTGTGACAGGAGTGTTTGTGGGCCAGTCACATCTCATGGATGTAGGAATCCCTAAAAGAATTTTCCATTTTTTTCTGTTGAAAAAAAACAGCCTTCTGGAAGCCCCATTGGGTGATACCAAGATTCCCTAAAGTTAAACTTGAATTTGGAACATCTATACTCATACATAGATTTTGGTAGTGACAATGTACTACACACGTCGCACCATCTGCTATAATTCAGACCAGCTGGATTAAGAATGTCACATTATATTTGAGACGGAATAGTTCCCTAAGATCGTACTTGGATAGTATTTTAAGGTTTGTAAAGTACTTTCTTCACAACAATCCCTTTGTGAGATAAGACAGCAGACTATGTATTTTCTACATTGGTTGCCGTGTGACTTTTGGGGGCTAGGACTTTTCTCATACTATTAGCTCAGATTACTTGTTTAATGTCAATGATTCAGTCTATTTAAATTTGTTTAGGTAATAATTCATGTTGTTTCAGTGCTCAATATTGTAGTGTAAATATTGCTGGATTAGGTGTCAAAATCATTTCACTTGCTACCAGCTGCTCATCATCTACCATGACTTCTTGCCGGAACTGTCTGGTACCTTCCCCTCCCTTTTGAGCTTTCTTTTGTGTATTATTTTCTCCTTGAGAGCAATAAATGTATTTCCTTTTATGTTTTGTATCACAAGTGCTTAGCACAGTGCCTGGAGCATAGTAGGCACTTAATAAATGTTTTTCACATCATAGTTTATCTACTGCTCTACCTAGCTGTCCCTTTTAAAATATGGAAGAGTTAGAACACAAACATTCTTGACTTTTGGACTACAGTGGTTATAAATTAAGTGCTTACTGCCTCTAAGAAATTGTTCGACCATTGACTTGGTGGCCTGTTCACAATGATGAACGTTGTCTGTACCTTAGTCAAATGGTTAGCTCCATTATGTAACATTAGTGGCCCCAGGATGGCAATCATGGCCTGGGGTAATAAGATGGTGCAGAGCCACCCCCACCCTAGAGACCTGTGATCTAGAATTAGGTCTGACAATTATCTCCTTTCCAAAAATTTGAATCACAGAGAGATGGCAACGTAAGTATTTTTTTATATTGTCTGTACATGTGTTCTGTTTTCCTAACATGAATATAATAGAATTTAGCAGCTCAACTGACTTGGCAAGTGTATAAAGTGACTGTCTTTGCTCTTTTTTCTTAGTCTGAGTTTTTTTAGTGGAAATTGTAAAGAACAGTGTACTTTTGTTTAAAGACACTATCTTCATGAAAAATAAATGTTTCATGCACCAAAGTATTGTATAAAAAAGGGTAATCACCCAGAAGAGAAAGAGAAATAAAAAGCATTGAAAGCACATTTCCTGGGGTTGAAAAATGTATGATTCCACTTTTAACACAAATTGTAAATTATATTCCCATATTGTTAACAAGGCAATTGATTCCTATGATTTTTAGCATATGTCATTGTGACCAATCTGAGAAATGAGATTTTTTTTGAAACTACCAACATCAAAATAAGTCAATTTCTCGTGCATAATTATTGAGCAAACAGAAGAATTCATTAAGAGTTATATTTTAAATATTCAATCCATTTTAACTCATAACCTCATTATTTTTCAGGAAAAGAAATTATAGAAAATCATTTAGGGATATGTGTTCTACTTGGTCACACAATTCTGTTGCCTTTTCAGAATAAGGCACAGAGTAATAGCATAGGGCAACCAATAAATCTATTTTGATCAGCATTATTTCCAGAAGTATGGGATACTTCTCGGAACTATACATGAAACAAATTTTGCAGAACAGAAGGAAAACTGGGAACTTAGCTGAAGAATAGTTGTTTTATCAATGCAGTCCAAGAAACATTTATCAGAGCTGCAGAAAGAGTAGGTAGGGAAAGTGTATCTTTGGTCAGGATGCCAAAATTTTAAGGTTGCTCATTGTACTCGATACTCTAGTAGCCTATAAACAAGAAAGGCAGGTGGTGCATTGGAGAGAGTGCTCTGCCTCGAGTCTGGAAGACTTCATGAATTCAAATCTGACCTCAGACACTTAGTACCTGTATGAGTGACCTTGGACAAGTCACTTAACCCTGTTTGCCTCAGTTTCCTCATCTATGAAATGAACTGGAGAAGGAAATGGCAACTACTCTGTTATCTTTGCCAAGAAAACTCCAAATGAGGTCACAAAGACACAACTGGAGCAACTAAACAACAGCAACAAGCCTAGAAACAAGTAAGCTTAGCAGAAAGTTAATGATAACTCCAGATGAGCTTCTTACTCGACTTCTACAACCTTAAGAATGTACTGTGTCCTACTCTGCCAGGGTCTTCCCCCTTTCCCCTTCATCTGATTCATTTGATGAAAGTTCATTTCATCAAAGTTCATTTGATGGTACAGTTTACACTTCTTGCCCCAGACCACATATTGTGAAGCTTGTCCCAGATGCAAAAAAATGATAGTTTCTGATCTGGTATTTACTAAACATATGGTCCATACCCAGCCCTGTGCCAGATGACCAGATGATACGTATGTGTGTGTGTGTGTGTGTGTGTGTGTGTGTGTGTGTGTATTATGTTGGAGAGATGCAAAGGAAGAATGTCAGATGATTCCTGATCTCAAGGAGGTTAAAGATTAAAAGTTTAAAGTCTAATTGGGCTAATAAAATGTAGATACATGAAACAATTGGATAATATTTGGTGGTGTGAAGTTACTCAGTAGGGGCTATCATTGAAAACTCTTTAAGGAAAGGGATTGTCTCACTTTTGTATTTGTATCCCCAGTATTTGGCACGGTATTTGACGCATTGTAGTAGCTTAATAAATGCTTGTTAGTTAAGTACCTCTGAAATTAAGAGAAGAGATATTTCAGATATTTTCATAATTGAAGTTTTGTGGAGAAAGTAGGTAAGATATATAGGTTTTTGAAAGATTGTGAAAAGAGGAAATGCCAATCATAGCAGAAGTGAGAATGGTATTCAGGTTCATGAGATAATGAAGACAGTTATTTTGCACAGTGGCTCCTATGTAAGACTTGGGTTGAGGAAGTTCAAATTCTGACTCAGAAAATTACCAGCTGTGTGACTCTGGGCAAGTCACGGCCTCATTTAACCTTTGTTTTCTCATCTGTAAAATGAATATAAAAATGGCACCTACCTCCCAGAATTGTTGCTTGTATCTGATGAGATAATATATGCAAAATGGTCTGCAAACCTTCAAGTGCTATACGCTAGGAGAGTTGTTGTCATGAAAAGAACTTTGTGAATATTTGACTTCTGTGTAACTACTAACCATTGTCATTATTGTTATTAATCGTACATGGAATGGAGGTTGCCTTTAGGAAAATAACGAGGAGTAAGGGAAAAACAATAAAGCAAAACAATAAAGCAAAACAATGGCACTAGATCATAAAAGGCTTTGAATAGTAACATAGAACCAGAGGTGGAAGGGATCTCAGAAGCCTGTATTATCCTCTACAACTGCCACAAGGGATGAACCAATCCTTACATGATGATCTGTCTTGAAGAGCAGCATAATGCTGAGAAAAGAGGACTGATTTTGGAGTCACAGCTTCTTCATCCTTTTCCTGACTTTGACAATTACTACCTACTTGATCTTGGGCAAATTATTTAAACTTCCTATGCCTCAGTTTCCTCTTCTGTAAAATAAAGTCAGACTCTGAGTTCCCTTCCAGTTTTAGAGCTGTGATCCCATGATCCATGAAATCGTGACCCCTCAAGTTGGCTTTATAACTGTGAAAACAAAGTTTCCCTATATCATACCAAAATCCATATCTACATAACTTTCATATGTTGCTTCTAATTCTGCTCTTGGGTGCCAACTAGAACAAGTCTAACCATTCTTCCGTATAATAGTATTTAAGATACTTGAAGATTACTACCATGTTTCCTCTAAGTTTACCATTTTCTAAACTAAATCTCTCTAGTTCCTTCGACCTGACTTCATGTGGTATAGTGTCCAGTCCCTTTACCGTCTTGGTCATCTTTTTTTTTAGACACACTAATTTGTCAATATATTGCAAATATGACATCCAGAAATGAATACTCAATCTGGTCAAACCAGGACAGAGTGTAGCATGAATATTTCTCTCATTCTGAAAAATCTAATCTTGTCAATTTTAGTCTACATCACTTTGTTGTCTTATTTATGATATTGTTCATTACATTAACCTTATAGTCCATGACAAGCCCCACCTCTTTTCCCACACAATTAATTGTCTTGATGTACTTCCCTGATTCTGTACTTGCAAAACTGACTTTTTCAATTTCAGAATTTAACTTTATTCTTATTAAATTTCATTTTGTTAATTATTGATGTTTTGTCATTTTTAGTTATATCTAGTTCTTAGAGTTTTCTTGGCAAAGATTCTAGTGTTTTGCCATTTCCTTCTCCACCTCATTTTACAGAAGAGACCGAGGCGAACAGTGTTGAGTGACTTGCCCAGGGTCACACAGCTAGTGAGTATCTGAGGCAATATTTGAACTCAGGAAGACCCTGACCTTAGGCCTGGCACTCTATCCATTGTCCAACCTAGCTGCCTTTGCAAATTGTTGGCCATTGCTGTAATTTACTGAGAGATTCTTTAAAAAATTTACCTAATTCCATTCCCTATCTCCCAGTCTGGTGACACTTTCAAATCTGAAAAATGTCGAACAGAACCTGATTAAAGGCACTCTATTAGGGAAGTCCCTTCAGGTTAACAATTATTAATAATTGGTTTTTGGCCTAGTTATTCTATCAGTTTTGTATCCCCCTAACCATTTTCCAGATGTGATCTGATCAGATACGTACTCTGCTAGCTCATATCTTTTATTTAGTGAGCTGATCTGTTAATGGACTTTCTGAGAGACAGTTATACTATGTCTATGACATTCGTTTGATCTCCCAGTCTAGTAACCATGAGAGAAAAGAAAACAATTTACTGGCATTTTAAAAAATATATCCATAGAAGTATTCTCTAGTGATCACTGATTCTATGTCCATACAAGCTCTCCCCGGTAAAATGCATAATTCATTCTAGAAAGCAAACAATAGCTTCTTGGTTTAAAGTACAGTGTCAAGCATATAGGCATTTTATAATGCTTGTTAATTTATTTATTAACCATTTAAAGACTTTACCTTCTTCACTCTCAGGTTCAAAATATATTCCTTACAACAATACTCTGAGTTAGCTGAAAAAGTATTATCATTCCCATTTTATAGATAAGGAAACCATGACCTGAGATGTTAAATGAGTTGCCTGTAGTCACACAGCTAGTGAGTGTCTGATCCATGCTAAGATCCATCCTAAGTGTCCTGTCTTTAGGTCCAGTGTGCCCACGTTGCTTTGAAGAACTTGTTTCAGGACATTTTTTATATTCATACTTTTACTTTTCTCTTTAAGAAAAATAGAGACTGTGCTCTTTAAGGAAAATGGAGAGATCTATATGTACACAAATTAATTCTATATGCCTTGACTTCATGAATATTAAAGAAATCTAATTATCAAATTGCTTCCATCCTTTTATTTTAATCTGTTTTACTACAATTAACATCATTTCTTTCTGAGTTTTTTGAGAATATTAAACTTTTGATGAAAATGATGTAGCTAGAGGCTTTTAAGAGGGGCTTCCATGCTTACGTGCTCTCAGCAAGATCACAACAGGAAAGGTGAGAGTGTGATGAAAAACATAATAGTCCTACAGGGTGGTGTCTACATTGCCCAGTGTCACCTAGCAATGGTGAGCCCAGAGGGCATTAGGTTGATGACAGCAGCTAATAAACTTGATGGATTTGGGTTTTACCAAGAAAGATCAGCATTCCTCTGAGCAGCTGCTGGGCAACAATTAGACCCCCACCAAAGTAGGAGGGAAGGGAAATAAAAGGAGCCAAAAATACATGTATGGAACTTTTGGAGTCCCTGGATAAGCATTTTGCTACTAGATCTTAAGTACTTTTTCTTCAAGATCAACCCAAAGAACACAGCAGGAATCCAAGACAAAGTGGGGACTGAAAAATTACTTGGACAGCCTTGATTCATGTAACAAGTGGAGATAAAAGGCACAAAATGAGCTGAATGTTACAGCTATTGTAGTTGAATATGCAAGATCATGTGCCTCCCAGCATAACAGATAGCAAATCTTTGGATGTCTTTCCCTAATTTCAGGACTGGTGAATTGGACCCTTTTAAATGTGCCATTATAGCAAATTATTCATTCAATATGAGGTAAATTATTGGTAGCCTGGAAGGGAAAATGTGCCTCAAAGGAGAATTTAACTCCTCAGAGTTTGTTTCACTCGCCTTACTCACTGTCTAATTGGGTCTTTTGTGAAGAAGACCAAGGCCTGCTTTATCTCTGAATGGAAAAGCCAAGGAATGTTTCCTAAAGTCTGTCTAAAGATGAATAAGTCTTAAAGATTCTAAAAATAGCAGAGCATTTTTAATCCGTTATTACATATACATACATAATCTGTTATTACAATACATACTCTGTGTCTCGAAATTAAAAACAACAATGAATTATTTAGAAAATCAGATCTCATAGTGTCCCGGGGATCACTAGCAGACCCTCGCATAACTCAAAATTTTTGATATTGGTTTAGATGAAATAAAAACCCTTCCTGGATAAACCAAATGATCTAATGGGTCTTTTTCATCTTTACAAAACTAGATCAAATATTATTCACACATCTGTACATTTATATCAGGAATAATAGAAAAGAAAAAAAGAACATTTATGAAAGAAATTTAAAGGTCAATCACACACTTTCTCATTGTGTCTTTATGGACAAAGTAGAAAAAGAACATTGAGGCAAATTTTGGGTTATCCCCATGGCAGTTGTTCTTTCTCTTTTCTCATCATGCTTCCTATAGCATCCCTTTTCCACTTTCTCCCTCATCAAATTTTCCTGAGAAAATACAGACTACTCATCATAAACTCACTCTTTTCCCCTGCTCCGTAATTCTAAATCTTTTGACGACACCTCATCCAATCTCATTTTTTGTTCTTTTTCTTCTTGCAAAAGGAAAGTAAAAACCTTTACACATGCTCTTGATTCTATGACTCCATTTCTTCAAGGAGCTTCTTCATTCCCCTTTCTTTCTCTAGGCATTCCCACTGTCTCTAATTTTTGGTCTTTCCCTATCCACTGTCCTTTCCCCTATACTTATGTGTTTCTGTTTTGCCAATCAAAAAAAAAAGTTTTGGTTGATCTTCCCATCATGTCAATCATTTTGTTCACTTTGTTCACAACTACAGCCAAAACAAAATCCTGGAAAAAATAAAAGCTAACTAAATGGCTTTCTCTGCTTACTCTGATTTGACATACTTCTCAAATTCTTTTGCTCTCTTCTGCTCCCCAATCCATCTCATTGCCCTACTCACTACAGAAAGGGAGGGAGGGAGGGAGGGAAGGAGAGAGAGAGAGAAAGAGAGAGAGAGAGAGAGAGAGAGAGAGAGAGAGAGAGAGATGAGTAAAAACCAATGGCCTTCCTCTTGACCTCTCTGTACTGTTTGACACTGATAATCACACTTCTTTCTGGATATTTCCTCCTCCCCAGGTTTTTGTGATACCTGTCTCACCTGGTTCTCCTTCTATGTTCCTGGGCAGTTTCATGTCCTTCTTTGCTATGGGATAATCATCCGTACCCTGAAATTCTAACTTTGGTTCTATTATAAACACTATACTCTTTCTACATTTTCGTTTCTACTGATCTCACTAGCTCCCATGGATTTAGTATTATCTCTATGTGGGTGGTGCCCAGATATAGAAATAGATAGATAGATGGATAGATAGATAGATAAATAGATAGATAGATAGGACAGACAGACAGATAGATAGATATGCATGCATATATGTGCATGTATCTCACCTCACTCTCAAGTCTTATTTTACAATAACAATTATTGATTGAATGATTAAATTAATGAATTTGACCCCATTATGTTTCAAGAATTTCCAAGCTATCAGTTGATTTAATACAGATATAAAGATTGTGTCACTTACCTTATATGATGGATTCCCTAAATCAAGAGGCTTGTGGGAGAAATCTTTTTATATATGGTAAAATCTGCTATGTAGAAATAAGACATTTAAAAAAATAGTTTTGGATTATTGAATGGATTCCTGCATTAATTCATCCTTAAGCCCTTTATTAGTAACTTCCTTTCTAAAATATTTAGTTGTAGACTTGAGAGTTTTTTTTTAGCTTAGTTTAATACTTATGGAAAATCCACATGATTATTTGAAGTAAAACGGGATTTTACCCATCTTTCTCTCTTCTCCCTTTCTATAGTGAGTAGGGCAAATGAGATAGACTGGGGAGTAGAAGAGAGCGAAAGAAATGCAAGTCCTGAGACAGAGCCCCTGCACTGAGAAACTTACTTTGCTGTACAGAGTGATTATGAGGATGAGGATAGGGTAAATCTATGGTACACAAGCAGGAAATGCAATAGATTTACCCCCAGGATAATAGTGGAAGCTAAGGGAAGAGTTCCAGGCATTCCATCTGCAGTATAGTGTTTTTGTTGTAGTTCAGTCATGTCCTATACTTCCTGACCTCATTTGGGGTTTTCTTGGGAAAGATATTAGAGTGGCTTTCCATTTCCTTCTCTAGCTCATTTTACAGAAGAGGAAACTGAAGCAAACAAAGTTAAGTGACTTGCTCAGAGTCACACAGCTAATAAGTATGTGAGGCCTGATTTGAACTCATGAAAATGAGTCTTCTTGACTCCAGGCCTGCCTGGCACTCTAACCACTCTGCCATTTAGCTGCCCTATAATGAGTTTACCTCTTATCAACTTCTGCCCCAGATGTTATTTTGATAGGATTGTGACATACACGGGCTTCTCTCAATAACAATTTTAAAATCTGGTTGAATTGAATTGTAGTTTTGACAAATTGTTAGGCAATTAAGCCAATGTTAAAAGAAAAACAAAAGCTTCAATTCTTGTTTCAATTTCACTACTGGCTAATTATATCACCCTTAGTAAATCAACAAATTTCGCTCTTGCTTTTTCTTTTCTAAAAATAATGCCACTTTAAAAAGGGAGAAGGTGCAAGTAACAAATCATAATTTGTAGGAGTAGGGGAGAAGTTAGGTCTGAACCTGTGATTTTATCTATGTGAGGAATTTCTTGTACAGATATTTTGATCAGTTAGTCATCTGTAAAGTCTTAGAAATTGAGAGAGTTGCCTGGAACACTGAGAAATTAAACTATCAGGCCAGGGTCACATAGATAGTATCAGTCAGGAGTAAGACTTGGATGAGTCTGTGACCTTGTCCGAGTCACTTAACCTTTATGAACATCAGTTCCTTGATCTGTAAAATTAAGTGATTGAACCCAGTGACTTTTAAGGTCTTTTCTAGCTCTAATCATGTGGTCTCTAATCTATGTTACCTACAAGCCTAGCTTTCTAACCACCATGCCCACTGCCTCACATAGGCAGGGGTGATAATGCGTTATTTTAGGGCACATTACAAACATTAAATAAATAAATACTGTAGTACTTTCTACTCTCTATACCCTCCCCAACCCCAACACACACAAAGCCTTTTGTTTACATTACATAAGTTTTACATTTTATTAGTTATATTGTTCTCCCCTAGTAGAACATAACCTCTTTGAAAGCAAAATAACTGTAATTTTTGTCTTTATAACCCCAAATATTAGTTCAGCTCCTGAAACTGAGTACACTTAACAAATCTTTATTTAATTTAATTTTGCTACACAAGTAAACATTTAAGATGTATGTATGTGTATATATACACATATATTATACATATACACATACATACATATGTGTATGCATATAATATGCAAGGAACACATGAAAAGTGAGATGAATATCTATGAAAATCAAATGGAATTCTGAAGGTTAATAATTTTTATATATTTATGCATATACAAAGGACAAAGAGGAAAGTTTCCCTGTGCATGTAAATAGAGTCTCCCTTAGATTTCCATATGTCCCTATTACTGTACGTGCCTTGTTTCCAGTTCTACAGCTGAAACTGCAAGCTAATCCCCTTCAATTCAATTGCCTTTGGTAAGCTAAATAGCTTATGGTCTAGTTTAAGGATTCATATTTCTGAACTTTAAGCAGTGAGTTGTTGCCTGTAGGGATGTGTTAAACTAACATATGAGTAATACACCTCTTGAGAGTACAAGTAAAGGAAGGGTCTTGCATTCACGGTAGGTCCCCAATGAATTTTTCTCATTACTCTTGCAGACAAAATAGTATCATTTTAAAATCAGTACAATAACAGAGAAGAAAGTTTGGAGACGAAAGTGATGAACTGTTTAACAAATTTAATAAAAGGAAACAAGTTCTGGAGAAGAAAGAGGATTGAAAAGAGTGTTCCTGGAATCATTATTCACTCTTGACAGCCCCACCTGGTGTGAAAGACGATACAAGAAGCCATCCTGCAGAGATATAAACTTTTAAAACCCTGAGTCAATTGATCCCCAAAAGTTGAAATAGGTGTGTGATAATAATCACTTCTCCCACAATAGCATATAGAATAAAGATGAATTTATGTTTTAAATTCATCAGCCAAAATCAAATCAGTAAAAGATTTTTCTTTAGACTTGAGGAATTGCGTTCTTTCTCCCAACATCCTTGTTTTAAAAAAACCATTAATACTATTTACAAGACAGCCTGATCACCAGTATCAGTGGAGGTTGAGTCTGATGCCATGCCCTCCCGGGTAGTTCCTTGTATACCAATGCCACATAGTAACTATTAAATGATGTAAATTTATATTGGGTTATCCTCTCTTTTGCAATTGTGCATATACCTAATTTGATTTGAATTGATCTCACTACAAAACCACTGTGCAAATTTAGCCCAGTGTATTTGGCAGACAGAGTTAAGTGTGAGACTTGGGACAATGCTGAAGCCTCTCACATAGACATTACCAGCCAGGAACAAAGTTTGCTGAGTACGAATTGATGGTATGAGTGGACGTGACCTGCCTTGAATGCTTCATGTAAGAGACTGCCAAATGTTGAAAAACTGCTCTGAGAGGAAGAAAAATAGGGACTAAGTACAAACAGAAAGGGTCTGTTTGTCTATGGCCTAAACAGCATTTGAACCTACATCTCAAACTGAAAACTTCACACAGTGTGATATTGATATCAGTTTTATAAGGCTCTTTTTTTAACGAGTGTAACTAAAATGTCAGAATGGGAAGAAGGTGCTACTTCGATCAGCAAATTATAACTCAGTCAAAAATTTCTCCTAGAATGCAATTAGATAAGCAAATGGTTTCATTTTAAACATTTCAATACTCTGCCTAATGTTAGCTAGTTTTGATATCTCAGACAAAATTTTCTGAAACAGTTTATTGTAATTAAATTTCCTATATTACATCGATTAAAAACCCTAGTGATAGCTTCATTTTTAAGCTTCATTTTGAAATTTAAATGCCTCAGAATAAGTACATAGTACTTTTCTAAGGTGTTCAATAAGAAATGTTTGGAGAACACAAAAGCCACTTAAATCTGATTCACTGAGACTTTCACATAGTTCTGAGATATGGAATATAGTCTGGGAAGAATTAAAATAAATCACACATAGAGGAAAATGTTGAGGTGCATGGAAGGGTGTCAGCAGGCTGCTACATATAAACACTGAAGTATATCAGAAGTAAAAATTGTCATCAGGTGAATGTATGATTAAAGAAAAGAAAATAAACTGATAATGTGATGAGGGCAAGGGATGGCAAATGGACAGCCCAGGTCTTCCACTTATGTTCCTGGGATAGCAAGAAACCGTGAACTAGGCCTCCAGAAGTTGGGTGGTCATTCCCCTGTAGTGAACTTATATGAGAAAGGGGTCAAGAGTTGCCCGGGAATCAATGAGTTTATTTTCTTCAGTACTTCTCGTATCTCTAGCAAGTTGTTGACTCATTTTTCATGATTTTCTTGCATCACTCTCATTTCTCTTCCCAATTTTTCTTCTACTTTTCTCACTTGATTTTCAAAATCTTTTTTGTGCTCTTCCATGGCCTGTGATCAATTCACATTTTTTGGGGGAGGGGAGGCATTTGATGTAGGAGCTTTGACTTTGTTGTCTTCTTCTGGCTGTATGTTTTGATCTTCTTTGTCACCAAAATAAGATTCTACAGTCTGAGTTTTTTTTAACTCTGTTCATTTTCCCAGCCAATTTCTTAACTTTTTAACTCTTTGTTAAGGTAGGACTCTGCTGATAGTGTGGAGGGTGTACAGTCCCAAGCTTCAGGAGTTTTGCGCAGCTGTTTTCAGAGATACTTCTAGGGACCTGTAAATTTTCAGTTCTTCTAAGGTGGTGTGATTGAAGGAGAGTTGTTTGCTCCTCTCCTGGTCTGTGCTCTGGACTATGAGTGACCACAAGTACTCTTTTCTTCCTTGGAACTGTGAGGAGGATTCTCTCTCTTCCTCTGCCACAGACTCCACCACACCAGTGTTCTCCTCACCCCAAGACTGCTCTCTGAGGACTTCAACCCCAGGTCCACGCATGGGCAAAGCAAGAGAATCCTGCCTCAGCGCCAGCCAAGAGATCCTTGCAATCTCCCTCTAATCAGCCGCTCGATCCCTGCATGGTTGGTAGACTGAGAGATCTGGAAGCAGCCGTTGCCGCCACCTCCACTTCCCCTGGACTGGGAGCAGACCACACTTCTTTCTCACCCAAGTTGGACAGACTTTTCCTATTGACCTTCTAAGTTGTCTTTGATATTTGTGGGTTGAGAAGTCAGGATGCAACTATAGCTACCAGTGATTCAGTCAGCTTGCTCCAGGTTTGCTAGGGTCCTGTCTGTGCCTATGGGGCCCATGCTAGACTGTGCTTTTCTCTCAGACTGATGCAGCAGACTTTTCCTGTAGACCTTCTGGGTTGTCTTGTGCTGGAAATTTGATTCACTGCCATTTTGTGGGTTCTGCTGCACTAGAATTCATTTAAAGTAATTTTTTACAGGTATTTGGAGGGTTTGGGGGGAGAACTCAAGCAAGTCCCTGCTTTTACTTCACCATCTTGGCTCCCCCCCCCAAATCAATGAGTTCTGAATCAGCCCCATTGGAGGGAACATCCTGATTATGATGACAGCCATATTTGAGTGGATATGAGAGTCACTAAGGCCATACATATGACACTTTAAAAATACTAGTGAGTTTAATCTAAACTTCAGTTAATCACTTTAGTTAACCAGTAATCCAACTAGCAGTTGTTCTGGAAATAAAAGATCTCCATGATCAGCTGAATTTTGATGGAATGGATTAGATATTTTAGCCTGATACTCTTTTCCAGCAAACATTCACAAGACAGTCATTAAAGATCTTTTAGTCAAACCTTCTGAAAGTCTTTCATAGTCCATGCTCTATAAATATGTTGAATGTTTTTTTCACTGAAAATGACTCAGAGTACAAAACTGCAGCTTTCTATTTGAATATGGATTTGTTTACAACTTGTAGCATAAACACAAAATGAGATCTCAATCTTAATGGCTTTTTGGTTAGCCTGATTTCCTCTGCTTGTTTCCCGAACATCCTGCTTTCAGATATTTGCTTTCTAGCATTTCCTTCTATTTAAAACCATACTTTCTCCCCATTCCCTACCTACCCCCTCCAATGTTCTTCTACACCTAGTGAATAGTGAATAACTGTTTATTAAATACCTGATAAGTGCCTGGTCCTGGGCTAAGCACAGTGATGAAAAATATGAAGAAGACAGACAGTCTTTGCTCTCAAGGAGTCTAATGGGGGAAATCAGCACATAAAAGAAACATTATAGGGTAGGAAGGAGGTACTCCCATTTTCCTAAAGCATTTTGTTCTTCTTACTCTCTCCCCTGCTTTGTTAGTGGATATTACTTGGATCTCGAAGCTACATTTTGTTTTCCTATGTCTATTTTAACAAACTATCAACTTAGGTATTGAATGTTCTATGTTATGACACATTTACTCCACAATACATAAAGTTACACAACAAAGCAGAATGACTCATTCTAAGATGTCTTCCTTCTTTTCCAGTGGTTGTATATAGAAAATAAGAAAAGGTCATTTCACAAGTACTCTCTCAGACAAGACTCAATGGAGCCTTATTGGAAGTCAAGTTCCATCCACCAGTCATCATTTATAATTTGACCAATGTGTGAATGCTACTGTTGAGCTTCAGGGGTGTTGGTACCCAGAAATAGAGACATGCAGGTCCTGCCAGAATTAATTTGACCCAAGCCTTCTTTCAGCCAAAGACAAAGCTTATCAGAACACTGGTAGAGAGTGGACATGATTCTAAAAATCCACCATATTAGTGACACTTGTGTTGACAAGTGTGCCAGATTGAATCTGAGCATTGGCCAGACTCTTAAGGAATCTGAGCACTTGAATGGAAGCAAGATGGACTTTTTTTTTATACAGAAGACTGTGGAAACAGAGAAGGGGTCTAGATCGAATTAAGAAGCAGCCCTCTAGGGTTGGACCAGGTGCAGAAAATGAAAGGGCAGTTAAATAACTGGGAAGGGCAGATTGCCCCAAGCAATCTTCAGCCACTTGGGAAAGTCCAGGGCTTTTGCTTTTTGGGATTCAGATCCCAAAGACATGATCTTTTCCTTTTGGGGTTCAGATCCCACCCCTATCACTTCCAGAGTTATTTTGGTCACTGCTTGTACCATGAATAAGTAGACTAACAGATTTCCTTCTAAAATATCTTTACTTTCTCTTTTAAAAAAGTGCACAGTTTAGACATCTCTCAATAGATCAAGGTTAAAATGGGAAAGATCTTAGGGTACTGTACCCTCTCATAGTATTAAAAAGTAGGAGGCAATATACCAAAATGGTGGATGTGAAACTATAAGAACTACCAGCCTTTAAGCATGTCAACTGTGGCCACTACATACAGTCAATAAGCGTAATGAGGCTAACATTTTTTACCTACCTCCAAGTCTTGTGGCTATTGGCAAGTGATGAAGCAGGAGATATAGAATCATTGGGAACTGTAGTCACAACTCTGCACACAAGAGGCCTAGGATATGGGCTAGTCTTCTCACTGGACTGAAACAGCAGTGGGATTTGGTAATTCCCTGGGTATATGAGTTTCCTTTTTTAAGGACTGTGTTGCCCACATCCTGGCATGAGGAAGGGAGTAGAAAAAAGTGTCCTAAAATTGTCTGCTTCACCTAATTTAGTCCTGGTCTACTTACTGTGCCAGGTAAGGATCCTACCCTACAGTTGAAACACAAAAAAATACAAAAATTTTGCAAAGATAATTCTACTCACCATTGGTACATGGTGTGTGCATACTTATAGAAAACAAGAAGCCCAGTAGACCTTAAAGATGGATAGCTCTTGTTTTGTTAGAACTCAGTATTGTATTGACATTGCATCCAAATAGCTGACCTGAATGAAACAAGGCTGTCAAATGAAGACTAGCTTACTGAAGTCAGAGATGGATACATGTTTTTGTTTTGTTTAGTTTCTGAAATGGACACAGTGATAGGGAGCACTGTGAAGGTGGTGTAAGTTTCATAATCAAATTTAATCTAGTCGACAAGTTTGTATGTCTCCGAAAAGGAGTGGATTGCAGGCTCATGACAAAGCAATTGCCACTTTGAAGATATGCTCCCACCATAACAAACCCTGATCAGGACAAAGAAAAATTTTACGAAGATCTGGTGTCAAAGTGTGCCAAGAGAGGACAAGTTTGTAATTCTGGGTAACTTTAATGCCATAGTAGGCACAGACTATCAGACGTGGCAGGGAGTCCTTGGGAGAAATGGAGTGAGAAACAAGAGCAATGGTCACTTAATACTGATTTGAGCACCTCTCTGTGAGTGTTACTTACTTAGTGGGAAGGCTGAGACAAAAGATGGTCAGCAACAGGAGAGCAGAAAAGGAATGGGCAGCTTTCAGAGATTTCAGGGTGTTTGGGGCCAGAACACTAATAAACATCAGGACTGGTTCTATGAAAATGATGAGGAAATTCAGAAGTTACTAAATGAAAAATGAGAAATCCACAGGGTTTACCAGCAGGGTAGTTCATCTGTCTCTAAAAAGACAGCATTTAACTCCATCAAAAGTGAAGTGCAAGCAAAGTTTAGAGAGCTAAAGGATTTTTGGCTCAGTAAAAAGGCAGATAAAATTCAGTTTTACACTGATAGTAACAATCCAGAGTCCTTTTATGATGCCAACTGGGCTGTTTATGAGCCAAAGATTTATGGTGCCTCTCAACTACTTAGAACTGATGGAGCCAAATTGATTAATGATAAGGACATGATCCTGCAGAGATGGGCTGAATACTTCTATAGTGTTCTTAATAGACCATCATCAATCAATACTGAAGCCACTGACTGTGTACCTCAGGTGGAAGTCCATCCTTCACTATCTGAACTTCTAACTATTGAAGAGGTCTTGAATGTCATTTGGCTCCTCTTGTGCGACAAAATACATGGTGCACATTCTATTCCAGCTGAGATTTATAAGACAATGTTTTCAGACACCTTTAATGAGGACAAAAACGTCATCAATGTCAGCTACCACACTAATGGTAAATTATTTAACTTTAAAAGGCTACAAGCCAAGACTAAAATGGAGGGAGCATTGGTGTGTGATTTTTGTTTTGATTGTGCACTCAATGCAGCCTCTGAGACTGAGATACAACATTTGGATTGATTTTCTGCTTCTTGTGCTAATTTTAGGCTAACAACTAACACCAGGAAAACAAGTTCTCCATCAGCCAGCACTGTACCATCCATGCTATATGGTTGATATATGATTTATGATACATGATATATGATTACAGCAAATGGAGAAATTTTGAATGCTGTGAATAAATTCACTTTCCTTCGCAACATGCTTTCCAAGGATGTACGCATAAATGATGAGGCTAATGCATGCATTGCCAGAGCTAGCTCAGTGGTTGGGGGGCTCCAGAGGACACTGTGGGAGAGAAGAGGTATTGGGCTGCCTACCAAATTGAAGGTCTACAGAGCTGTTCTGCCGATTTAATTGTTGTATTCCTGTAAAACCTAGACAGTATACCAGTGCCATGCCAGGAAACTGAATTGCTTCCATTTGAATTGTCTTAGGAAGATTCTGAAGATCACCTGGTAAGATAAAGTGACAGACACTGAGGTCCTTTCTCAAGCTGAAATGCAAAGCATTCAAACTCTACTGCATAGAGCTACAGCTCAAAATGCCAATCGTACTTTACCTAAAATACTGTTTCAGGAAGAACTCAGACAAGGCAATCACTCACAAGGATTGTCAGAAGGTCAGAAGAAACAATACAAGGACACTGTCATTGAAGGACTTTGTAATAGACTGCGAGAAATGGGAGACACTGGCACAAGATCACTCGGCATGGCATGCCCACATCACAGAAGGTGCTGTGTTCTATGAGCAAAGCAGAATTGAAACAGCTCAAAAGAAACACAGGATGCACAAATTTAGAGAATCCACCCCAAATGTTTACACAGACTATTTGTGCCCAACCTGTGGTAGAGCTTTCCAAGATCATTATATTCAACTCTCACCTGTGCCCTACGTCTACTTATACTCTTCCTTACTACCCTAATAATGAGACAGTTCTTATGAATTACAAGTATCATCTTCCCATGTAAGAATATAAAAACAATTTAACCTTAAGTCCCTTGTGATTTCTCCTTCCTGTTTACCTTGATATGTTTCTCTTGAATCTTGTATTTCAAAGTCAAACTTTCTTTTTAGCTCTGGTCTTTTCATCAAGAGTGCTTGAAAGTCCTCTATTTCATTGAATATCCATTTTTCTCCCTTGAAGGATTATACTCAGTTTTGCTGGGTAGGTGATTCTTGGTTGTAATCCTAGCTCCTTTGCCCTTCAAAATATCATTCCAAACCTTCCAATCCTTTCATGTAGAAGATGCTAAATCTCGTGTTATCCAGACTGTGGCACCACAATTCTTAAATTGTTTTCTTCTGGCTTCTTGCAATATTTTCTCCTTGACCTGGGAGCTCTGGAATTTGGCTACGATATTCCTGGGAATTTTCCTTTTGGGTTGTCATTCAGGAGGTGATGGGTAGATTCTTTCAATTACTATTTAACCTCTGGTTCTAGAATATTAAGGCAGTTTTCCTTGATCATTTCTTGAAAGATGATGTCTAGACTTTTTTATGATGGCTTTCAGGTAGTGCAATAATTCTTAAACTGTCTCTCCTGGATCTATTTTCTAGGTAAGTTATATTTGGTTTTGTTTTATTGTTTCTTGATTTCTCATTTTCTCCATTCTAATTTTTAAGGAATTATTTTCTTCAGGGAGCTTTCGTACCTCCTTTTCCATTTGGCCAATTCTCCTTTTGTCTTCAGTGAATTTTTGTGCCTCTTTTCTATTTGACCAGTTCTGCTTTTCAATGAGTTCTTCTCCTTATTGGTTTTTTGTACCTGTTTCACCATTTGTCCTAGTCTGTTTTTTTTTAAGATGTTATTTTCTTCAGTATTTCTGTGTCTCCTTCATCAAGCTGTTGATTCTTTTTTCATGATTTTCTTGTATCTCTCTCATTTCTTTTCCCAATTTTTCCTCTCTGTCTCTTACTTGATTTTCAAAATCCTTTTTGAGTCCTTCCATGGTCTGAGAGCAATTCATATTTTTCTTGGAGTCTTTGGATGTAGGAGCTTTGACTTTGTTATCTTCTCTGTGTGTGTTTTGATCTTCCTTGTTACTATAGTAACTGTCTGTGGTTGGAATTTTTTTCTGTTGTTTGCTCATTTTTCTGGTCTATTTCCTGACTTTTAACTCTTTGTTAAAGCGGGGCTTTACTTCCAAGTTGGAGGGCAGACTCTCCCAAGTTTTAGGGTTTTTGTGCAACTGTTTTCATAGATACTTTCATAGACCAGTAAGTTTTCAGTTCTTCCAAGGTAGTATGATCTAAGAAGAAGAGCTCATGCTCTGGTCTGCAATGAACCACAAGCCCTCTTTTCTGCCCGTCGAGGAACTGTAGCCCAAGCTCTGGGGTGCTAGTGGTCCTCCTTGCCCTGGGACTGCTAGCCAAGACTGTGACCTGGATCTAACTGTGGACAAAGCAACAGAGTCCTGACCCCAGTGCCAGCAAAGATACCCCTGTAATCTCTTTCTGATCAATTTTTGAACTCCTTACCATCTGTGGGTTGAGAGTTCCAGAAGTAGTCATTGCTGCTGCAGATTCAGTGGCTCCCAACATCTGCTCCTGGTTTTCTGGGTCTTGGTCTGGGCTGGTACAGCCTGTGGTGGACTGTACTATGATCACTCCCTGGTGTCACAGATGTTTCTTGCCAACCTTCTAAGTTGTCTTTGATTGGAAAATTATTTCACCCTGTCTCTTTGTGGGTTCTATTGCTCCAAGAATTGTTTTACTGCCGTATTTAAAGAGAGGTTTTGGGGAAAGCTCAAGGGAGTCACTGTCTTCTCTCTGCCATCTTTGCTCTGCCTCAGCTCAGAGCTCTTGACCTCAGGACATCTCCTAGGCTTAGCCTCCTTAAGAGGGATTGTAAGTATGTACCTGTAGAGATTGGTGAGATTTTAGCTTTTACCTAATGCTAATCATACTTATACTTTCCCCATTTTAGATCATATATAATCGTGCCTGTTTAGTGATTCCTAGGGAACAAGGCCATGTCTCATTATCTCAGTGTTTTCTTCAATTTAGTTGTACAAGGCTTTTTGAATTACTATGTTGGTGTGCAACACCATTTTAAGAGATGGAAAAAAATGTACTGTATGACATTTCCTATCTTGCAGAAATTTATAGGTTCATTGTGGAAATAACACATCCTAATGTGGAATAGATAACAGTGTTATAACATAGATGACAACAGTTAAAAGTTATTAACACAGTTCGTAGTTACCTGTTACTTACAAGTTAAGGCATGAAGAGGAGGAAAAAATCACTCGACCATATGGTTAAGCGCTTTTCTTCTCCAGCTTGTTGACTGGGGCAGTTTTATTAATGTCTTTGTATCCTCGATGCCTAATGTGTTGCTTTGTAGAAAACTCAATAAATATTTGTTGATTTGTTGAAATGAATTATTGAGTTTATTTTTCATGATTGCAATATTCATGTTTCAGTGGTCTTTATTCCTTTGTATAACATTGATTCGTCTTGTTAATTATGATTCTTATGCATATACATCATGACTACTTTATAAAATAGGCCATTTAGAAGGTGCTGAATGTGGTGGCATAATATTATTATATGAAATTATATATTATATCATTTTTCACAAAAATGAAATAATATTTTTATAGACCATAAATAGTTCACAATTGCCATTTAGCCCTTCCTGCTTCAGCAAACTGTGTACAGTTAGATTATTGGCTTGAGAACCAAGATCTACATTGATACAAAGCCAAAAGAGAGAGTAGTAATGATAAAAAAACATATGACATGCAATTAAATAAACTCTAATCTGGACAATTTAAACAAATTATTGATGTCAAAACTGGAAAATGGATAAAAAGGCAAGTGTTTTTCTTTGTTTAGAAAAATTCAACTGGCAACCAGAGGAGTTTGTATTTTGTCTTAGAAGCAATAGTGAGTCACTAGAGCTTCTTGAGTAGAGGTGACATTGTCAGGATTATGTTTTAGAAACATAAATCTAACAGCTGTATAAAGGATTGATTGGAGAGGGATAGAAACATCCCTATAGTCTAATTCAAAGGCAATTGAACCAATCTAAGCGAGAAGTGATGAAGGCCCGAATTAGGATGGTAGCCTAAAAATGAGGTTGTCACAGATATGAGAAATATGAAAGTAAAATTGGCAAGACTTCACAGATGAGAGAGAATGAGGAGGTTAGGATTACCCAGAAGTTGGGAACCTCAGTGTCTATAAGTTGGCAGAAACAGGGAAGTTAGGAAATGGAGTAGGTTTGGTCAGGGAGGTGGGAAGGAACATTGCTGAATGCTTATTTTGGACATGTTGGGATTGAGATGTCTGCAGGACATCAAGTTGAAAATTTCTCATGGGCACTTGTGATAAGAGAGATCATGAGATATAGTAGGTCTGGATAACAATAACAATACACTTTGTTTTTGAAATCACATCCTTAAAAATAGGTAAACCTGAAATGTTTATGGTGCAAAATTCAAGCGTGTCTTCATATTTGGTCTATCACCTTATATTTTCTTTTTTCTTTAAGTTTTTTATTTATTTGATTTTTAATTTATGGGATAAAATAAGCATTTCCATAACAGTATAATTTTAAAAACATTGCACATGAAACTGTCAATCTATTATGTACAATTTGCTAATTCCATTTAAGTATATAATAAAGTCATCTTGTAAATTTCTTTTTTTCTCTTTTTTTCCTCCCCTCCCCACCCTAGAGATGGCTACCATCAGACACAAATTTATATGTGTGTGTGTGTGTGTGTGTGTATGTGTGTGTTTGTGTGTGTATGTGTATGCAGTGGTGGGATTCAAATGAATTAACAACTAGTTCTCCACGAAACTGAACTGAGGGCCTGTACATGCTAACAACCTGTTTCCAGAACTAAATCTAAAATTAGGTCCTAGTTCTACTGAACCTGTCCAACCAGTTGAATTCCACCATTGTGTGTGTGTGCATGTATGTGTATGTATGTTAGATGTATAGGTGTATATACATATATATGTGCATGTATGTAAAATTATTCTATTCATACTTCGGTTTATCAGTTCCTTCTCTGAATGCAGATAGTGTCTTTCTTCGTATGTCCTTTGTAGTTAATTTGGGTATTTATAATAGTCAAAATGACTAAGCTGCTTAAAGTTGTTCTTAAAACAATGTTACTGTTACCATATACAATGTTCTCTTGGCTCTGCTCATTTCACTCTTCATTATTTCATGCATGTCTTTTCATGTTTTTTCTAAGATTGTTGAGTATTTTCTTATAGCATGGTAGTATTCCATCACAATCATATACCACAACTTATTCAGCCATTCCCCAGTTTATGGGCATCCCTGAGATTTCCAGTTCTTTGCCACCACAAAGAGAGCTGCTTTAAACATTTTAGAACACATAGATTCTTTTCCCTTTTTCCTAAACTTAAATTTTCACAAGAAAATGTTTTATATTTTTTTAAAATTGCTTTATATTAGACAAAATGGTTCATGTTAACTCACCCAAATTGCTTTATATTAAACAAAATGGTTCATGTTAACTCACCCAAACTATAGTTACAGATGTTTTCCAATGACATTTCACCTGTGGAACATCCCTCTTCAATATTGAAGAGTAGACAGCCACCATGGTTGTTTTCCATTGCCCTCATATCACTTTTCATTGTAGAGATAATTTAATAGAACATTACTCCATTCTCATTGCTGATAGCTCTTCAGTTATCCAAGAAGAATAACAATGTGAATCATAGAAGTGAAATTTCAGTGATATGCTACACTGCATGACTTTATAGGTTTTGAGATAATTAACTATTTCTTGGTAATTTTCTGCCTTTTAATTTCTCCAAAATGTTTATTTACTTAAAAATAATTTCCATGAAGTTTTAATTTCATTAAACTGTGCTTCAGATATTCATTTTTCATCACTTCCTTTACTTGAGGATCCCTAAATATACCCAGTCTGATTTTAGCTGCATAGATATTTCAATTTTTTTTTCATTAAAAGAAGTCCTATTCCATAGTAATCCACACTATGACAATAGGTCTTTTATTTTGAGCCAAACAATGTGTAACTTGAACAGGAAAACTTTATTCAACACTAGTGATTGTCATATTTTTCTCCCTGGAATTAATTCTTTTCTTCAAGGTCAAATTTTTAAAGTATGATTGTGATTGTTTTTCCTTCTATTGCTACTCTACTGTCCCATCCACTTAAAAAAAAAAGGAATGAAAATACAAACCCTGGCAGTAATTGTCATACCCAGTTTGTAATCCCAAGAAAAGAACAATCACTTTAAGATCCCCACAGATAAGCTAAGAATTTTTCTCATATCTAACTATTTGGTGTTGAAATTTCATGTTTTGAACATAATTTCATGTCTTTTTTCATGCCCACACTATCGGTTTTTGTCTAAAAACTAGAACTTCAGCTTCGTTTCTGGATGAATTAGTATTAAAAAATGTCATTTGTTCTGAATTATCAATCAATCCATGAACATTTATCAAGCATCCACTGTGTACCAGGCACTGTGCTAAGCATTGGGGATATAAAACAGAGGAAAAGACAGTCCCTGCCCTCAAGGAATTTACAATCCAATAAGGAAGACAATATGAAAACAAATGTAAACAAAACACGCTATAAATAGGATAAGTAGGAAGTAATTTATAGAGAGAAAGCACTGAAATTAAGAGGATACGTGCATAAAGTACTGCTACTGAAGTCAGGAGGACCTGAGTTTGAATTCTTCTTAGTTATATGATCTTGGGCAACTCACTTAACCTCTCTCAGATTCAGTTATTTTTTTGTCTGTAAAACAGGGGATGACAATAATAGCTTATCACTCCCAGGGCTGTTGTAATGATCCAATGAGATAACGTATACAAAGTGCTTTGTCCTCCTTAAAGCACAAGCTAAATACTGACTATTAGTAGTAGTAAGAAGAGGAGGAAGAGGAAGATGAATAGGAGCAGGAGGCAGGTAAGCAGCCCAATGAATAGATTGATGGACTGGGAGTCAGAAAGACCTGAGTTCAAATCTGGCCTCCAACATTTACCAGCTATGTGACTCCAAACAACCTCTCAGATTGTTTCCTTATCTGTAAGATGGGAACAGCAGTAAGTATTTCCCAGTATTATTGTGGGGATAAAATGAAATAATATTTTTTAAAATGCTTAGCAGGTACCTGACACATAGTAAGAGCTATATAAATGCTAGCTAACTACTACTGATAGTAATAATAGCAAATGAAGCTAGCTAGTAGCAGATGGGAAGGCAGCTAGGTAGCTCAGTGGATAGGGTGCTCGGCCTGGAGTCAGGAAAACCTGAGTTCAGATACTTTCTAGCTGTGTGCCCCTGGACAAGTCACTTAACCCTCTTTTTGCCTTAATCCATCGGAGTAGGAAATGTCAAACTGCCCTCGTATCTTTGCCAAGAAAACCCCGTGAACAGTATGGTCTACAGGGTCACAAAGAGTCAGACAGGACTGAACAATATGGAGAAGTAACAGATGAGAGTCCAAGGCTAGAAAGGTAATCAATCACCCCACTGCTGGCCTCTTAACTTGTCAAGCTGAACATCATCGTTATAATCTTAACCAGAGTCCTCATGTGAATTTAAAGTTTCCTGTGGTTTCACTACACATCTTCACTAGACAGAACTAGTTGTAAAGCTAATGGTAGATTTGAGTATTTTACCATATGCTTAGGCTGGAGGTAATCCATTATATATTTGTTAAGCAAAAGTAACAACCTGCCAAGTCCTAATCTCATAGCAAATCAGAGCCAAAGCATTAAATACTATCTTTGTTATCCTCCAAGGATGCTTCCTTTTCCTATTTCTTACCCCTTCATAGGCTATTCTACATGTGTCCAACAGCTTTTGTCCCTCTCTCACCCCCGTCCCACCTCCCACATGCTTGCCCCTGCCAAATCATGCCTTCTCTTTGTTTTCATATTCAATTCCCATATGGCTTCCCTAACTAAGCAAAATATGCCTTTAAACCACCACTGAACACTTACAACTGACTCATTTCACTCAATAACATATCTATAAGATCTGACATGATACAGTAGCCAGAGTATTAGACATGGAGTCAAACGAGTCTCAGTATAGCTACTTGTTAGATCTGTGTTCTTACGCAAATCGCTTAATGTAAATTGCTGTCAACTATAAATTAAAGTTGATAAAACTTATATTATTTACTTTACAGTGTTGCTATAGGAACAAAATTGGGCAAATATACCTAAAACACTACATACTGGTGTAACAACAGTATCTACTCTGGTACCATTGACTTGAAGACCAGTTGAGTTACCTTTTACCCCCAGAGTTCTCTAGGACCCTTGAGGGATTTGGGGAGTATCTAGTTTCTGCCATTGGCTCAGTCCCCAACCCATTGTGTTCCCCTAATTTTAGAGGTCCCCTATACCCCGATTCTATTTAACCACTAACATTTGATTTAGCTTTTACAAAGGAATCTTTATTTCAAAGGCATATCAAGAACAATATGCAAATGTTCTTTATCTCCCCTTTGGGGCATAATTCCTTTTTATATTGCCTCAGTCTCTGTGGAAGGTAGAAGGACTGGATTCACTTCTTCATTCAATCCCTATAGATATATAGTCCCACTAAATTCTGCTCCAAAGCCCCTCTCAACCTTATATCACAGGACTCTGGCTTCTCCAGGATTCACTACTAGCCTGGCAGTAACATCTGGTCTGGAACCTTTGCTCCAATATCACTATGGCTTGAACTCCTGCTCCTGGGGACTCTGTGGCCTACACCTAGATCCAAAAAGGATTTACGAAACAGGACCAAAAGTCCAAGCTTGATTCTAGAGGGCACAGTGTTACAAAAGTGTGGGGATGGAGAAAGGTGGAACTCCTCATACTTAGCTTAGTGGATGGTACCTAAACTGTGAATGAAGGAGACATTTTACCTCTCTTTAATGCCACCAGTAAGTCAATGTTGAGGTCTGCTAGTAACACAGATTGTTAAAGCTATGAAACCAATAGAAAGAGGCTGCTTCCACTCATATGGTAGGGTACAGAGGAGTAGCTCTTTGCCATTTCCCACTCATATACCTCTATCTAAGGTGATTCGGGCATGTACAAAACCCTGTTACTCTCACATTTACACATTTTAGTGTAGTCTAAGGTTTATAAACTGGCTCTATAGGAAATTCCAAAAGCCATTTAAGAATATTCCAAATGGGGTTCAGTAAATTGATCAAATAACCTCCCAAAGGGATTACTCATTTGTACTTAACTGTATCATACCATTTTCAACAAACACTTAGTAAACTCATGCTATGTGCTAGGCACTGTGCAGCATTGGAAATAACAAAAAAGCAACAATATGGCCCCTGCATTCATGCAGTTTACATTCTCAATTTCAGATACTATCATTAGCCCATTTTTGCTCCCACTCATGGACAATTCTTTACTTTCTGCTAGGTCAGCCATATTGACAAATTATTTTGATTTAATATCAATAGTAAAAAAAGAACATTTCAATTAAGCAAGCATTCTGAGACGAGTGGAATACATTAGCACAAATTATGCCCATTACCTATATTTTCATTAGCTATGTAAACAAACCGCGTTAGCTACTCCCTACCACCCTAGGGATGGAAGTTTATAAGTCCAGCTTAAC
Organism: Phalanger gymnotis; assembly: GCA_028646595.1. Lineage (NCBI taxonomy): Eukaryota > Metazoa > Chordata > Mammalia > Diprotodontia > Phalangeridae > Phalanger > Phalanger gymnotis. The sequence continues at coordinate 181,133,452 of CM053627.1, read as the reverse complement.
TAACATCCATAGCCTAGCCCTGACACCAAGGTCAATCTAGAGTACAGTTATACATTCTACATTACAAAGGTTAGGGATGTGGTATCCCGGCAATCTGGAAAATCCATGTAAATTTTTTGGCCTTCCGTTCGTACCAGAGAAGAAATCTGAATTATGATGTTATTAAAAGATAAAATATGTCGATATTATACTACGTATACTATACATCTATTTGATGTGTTTCTGAGTCTCTAAACTTTTTCTGTGGCTTCTGCAAAACTCTCCAAAAATTCCCTTTTAATTTCTTATGCCAACCTTCAATATCTAGAAACCACAGTGGGAAAAATTGTGATATGGAAGGGATAACTGCAGATACTTGGATCGTTACCGCAGGAACATCAAATATTCAGGATTAAGAAGTGATAATTGTTTACCCAGGAACTTGGCTTCACCCAGAATTTCTGCTCTGCCATTGTTCAGGTCACTCAGGGTCGGGAATAACATAGGTCATTCTGAGTCTGCAAGTATGGTTTTGACAGGAGTGATAATCATAATTACTGACATTTACATAGTGCTTTTGCTTATGGCATCATTTAAACACAACAACTCTGTGAGTTAGCTAAAGATATTATTATCTCAGTATTTCCAATGAGAAAACTGAGGCTTAGAGAGGTTAAGTGGCTTACCCAAAGTCACAAAGATAGCAAGTAATCATAGGTAGAATGAAACCCCAAGTCTGTCTGACTCCAAGTCTAGCATTCAATCCACTGCAGGAAGTGATGACCTTTCTATGTTAAAAGTATGACAATGTCAATGTTAGAAGTTTATATTGGAGTGACACACTAAACACAGAAGAGTTTGGAAGCCAAGGTATATTACTCACAATTCAGGAGGACTGAATGTGTGCAGCCCACTGTGTCGCACTTAATCCTACTATCCATGTATGTCAGTAGTGGGATCCCAGCACATCCAACGTGCTTCTGTGGAAAGCCCAGTAGCTGGAGGTGTGCAAGAAAAGGGATCATGCTATGACAGTGTGGCCCTATCAGCAATAGAAGAGTGTCTTCATAACCAATAAATTAAATTATCGATGAACTACAGCCAGCCTACCAAGCAGGAAGGTTCAGAACATCAGGTGTGGTTCTGCATTAGGCCAACAAGCATTGTTTTCCAGGATAGGCCAGGGAGGAAAGTGCTATGGCTGGCCATTCAACAGTAACTGCTGACTAGTGACTAATGGCCACTACTCAATCAGTAATTAATCACCTTAGCAACAGGGGAGGAGACACTTCAAATTCTCCAAAACTTAAGAAGATGTTGTGGATATGATGATAGCCATCTTATCCTCAAATCCCTTTTCTGTCTTCTTCAAAGCATTGATTTACAAGGCTCTGCCACTATATAGATAAGTATTCAGATTCTATATCCCTTGAGTGTGAAACATTCTTGAATGGCTATTTCATTAAGCAAAGACATATTAAAGTGGCAATGCCTAATTGACTTCTAACTAAATTCTTTCCTTCGAATCTTGTCCATTTGGGGAGTCTGGGGCCCTTGAGACTTTTTATTAATCTTATCCTCCCTTCTTGAGATTCAATTACCTATTCTTCATACCAGTAAACCTCCATGAAAAAGACTAGAGTGAGCTTTAAAAACAAATCCATTGGCATAATTAGAGTGTGGGTCAAGTGTACCCTCGGCATTTCTATTGGCTCTCCTCTGTACTCTCAGAGAAAGAGCTAGTAGGAATACTCTCCCAACATGTGTCGACACACCAGTCCCGTATTCTGTGCACATCTATGACATTATCACTTTATTCTTCATTTTTAAAAATTCATTCATGTGTACAGGAATGTTTAGCAGTCAAATCTTCATAATACAATGAATAGAAATTACTGTTAATACACTGCTTTACTGGAACAAAGTTAATCCCATTATAGATAAGCAAGTGAGTGAAGAGAATCATCTGGAAAATTAACTCTATTCTAGCAGGGAGAACTTGAGCTCCTTCAGTGACTCTACCTCCTTTTGATGAGAATGGCGTGGTCAAAGGTTGTTTTGAGTGGCAAGTCAGAAAGGGATTTCGAGGGAAGATTTATCATCTTCTATAGCACTGAAAGTCATATTGTTTAGTCCAGAATGAGAAGCAAGAAAGTAAGATTAAATAAATACATGTGGAAGTATTTTGAGTTTTTCAGAAGCAAGGAACCCTAGAATTATTTTTTCTTATACCATGAATTTGCATAGTTCATCTGTCCTTCATACCTGCAAAGTACTCTCTCCCCCTCTTTCTCTTTTCAATCTACCAACAATGAATACCTCCCTCCATATGTCAGGCAGTGTGATGGATGTGAAAGATACAAAGGTAAAAAGGAAAGAAATCCATGTCCTCAAAGAACTTACATGCTGCTGAGGGAGACAACATGGACATCAACTCACGTACACAAGTATAAGTGAGCATATGCATATATTCGTATATGTGTATGTGTGTGTATCTGAATACATTGATATATGTACATATATGCATGTTAATCTATGAAATATGCATCATATATTTATAATATGTTTTACATATGCATATATGCATATGCATACGTGTATATCTCCAACATTAATTTAAGACAACATTTTGGAAGTGAGTCAACAGCAGCTTGGGGGACATAAGAAGCAAGAGGTCACTAGCAGCAGGAAAGGCTGAGTAAAATTGTCACATACACACATCATTTGAACAGAATTTTGAATGAGGTAAGGAATTCTCAGAAGAAGAAGTACAGTAGGATTTCATTATAGGCATTGAGGACAGCCAGTGCAAAGGTATTAAAATGGGAGACAAAGTGCTGTGTGTGAGGAAAAACAAAAAATTTGCCTGGTCTGTAAAAGAGGGGATCATGTGTAACGATCACGCAGAGGTAGGTTGGGGACAGACTTTAAAGAGTTTTAAAAGCTAAACAGAGGAGCTTATATTTTATCCCAAATGTAATAGGAATTCACTATAGTTTTGAAAACCTCTTTTTTCAAGGCCCAGGTCAGGCATTACCTTCTCCATAAAGTCTTTGCTGATCCCCAGAGCTGAAAGTGTTTTTCCTTTCCTCAAATTACATATAATATTTTTTATAAAGCTCTTTGACCTTATAACAATTTACTAGTCACACTTATTACACTGTGATATGGCAGCCAAGAAATGTAATGTGATCTTGGATTGTATTAAGATAAACAAAACATCTAGGTATAAGATACTGTCCCTTTAAGGTCTTTTTCATGTGAAGCAATTTATTTTTGAAAAGCAGATAACATATTTTTGTAAAGAAAGTGATTTAAATAAACTGTTTAAGCATGTACAATGATGTCTGTGTTACAGATGAATAATATAATATCTGAAAAGAATAAGATAAGAATTTTGGTGTAATAAAAAATTTCAAAAAAATCTATGACTGAATAGAGTTTATAGATGGGACAGAAACTGAACTATGGTGTAAAACAAAGAGACAAGTCATCTTGCAAAAGATGTAGGATAATATCGCATTTGTATGCAGTTAGTTTGATAGTTTAGAGAAGAGAAAGTACATTTATTTATTAAAGACTGAAAATGATGCATATAAAAACAATGGAAACAAAATTAAATCCTGGACCATGTTGAGATATTAAAAGTGGTTGAGCATTGTAATTCCACTATTCACTTTCTTTTTAAAGACTAATAAGGTTAAAATGAGAGAAAGACAGAGAGAGACAGAGAGACAAAGAGAGACAAAGACAGACAGATACAGACAGACAGACAGACAGACAGACACACACACACACACACACACACACAGAGAGAGAGAGAGAGAGAGAGAGAGAGAGAGAGAGAGAGAGAGAGAGAGAGAGAGAGAGATTATATAATTATTTGGAACTGAGGTGTGATTTTAAATAGATTATTGACTTCATAGGAGACATTAGGTGAGTTGATACCTATTAAGTGAAAGGTGAGTTTATTTTACTACTGAGTCACTGAGAGCCTAGAGGCTCTGTTTTAAGTCCTCTGTCTACAGGAGGCAGAACCTGAGGCTGAGGGTGGATGGTCTGATGAAATGACTGAAGAACTAGACCCAAAAGGAGAGAAACAACAGGGGACAAAAAACAAACAAACAAAAACCTCAAAACATATTCGTTAGAGCTGTTGAATAAACTAGTAACGAGTTCAGTGATCTGACCAGAAAGCAATGGCTGTTAGTTCAAGACTGACAAATCAAGACTGTAGCTCAGTGTCTCTAGAACTTAAGAAAGTTGAAGCTTTCTCAGAAGTGAATATTGCTCCTTGGTGACCTCCTCCTTCCCCTATCTTGCTGGAAAGAAGAACAGCAAGGGAAAAAGTTAACTTCTGCAGCTGCTTTTCTATAGGCTGTCCAGTTTGTCTACTGGACCTGTTTCCTGTGAGCTATGTTCTGATTGGACAACACAACATACTGGTCTCTGAATAACTGTCTGGAATGGTCTGTATGTCCCAGAGAGAGCTAACATGAAGTACTCTGTAGTTATCTATATTAAAAAGGATTACTATTCACTTTGAAAGGTAATGCTTTTGAAGATGGCAGGAATAGAAGAAGCATTTAGCTGAACTCTCCCAACATTCCCCTCCAAACAAATTTAAAATTAAAAATTATATATACCTTTTAGACCTACACATCAGGGAAGAGTTTATGACCAAAAAGAGAGAGGATAATGGGGAAAATCAATAATTTTGAATTTATGAAATTTTTTTTCGCAAACAAAATGGATGCAACCAAAATAAGAAAGGAAAACAGGAAACCAGAGGAAATTTTTACTGCAAGTTTCTCTAATAAAGGCCTCATTTATCAAATCTACTCAGAGTTATAAAAAAAAAGTGAGCCATTATCCAATTGAGAAATGGTCAAAGGATATAAATAGGCAATTTTAAAAGAAATTAAATCAATAGTCTCATGAAAAAATGCTCTAAATCATTATTAATTAGGGAAATGTAAATTAAAACAATTTTAAGATAGCACTTCGCACTTGTCAGATTGACTAACATGACAGAAAAGGAAAATAATAAATACTGGAAGGAATGTGGGAAAACAGGGACACTAATGTACTGTTGGTGGAATTGTGAACTCTCCATTCTGGAGAAAAAATTAGAACTATGTGCAAAGCTTTATCTATACTCTTTGATCCAGGAATTAGACTACTATGTCTATATCCCAAGGAGATCAAAGAAAAGGGAAAAGGACCTATCCATATGCAAAGAATCGGAAATTGAGGGGATGCCCATCAATTGGGGAACGGCTGCAAAAGTTGTGTATATGATTGTTACGGATGACTATTGTGCTATGAGGAATGATGACCAGGATGTTTCAGAAAAAAACCTGGAAGAATTCATATGGACTGATGCAAAGTAAAGTGAGTAGAATCGGGTAAATATTGTACACAGTAAAAGCAAATGAGTTGAAGTTGAGTCATTTTTCAGTCATATCCAATCTTTGTGACCCACTTGGGGTTTTCTTGTGAAAGTACTGGAGTAGTGTGACATTTCCTTCTCTAGCTCCTTTTATAGATGAGGAAACTGAGGAAAACAGGGTTAACTGATTTGCTCAGGGTCAAACAGCTAGTAAGAGTCTAAGGTCAGATTTGAACTCACAAAGATGAGTCTTTCTGACTCAAGGCCTGGTACTCTATCCACTGCATCACCTACCTGTCCCAACACCATTATTGTAAGGATTATCAACTGTGAAAGACCTAGCTACTTTGATAAAGACAATGATCCAAGATAATTCCAAAAGTCTCAGATTGAAACATACTTTTTTTCACTTTCATGCTTTTTTTTGTAACATGGGTAATGTGAAAATATGTTTTGCATGATTTCACATGTATTATTGATATAACCCTTTCCTTCTCAATGAGTTGGGGAGAGCCTGGAGGAAGGGAGAGAATTTGGAAGTCAACATTTTAAAAAATGAATGTTATAAAAATGAATGAATGAAAAAAATAAATAGATTATATAAAAAAGAATTTTATCATTATTAGTACATTTAGAAATAATCTACTTAGATTTTATGGGTGGGAATCCATTTTATCAGGATGATTGCAAAAGAAGAATAGAAAGTTCAAAAGATGTCAATAAAAGAGAGAAAGTAACAATAATTAAATTGGGCACACAGCTAAAAAGAACCCCAGGAAAAACCACAAATTTAAAATTCCCAATTAAACATCAAAGTAGAAATCCTAAAAATTAAAGTCATTTTCTGTGGTGTAGATGTTCCTGAACGGACCAATATCCTCAAAACCTATAACTCAGAGTTGGCTTTTTCCTGGAACACACAGGTTTTCCACCTTTATGTGCCTCCCAGCTACGTTCCTGTAAATTTGTACCCACTCTTCCCCCATAAATATTTATCACACTCTATGATTGTTAATCCATGATATCAGGGACTGTTTTTTGCTTCTTTTTATCTCTCCTGTTCTTAGCACGGGGCCTAACACGTAGTAGTTACTTGATAAAAGCTTACTGATTGATTGATATTGATGTGAGATTCACTGAAGTGTATGTGCATATTATATTTTATTATTCATGTACTGATTTAATGTATGATTAGCTGTGGTCTTAAATGGTTATGTTTGAGATCTAAGTTTCATTATTGTGAGTGGCTGATTTATGTAAATAGAAGTGTACCAGTGAGAGCTAGAATGTAGAGTAGAAAGAGTATATAGCCTTTCGACAGTGTTACTCCTCGAACCCTGAGAGAATTTGATTCTGAGTAGTGGTGGTCTATTTCTATAAGCAAGGATTCTGCCTCTTTCCTGACCCATCCCTGCTCCCTCCACCTGCAGCTTCTTCCAACTCTGCTTCCTCTTTGGGTTTCTCAATGTAACTGGACCCTCCCAAATGTCTCCTTCTTCTGAGTTGCTGAGTTCAGTTAAACCACAACAGTCCATATCTAGGTGTCTACCTTCTGACACGAGGGTCTTCTGCTCTCCAGTTCCATCCCAATCCTTCTGACTCTCCATTTCCCCATCTCTTCCAGTGTGCTGTTCAGACAAACTATCCCCCACAGGGCAAAGTTTCCCCACTGTTTTCCTGAGTATTTCAGATTTACTCTACTCTGTGCTGCCAACAGCCTTCTTGAGGTTGCGCAGCATGACTTCACTGTTGCATGTTAAATAAGAGGAGGGAAGGATGATGAGGAAGACTGTCACTTGTTTATCCTTACTCCCCAACTTTGTATCAGGATACAAAATTCCTCTTTATAACTCTGTTAAGTGTTAATGTGGTTTGGAATTAAGATAGAGAGTGTAAAAATAGAAGCAATATGTTATTGAATAGTTAGAATCTACTAGACATGGCAACTAATTTGATGTTGATATCGAAGGAGATAAGAGTCAAAGACGATACCAATGGTTGACCCTAAGTGACTGGCAATGCAGCATTGGCGTCATAGTCCCTAGTAAGATACAGATAACTTTTGCTTTTCCTCATTATTTTCCATTAAGAGCTGGGAAAATGGAAGTGGGGATGAAAAATGTAAAGGATTATTGGGCTGCAAGAGGTTGTGAACAATAATGGAATTTTTAAAAGCGCAAGATCCCAATTTGTCCCTCTCTTCATCAGAAGAATATTTGTTCCCAAGCTTCTTGGATTTCAAGTTTGCGGCATGAATTTGGGGTCACACTATTGCTTTGACCTTCTCACCCCCAGTCACTGAGAAGACCATCAGGAGGAAAATGAAATAATAGGAAATAGCTGGTAGATGGGCACTGAAAAGCCCACGAAGGCATGCGGTGATTTAAGATGGCTCAGCCTACATTCTTTACATTTGAGATCAAAATCCCTAGGGGAGGATTCTCTACAAATATGGTTATTTGATGCATCCATAGAAAAATAAGCACTGAAAACCAAATGAGGGGAATTTGGATTTCAAGTCCTGTTCAATATCCTTGTTTCTCTGGAATTCTAACCTTGCATTATTTATTATTATTGTTGTAGTTGTCATCATCATCATCATCACCATCATTTCATGAGTATATGTACTAAATATCTGAGGGTCTTGAGAAGTTTGGAAAGTTTAAAATCATGTTGGAATGCAGGCTACAGTCATTTGGTAAATTCTAAATCATTATTTAGAATAAGCATATCCCTAGATTACATAAGAACCTAGGCTCTAGCAATTAGGGGGCCTGAACATGTTTATTTAGAAGTGAGTAGAGCTCAGACTGGAGTAGGCTATGCCCACATGCATAGTGACTTGAACTGGAAGCTCAGGGCTTGGAGTGCCTCTTTGTGGTTGATATAGATATTGCATGTCCAGGAGCTCTTATACCTCCTTAGTGCCAGTGTGTAGACACATGCCTTCGACAGAAGAATGGAATAAGACCTGATGCACAGTGCAGATTTCAAGTACTTTGCTTATGTGTTGGCAGAACTCTCATCACTTACCAATAGTATTAAAGCCTCAGCCTGTGGTCAAAGGACAAACTCTAAATAATAAGTAACCTAAGCAACCAGAGGTTGAATTCGCTCTTCATCGACAATCAGCTTTGAACCTAGAACTATTATCAGATCTGAAAGAGCAGGTCCCATAGTTTAAAAAAGGTATTATCAATGCAGTGAAGATAGAAAAAATAGAAGGAATGAAAATAATTAATAAAATTAACTAATTAATAATTATTATTATGCAATAGCAAAAATTAATCTTTTATAAAATAGAAAATTATCTAAAAAAGGAAATATATTTAAATCAATACAACATGAAGTAGAGATCCAAAAGCATCTAATTTCAGAAAAGGCAACTGAACTAGATATGATGAATCTTGCCAAAAGGAAAATCATGCTTGTCTTGATGGTTTTACTGGAGGGTTCTATCAAACTTTAAAAAAACAATTAATACTCTTACTATGTGAATTATTCTCAAAGGTTTAGAAAGAAAACACTTTGCCAAACTTGCTTTATTAAATAGAGTGCTGATATCTTTAAAAAAAGAATAAAGCAAAGTAAGAACTAAAAAGCTACAGCTTTATTTCTCAAATATTATTATGATTATATGGGATGTGTACAAGTGATTCAAAGATAGTTCAATATTAGCAAAAGAAAAATTGACGTAATTAATCATATTAGAAAAAATACAAATCTCCATTATATCGATACAGACAAAAGCCTTTTACAAACTGTATTATATGTTTATACCTATTAAGCATATGCAGAGAAGAAAAGTTAGTATGATAAAAACATTTACCTAAAAGTTAGAATTATTTGCAATGGGGAAACACTAAAAGTTTCCCAATAAATATAGGAATATAACAAGGATGGCCACTTCCCCTATTGCTATTTAACATGGTCCTAGAAGTGCTAATTATAGCAGAATAAGAAAAAAGAAATCATTTAATGTACAAAGATCAGCAAAGAGGAGAAAAACTATGAGAATTTACTGATGACATGATGATTTACTAAGAAAATCCTAGGAAATCTGTATAGATGTTAATTTATACATACATACTTATTTTGTTAAATATTTCTTCATTATATTTTGCAAAATTTTAACTGTTATGTGGGAATTTTGAGTTCCAAATTCTATCACTCCTCCCTCATCCCTGAAGAAGGCCAAGAATATGGTATTGACTATACATGTGAAGTCATGCAAAACACGTTTCGATATTAGCCACATTACCACACACACACACACACACACACACACACACACACACACACATACACACACAATAAAGGAAGTGAAAAAGCATGCCTTTATTCATATTCAGAGTTCAACAGTTGTTTTCCCTCTGGAGATGAATAGCGTTTTTCATCACAAGTTCTTTGGAATCGTCTTGGCTCATAGCCTTAATCAGAGTAGCTAACTCTTTAACAGTTGATTATAAAGATGCTAATTGAGACAATTAAATACCTTTGATAAAGTTGTTTAGTGCAGAATAAAATCACAAAAATTAACAGCATTTTTGAATACCCAAAATGAAAGCATAAAAAATGAAAAGCAAAGTCACATTTCAAATAACTAAAATATGCATAAAATATCTGGGAGTTACTCTATCAAGGCTACACAAAACTTGTATAGATAAAATTACAAATACTCCTTAAAGAATACAAGTAACTGGAAATATTTCGGTTCACTCAATCAGCAAAATTAACAAGCATTTATTAAATATTTACTGTGTACCAAGCTGTGCACTAACCATTGGGGATTGAAAGAAAGGCATTTTTTTTTTCCCATTGAGTTCTGGTCCTTTTGTTACAAATACCTGAAAGTCTTTCCGTTCATCAACTATCAATTTTTTTTTTCAGGATTATCCTCAATTTTTCTGGCTCCTTTAGAAAACATAATGTTCCAAGACCTACAGCCTTTTAGTGTAGAAGCTGCTAGGTCTTGTGGAATTCTGGTCATTTCCCCCAATTTGTTGTTGTCGCTTGCAATATTTTTTCTCTAACCTGGGAATTTTGAAACTTGACAAAGATAGTCCAGTAAGTTTTCTTCCTGAGATCTCTTTCAATTGGGGCTTGGTGGATTCTTTCTTTCTCTACTTTACCTTCTCGTTCTAGAATGTGGTGGCAATTTTTCCCTAATATTTTATTGTAATACAGTATTCAGATTCTTTCTTTGGTCATAACTTTCAGTTAGTCTGACAATTCTTATATTGTCTTTCCTCAATTTTTCTCCAGATCAGTTGTTTTTCTGATGAGATGCTTCAGATTCTTTGCTATTTTTTCTAATTTTATTATATCTTGTGGTTATAATGTCATTTGGTTACATTTGCCCATTTTTAATTTTCAAGGAGTTATTTTCTTTCTTAAGATTTGGTATTTTCTTTTCTAATTTATTAACTTTCTTTTCATAATTTTTCATTGCTTTTATTTTTTTCTAAGTTTTTCCTTGTTCTCTCTTATATGATTTTTTAATTCCTTTTTATTTTATTCGTTGCAATTTTGTGTCTTTTTCCAATGGATTAATGTTCTTTTCATAATTTTCTTGAATTGTTTTTCCCCTAATTTTTTCTTGTTCTCTCTCATTTGATTTTTGAATTCTTCTTACTCTTTAGGATAGGAGGGCTTTTTAAAATAGCACTATATTCCTCTTAATATTAACCCAGATCATCTTTTATACCAAAGTAGGTATCAGTGGTCGAGTTCTTTTTCCTCTTCTGACTCATTTTTATTTTTAATTTGTCTTATTTTATTATTAGCACCTTAATATTATTACAATCAATCTGGAGTTGTGGATAATGTTACCCTAGGCCTCAGGTCCTCCTTACTTTATTTTCTGAATTCTATATGGGGGCTCAACGTCAGGGACTCTTCTCTTCCTCCACTAAGACTCAACAACACTGTCAAGAAAATGTTCTAGCTCCCTGCAGTACCACACTCACCAGGCTTGTGCTGATTTCTCCTCCCCCACAGCCACAACGGGGGATTATGTCTGGTCAACTCCGCTACTTCTGACCGCTGGAAATTGAAGGGGGTCCTTCAATTTTCCCTCACTCAGAGTCTGCTGTTCTTTAGATGAAAGTTTGCAAGGTAAAGGTTTGTGAGGTGAAAGTTCCTGAGGTGAAATTTCTTGAGTTTGTGAATGAGGTGAAAGTTGAGGTAAAACTTTCATCATTACTAAAGTAGTTTGAAAGAAATGTTAGGGCTGGGTTGTGTATGCTGGGGTGATTCTAAAAAAACAAAATTGGATAGGAAAACATTAAAAGGAGAAATTATCTCATGAAAACGTGGTCTGAAAGGTAGAACTAAGATAAAGGAAGCAGGTGGTAATATTGGAAGCTAACTTACATCTGAAGAGATTTAGAAGTTGTCTGAACTTCTAGAGAGGTGTGAAAACTGAAGGATAGGGTGAAGGGACTTTTAGAAGGGCATATAGATTAAGATTAGGAGGGGAAGTGAATGGATAAGGGAAGGACTTTTAGAGGGGTGGCTAAAATAAAGAGTAAGAGAGTAAGGGGAAAAGATGACAAAAAAGGGATAGGATGAAAATAGAATCTGAGAAGGAAAATAGTGAGTAAAAATAAGATTGAGGGAAATTCATAAATAGAAATTATAATTTTGAATGTGAATTAGGAAAAATAATTACAAAATTCATTTGGAAAAGACAAAAGTCAAGATAAATGCACAAATTAACTATAAATGACATATGAATAAAGATACTCTCTACATCCAGAGAAAGAACTGAGAAACAGAAATATGTATAGAATAATTTTATATACATATATATGTATATACATACATACATTCACATATACATACACACATAAGTACACACACACACACACACACACACACACATATATATACATGCATATAAAATTTTTGTCCAATGGTAGCCATCTCTAGGGCTGTGGGGATGGGGTGAGGGAAAAAATTTGCATCATAATTTTGTTGTATATTTAAAAGGAATAACAGATTGTGCATAGTAGATTTGCAGTTTCAAGTGCAATCATCTTTTTAAAATTATGTTATAGAAATGTTTTGTTCCATATATTAAAAATAAAATTCAAAAATTCAAAAATAAAGGAATTCATAACCAAAATAGAAGGAAAGGTAAAAACATGGGCCCTGCCCTTAAGGAGCTCACATTTTAATGGGAAATACTTCATCAAAACAATTCTGTACACAGAAGATGCAGACAGAGTAGATGGTGTTCATGACTAGGCTACACCAGCCTAGTAAAAATAAAAATGCTAATTAAATTAATTTCCAGATTTATTGCTAGGCCAAACAATTATGAAGAGGAAATTTACAGAGCTAGGCAAAATGAGAACACCTTTCATCTAGGGGAACAAATTATCTAAAATGTTAAGGGAAATAATGGATGGAAAGGCATGAAAGGGAGATAGGAATTTAAAATCACTATGCTGAAAAATCATAATAATCAAAACAATATAAGATTAGTTTAAAAATACAAATGTAGATCAATAGGATAAATTAGATAAGGAAGAAGTGGAAACAATTAAACTCAATTCAATTATCAAGTGTTTGATAATCTTGAGAACACAAATTACTTGGGAAAGATTTCCATATTTCTCAAAAATTGCCAAGGAATCTGGAAAGGAATTTGGCAGAAATTAAGTTTAGACTATTGATTTATACTATATTCCACAATAATCTCTAAATCAACTCATGACCTGAATAATAAAAAGTCATTTCTTCAAAAAAAAAAGGTACAGATCACATACCTTTTGCAATGCATAGAATGTATTTGGCCGATGTACTGATTATTTTTGCTGAACTTTTTTTCCACCTTATTTGTGCAATAAGGGATGGCTCACTGGGCATGGCAAAGGAAGAAAATATGGGCAAATAGAAGTGCTATAAAAACAAAATATGAATTAAAAAACAGGTCCAGAAAACTGAAACAAGGGCAGATATAGTGTTCAGAGTGCTAACTAGAGTGGGATGAAGCTTGTGTTAGGTTTTCTTACTTGTGCTAAAATTGTATCTTGTTTTGGTTGCCCTGACTACCAACTCCCTCAGTATAGTACGTAAGCTTATAAGTAGCCAGAATAACAGGGCAATAGCAGGAAGAAAAACTGCAAAGAAGAACCTAGAAGTCATGTAAAAACCATCATAAAATTCAAAAGAGCATACAAATTGTACTATATATTAACCAAAATTCACTTTCTGGCAATATATGCTGGATGAGCAGGATCCATCTAACTGCTGTTTTCAGGGTTCTGGTTCCATGATATGTAAATTCCAGACAAACTCTAGATCTCCAAAGTTTCAGATCAGTAGAACATCAAAAAGGTGCTGATAACTTTGAGATGATGACTTTAAAATTTTACCAATAACTTTGAGATGATTTGTTTATGTTAATGAGCTAACCCCAAGGTGGCACAGGTGAGAGTTTGTCTGTTTCCACCCAAAATCCTATAAAAATGAGATCCCAAACTCCTGTCTCCCAAGCCCTCTTCCATCTCCATCAGGTCCATGTAGCCTAGTGCTCCCAACTTTAATGTATGATTATAGGAATGATACGCTCTGCCTCTCTCCTTCCGCATCCTCTTCTCCATGCTTCCTGTCTCCCTTCACCACCCCATTCCCCAAGGCAATCTCTAGCCTCTATAACAGCCCTTTTCCTGCTTGCCTTCGTATCTTCTGTGCCTTATTAAGGTGTGATTGTCACCCCATTTCCCACTGCTAATTATGGTCCTTCCCAGTGAGTACCCAAAGAACCAGGCACGCTTGCCCTCATTTCATGATTTCATTGATTAATTATCAATTCATCACCAAAAATCCTTAGATAAATGCCTGGGTCACCCCTAATTGGTATGTTGCAGAAAAGACTGTTGATCAAGTATGGGTTACAAGAGACGACTTCTGACATCTCTTCAAACTCAGATTCCGTGAATAAAAGACTCGAATTGAAGAAGACAGAGAGAGCCCAGGGAGCATTTTTGTTTTTAATTTTTAGCCTGGACCCATATTTTAATCTTGTAGGAACTCAGATGAAGAAACTTTTCCAACCAATGCAGATCAGTAACTGCTCTGTCAATTATAGCCACAGACCCTTGTGTAGGGACACAGAGTCGCTGGATGCCAGAAGCAGGAACCGAACCCATATTACACTCAATCCAAAATTAGTCCTCTATCCACTACACCATACTTTTAGATAGTATAAATTTGTAGTGAATCCAGTCAGCATGGTTTAGTAACTTCTAAGCAGTACATGGGTACTACAGAATTGGAGAGTTTCAGAGAGACCCCAGGGATCTTTTAATCTAACATATACCTGGATGGAAATCTCTACAACATCAATAACAAATGGAAATCTGAACCCTGCTAACAATCTTCCATTGAAGTGAGACTCATTTAACCTATACTCCAGGCAGTCCATTCTACTTTTAGCCTGCTCTAATTGATAAGAAGTTTTTTTTTTCTTTGAGGAACTGAAATCTACTTCTCTGCATCTTCCATCCATTGCTGCTATTTCTGTCCTCTAGCAGAACATCACTAATCACTTTTAACAGCCCTTAAAATATATGTAGTCAGCTCTCGTGTTCTCCCCAGGTATTCCTCAAGTCAAATATCCCCACTTTCTTCAATCCATCCTCATATGGTACTGATTTCTAGTATTCTTGCTATCTCAGTCACTGTCCTGTGAACAGTTCTGTTGTTATTTTATTCCCAAAATTTGTTGCCAACAACTGAATACAACATTTGATATGTAGTATGACCAAAGCAAGGTACAAGGGAAATAATACTTCTCACATACTTCTCTTGTACACCATGTCTCTATTAACGAGACTTAAAAGTCTTTTGCTGGTATGTAATGCTGTTTGACTCAAATTGAGTTTGAAATCTACTAAAACTATCAGATATTTTTACATGAATTTCTTTTTAGCTATTTTGTGCTTTTACTTGATTTTTTATATATTTTGTTTTGACATAATCATTTCTGAATATATTGCTCCCTCTAGTAGTACTTTCCTTAAACAAACAAACAAACAAAAACGAAGTCATCTAGCATAGCAAATGGAAATGATGGCAATACATTTAACATTCCACTCTTACGATTCCCAATTTCCTTAAGAGAAAGAAAATATGCTCTAACCTCAGTCATATGCAGCCAATATTAATTATTGACTTTGAAACCCCAGTGCCTGCCATTGTAGTAGTCAACATTTAATAAATATTTTCACATGAGCGGATTTGTCTTTAACTGAAATTCTACCGTGTTTAGGCTATAATTTCATTTAGAGTAATCACTGAAGTCATTGTATATACTGTTCTTTTGATTAGATTTACCTTTTGCATCAGTTGAAAACTTTCCCATATTTCGGTTGATTCATTTGTCATTCTTTATGGTGCAGTAATATTCCATTGTATTTATATGCCATAATTTGTCATGCCATTTCCCAATCAAAAGGCACATAATTTATTTCCAGACTTTTGCAAGTGCTTAGTGAATGTGACCTAGAGATAAGAGTATTCGGGCAGAAGAGGATAAACCATAATGTCAAAGGCTGCAAGAGATGTCAAGAAGAATAATGGCTGCGGAAAATCCATTATATTTGAACAATTAAGAAATCACTGGTAACTTTGGCGAGATGAATATTTAATATATTTTGTAATTAATGTATAATGAAGTATTTAATGTAACTGTTTGTTGCTTCTCTGACTATTTGATCCCTTCATAATTTAGGATATTATTACTTCCAATTTAGCTGCGTATTTCTTACTCATGTTAAGTCTTAGTGAATTATGGACTATAAAAGATATATTGAGAAATTCTGCTTTTCCATATGAATTTATGATTGTAACACCCTACCACATGATAATTTCTTTTAATTAAGTTGCCATTGATGTTGAAAATGAGTTCACTCTTTCATACACCCAATCAGAAATCATCAGATTTGTTTTTTTCTTAGAAATCTATCCAGATCTATAGTTAAATTCTTGTTTCTATTCTGTAAAAATTTCAGCATCTGAAAAAGAAATAACAAAGTAACCTATCATTATTGTTTTTCTGTCGTGTTCTCAATCTCTCTCTCTGTATTTCACCTAATTTTTGCTTTAAATACTTAGATTCAATGCCTTTTGCTACATCTACACTGAACAATGATATTGGTGCAGCGTGTACACTCTGGTATCTTTAAGCATAATGTAATTTGCTTATTTTTCTCCCCCAACAGTATCTAATTTTAGTTTCCTTAACCTGAAATTATTATTTTGAGTTGTTTTAATTACCTGAAGTGCCATTAATCTATTCCAATTCTTCATTCTCTTTTTAAGTCTTATTTTTATTCATACCTTTTTTCTGTAACAGGTACATTCACATTTACAACACCTTTATTTTCAAATTCATTCATCCTCTCCCAATCTCCTGTATAATAATACATCTTTTGTTTAAAAAAAATAAAAAGTAAGAAAAGAAAAAAGTGCAATTGAATCACCCAATATGTCATCTATCAGATAGTATCAAAATGGAAGTAATATTTTATAACCATAAGTTCTCATCTCTGCAAAAAAGTGCATTTTCTTAACTTCTCTCTGGGACCAAACTTAGCCACTGTGATCATACAGGGTCCATTTTCGTTTCATTATTCTTTTCATCTACATGGAGAGACAGTGTAGTCGATGGAGTGTTGGCCTCAAAGTAAAGACAACCTGCATCGTCTGTCTTATGACATATACTGGCTATATGATCCTTGGCAAGTCACCTAACATCTTAATGTTCTAGATAACCCTGAAAGGCTATAAGTTGCAGAGGAGGCATTGAGTTGTATTGGTAGAACGTTTTTCCTCACTTGAGAGAACTGGTGAAATCACAAGTTCGCTCCCTATCCTTTTAATTTACATTCCTGTAGTTATTACATATATTCTTTTTCTGATTCTCTTTACCATGCTTTGCTCTATAATTCCTGATAGTCTTGTTTTATGGCTGAGATAATCATTCCTGTCTACTGAGGTATTTCATTTAATTCCAATTGTATTACCTCATATTATTTATTCATTTTTTTGAGTGGAGGAAATTCATTGTTTACTCATTTGTTTTCACTTTTTTCTGTGTTTTTTTTTCTCCTACAAGATTCTGTGTGATAAATCCTTTTCTTTCTAGACTGGATTATTTGTTATTGTTCCTTTTTATTTTAAACACACTTGCTGATAGAGGTAAAGGAAGAGAGTCACAATCTCTCACTCAGCCATCTTGCTGGATATTCCTACTTCCAAAATAAATAAATAAATAAAGCAATATTGAACTGAGCTGGACTTTACATTGATCTCAAATTTCACCTAGTTATAATCAGCTTATTTTTTCTCATCTGTTGAGAGCTTTCTGAATTTAGGTTGTGCAATTCAACTTTTTTTTTTATCATACTCTCCTAGATTTGTGTTATCTGTAAATTTGTCAACTATTCTATTCATGCCTTCACTCAAATTACTAATACAAATGTTGAATGGAAGAGAATGTGGAAAAAACTCTAGGGCACAATTCTCAAGATTCCTTCCAAGTTTAGATTATTCAGTACTCTGAATCTAATCATTCAACCAATTCAAAATCCAACTAACTATATATTTCCTTTTTTTTCTCCAGATTTGATCTCCTCTCCCAGATTAGAAGTGAAGCTGCCACGCACAGGCTTCATCATTAAAGTTTTGACATGCTCAGTTTCTGAAGTGGGACAGTTTACCCTGATCAGGAAGCTTAGTTGTTGCTTATGCCCCTTGGCTTCCCATGCTGCTGCTGGACTGAATGTGAACATGTATCTGATCAACTTTAGCTCTATCATAGATCAGAAGTCTAGAGTTTAAATGAACCACCAGCCTCAACCTTCCTAGTAACAGAGAGTTTCTAGGTGTACATCACTATGCTAGGTCTTAAACCTATGTTCAACTAGCCTACATCTCTCCAACTTGTCCATAAAAAGGCCATAAGACTGTTAAATGTCAAATGAATCCAGATGTACTGTGTATACATCTGACATCTTGTCAAAAATGAAATGAGGTCAGTTGGACGTGAACAACGGATGAATCCATGCTGATTCATAATGATGTTATTTTTCTTTCTAATTGGCCACAAGTTATCTCTACAATTTTGCAGGATAAGGCAGGGCTGTCCAAAATACCACTCGTGGGCTGCATGTGGCCAGCAGTGCAATTTTATGCGGCCCGCCTGTGGGTTTTAATTTTCACAAGTGAAAAAAAATTATAATTTGCATGGAATGCGTATTAGATTTTTTAATTCCATCACTAACAAATAATCTTGTTGATGTTAATTTTCTTTGGTGTTTTTAAGCAGTATTATGGACAGAACATATCGCAAGGAATTTTCATTTGATCTGTGGGATGCATTCCGTCTGTACGAAGTAGACTAGTCAGTATGTACCTACCTTTATACTGTTGTGTTGTTGCTTTGTTGTTTTGTGTTTCCTTTCACGCTTCATGACTTTGCCTATCGTATTGATCATGCATGTTCCCCCAATTTCTATTAGTGTACTGTATTTTTAATTCTGGGTGTGGCCCTCAAATAGTTATTTTATTTTAATGCAGCCCTAAGATAACCTAAGGTTGGAAAGCCCTGGGATGAAGAGCTAGAAGTCATTCTTTCTGAACTCTTAATAACCTGAAATCAAAAGGGTTGAAGTGACTTGCTAAGGTTACTTGTACAATAAATAGCAGAGCTGGGAGTAAAAACCAGGTCCTTTTATTCCAAATACAGTTTTCCCCCAATTGTGACATTATCCTCTTTCATATTGCCAGCTTGTTGTTTGAAAGGCCCCTCCCTTGCCTTTTTTGGAAAATTGAACAATCACCTCTCTCCAATCCTGTGACACGTCTCCTGATCTCTAGGACTTCAAAGACCAGTCGTAGTGGCTGAGTTATTACATTGCATTGACTGACTGCTTTTTACCCCCATTGTTTGGAAGTTTTACTCTACCTGGTGATCTTACCCCACTGAATACAAGTTGATTCATTTTTTTCTCACCATCTCTTCAATTAACTTACATTTGAACTCCCTGTTAATAGTTTTAATGCTTCCCAAATGAGAGAATGCTATCCTTTGTGGATTTTTTTAAAAGCAACAAGATAAACTTTCACATAGGAAATAAGAAGGCGATGGATAATAAGGTATGCCCACATTTTAATTTAATAAATATTTAGTAAGCATTTACTGTGTGCAAAGTACTATGATTGGTACTAAAGAAGGCACACAATTGAATAACTCATAGTGTCTGCCATAGTAGTGTTCAGAATAGTAGGGTTTGGAATCACCAAGGCAGTAATAGACAAAGTCAAAGGAAGCCAAAGATTCAAGGGTGGAAGAGAGTGCAACATTGCAATAATTGACTATTTAAGACTTTGAAGGGAGGAGAATGAATCCAGAATGGAGATGACGAACAGGGCTTGAATTCTTCGTGTTTGACTTAGTCTACTTAAGGTGGTCCCTCTCATCTTTATAACTGCACTAGCACACTATCCCAGGATGGCTCACAGCTGTAGACATTTCTTCCTCATCCAAAGCCAAAGTTTTCTTTTAATTCTCCTTGAGAAATCCTCTTGGGTTTTCAACTGGGATTAAAACATCATTGAAAGGTCATCTGGCTCAAATATTTGCTTCAGTGCAAAAAGCCTTCCTGCTAGCTGAACTACTTCCTTCAGGAAATTGTTTAAACTATCCCTCAAAATCTTCAGTGATGATTATACCACAGTTTCTTATAGAAATTTATTCAGGATTTCATTTATGTATTTGGTTTTTTACCTAACCTATAAGCACAAAATATCAGAGGACTAAAAAACCTGAACTTGTCATA
Organism: Phalanger gymnotis; assembly: GCA_028646595.1. NCBI lineage: Eukaryota > Metazoa > Chordata > Mammalia > Diprotodontia > Phalangeridae > Phalanger > Phalanger gymnotis. The sequence continues at coordinate 181,113,226 of CM053627.1, read as the reverse complement.
TTAAAGAGTTGTCAGAAGAGAAGAAGCATGTAAATGATTAGAAATGGCATCCATAAATGATGGGAAATGATATGAATGGGATCGCAAATAGCCATGTGAGAAATGATCATGCCACCTTGACTAGGAACCAAGCTTCTGAGAATACAGTAACATGCACAAGCGGAAGAAGAGAATTTAAATGCTCATAATTTTTCTGCTCATGTGCTTTCTCCCTCCAGGAATGCACTTTTATAAACCCCTCTTTTTGGTTCTGAATCAGGCATGGAATCTGGAGTCCCAATTGTATGCTAAAAAGTAATGGAAGCAACATGGCCTGACCATGCAAATGATATATTTTTGCAAATAGGGCCTAAAAAACACAGTGAGCTGAAGCCGTACAGTATGCCAGAAATGGGATCCTGTTTCAAGAATTTAACCCACAGGGTAGTCACCAGTCAGTTAACCTTCCCTTGGGAAAATCACATTTTTATTCAGAGAGAGTATCAGAAATCAGGTTTTGTGCTGTGTAAGAGCTTAAGGCAGGTTGGACAATCTCTCCTGTGCAATAAGGAAATGCAGTTTCAGTCTGTCTTCTCACCCCTTGCCATGGGAGAGGAAAAATATTACCTGTAATTCCTTCTAATATTACATGTTAGAGGATTTTACAGATTAGGGTATTATTGTTAATATTATCATGCCATCCTCATTTCTGTGATTTATGGAGCTCAGACAGAAAAAATCTGGGATAAGTTAGTAATCTGTTGCTTATTCTTTGTTTAGTATTTTTGTTGTTTATGCACAGGTTGAAAATAATGATGATCATAATTATAGGTTGCATTTACATACTGTTTTACATGCATTATTTCATTTGATTCTCTTGACAACTTTGTGAGTAGGAGCCATTATTACCCCATTTTAAAGATGAGGAAAATGAGACTCTGAGAGATTAAAGAACTTGTCCAGGGTCTTATAGGTATTAAATACCAATGGTAGGATTTGAACACTGATCTTCTTGACTGAAGGTTCCACACTATGCCCTGTACCAGCTAGCAGAATGCAATAATTGATTTTTAAGTGATTGAAAAAGTAGGGACACAACTCATTTGTACACTCACTGAAAACTACTTTGGGGCAACCCAATAGCAAATAAGAGGACAGAGATTGTATATACCTCATCTTCTTACTGCTTTTTGTACCACAATGAGAGACTCCTAAATGACATGAGTCCTCTGGTATGAATCCTGCTTCTGATGTTTACTAGCTGTGTGACCATAGAAAAGTCACTTACTTATCCAGATCTCAGTTGCCTCATCTGTAAAATGAGAGGGTTGGGCTCAGGGAACACTAAGGTCCTTTCTAGATCTAAATCTCATGAACTGCATTCATTTTTCTTGCATTAACATTTTCTAACAGAGCATGAACGACCAATGCAGATATTCTTGTTCCAAAACTATAAAGTTCAATTTCATTTTCTGGGCCATTATTTGAAATGTTTGATTTATATTAAAAGGAAACAAATCCTACTGCATGGGCAGCAGCCAGTTGAGCAATCTGCACTAGTTAAACATTTCAAAATTATTGGAAATCTCATCTGCCAGAACTGCACAGAACGCCTCTAAACAGACATGGGAATACTATAGCAGAGGACATTGCCTTCAAATCTCTTTAAAAAAACAGTTATCCAGCTTTAAATACAAGCTGAAGTGAAAGCCAAGAAGCATTCACAAACCTGCAAGACCCCAGCTTGGACTTCTGTACACTGTGTGCTGGAAGCACAGCTAAGGTTGTAAAAGTCCTGAGTGGAGCTCTCATTGACCTTTGCCCAGGCTTCTTAACTTTGAAGAGCCCACGTAGTGCTTCATGTCTGAAGATAAACATAAGTGTGTTTCCAGCAGTGATTTTTCAGCTTCTGAAGACCTGGTTATGCCACTGGGTACAAGTAGGGAAAAACCATTCAGTTTTCTTTGACTTAGCATTCCATTAATGTCTTTCCAAGAGAGGCTTGTAAATCAAATCAATGAATTATGTCCTGATTGAAAGCTATGAAAATTTGCTCAGTATACTAACATTAAACTTGTTTTAAATGGACTATTTTGTAAAGCCAAACAGAGGTATACACTATGGACTTGCAGAATAGTAAAATAAACAAAAAATGTCAATAGCATTGTATAAAGTCTCATGCAGAGTCACACTCATTTAATAACTGACATTTTCAGAGCAAGGTTTACTAAATGCTTTACGTTCTTTATCTCATCTATCCCTTGCACAAATTCTGTGAAATAGGCACCATATGTGTTCATTCATTCACTTAAGTGGTACAGCATAAAGAAGACAAGGCCTAGAATAAGGAAACCCTGAGTCTCAATCTGACCTCAGGCACTTATTAATTAATAATAATACATGGCACTTATATAGCATCGACTATGTGCCAGGCACTGGCCCTGGAACCCTTTATAAATGTTATAATCTTACCTCATTTGACCTTGGGAGGTAGGTTCCATTATTGTGCCCATATTATAGGTGGGGGAAATAGGTCAAACAAAAGTTAAGTGATTTGCCCAGTTGCACAACAAATTAATACCCAAAGCTGTATTTGAACTCAGATCTTCCTGATTCGAGACCAGGGCTCTATCCATTGTACCACCTACCCGCTTTTATAAGCTGTGTGACTGTAGACAGTTCACTTATCCTCTCTCTGCCTCAGTTTCTTCAACTGTAATATGGGGATGATGCTAGCACCTAGCTTCCAATGTTGTTATGAGACTCAAATAAGATAGTATTTTTAAAGGCTTAGCAGAGTGCCTGGTACATAGTAGATGTTAAATATTTGTTTCTTTCTTTCCTTCCTTCCCTCCTTCCCTTTTCAAGAGCATTTACTAAATACTTACTAAGTGTAAGACATTGTTAGACACTGGGAATTCAAAGGAAAATATGAGACACATCCTGCCCTCAAAGACCTTTCATTCTACTGGAAGGACACAACATATACCTAGATAAGTAAATAAAAAATAGGTAAAAAGAAGATGCAGAGTTCTTGGGGGAGGGCAGTTGGCAATGAGCAGTGCCCACTGATGATCCAGGAAAAGCTTGTGATCCCAGGCAATTCTTTTTTTTTCTTTTGTTTAGAGGGGGATGGCAGGGCAATTGGGGTTAAGTTACTTGCCCAAGGTCACACAGCTAGTGAAGGTGTCAAGTGTCTGAGGCTGCATTTGAACTCAGGTCCTCCTGACTCCAGGGCACATGCTCTACTTGTTGGGCCACCTAGCTGCCCCAAACTGAGGTAATTCTTGAGTCAAACCATGAAGAGAGCTAAGACATGAGAGGCAGAGGTGAGAATGAAGAACATTTCTGGTTTGGGGACAGACTGAGCAAGCCACAGAGGAGGGAGATGGAATAGTAATAGTATGTAAAGGAAATAAATATTAGAACACAGGACATTGGGAGCTCCAGACTTACATATGAGTATGATCAATCTGCATCCAACTGTGTAACTTTACCTATACTGAACATTTACATTCAATTCAGTGTACTGGAAATACTCCAAGTCATTTGTATACACCCTCCAAAATGACATTGGACCATGAGTATATTAGTCAGTGGACTTAGAGTATAGATGCACTTTATTTTAAGCAAATATGTATGCTTCAGAAAAAGTTGTCTATATTGTAGTATTTTTTTCAGTTCCCAGGAAGGGGTGGGCTGGGGTAGTGTCAGTCAATCATCTAAAATTTAAGTACCTACAGTGTGCTCAAGGAGCTTATGTTCTAATAGGCGAAAACATTCTTTCTCAAGATCTCTCTCAATCTCTCTCTCTCTCTCCTCTCTCTCTCTTTGCTTTTCTATCTCTCTCACACACATATATACATACATATACACACATATATGAATATTATATATGTATATATGTGTGTACACACACATATTACACACACATATAGATATGTCCTTATATTCTAAGGGAAAATTCCTAAAGTTGCTCTCATGTAGTAGGCTGAGGATGGTATATAAATGAAGTTGGCAGTCCTTCTACATGTGAGCTTCAGCCCAGAGTTTTTTCCCCCCTTCAGGGACCTAAAAACAATATGGCTCCACGTTTTTTTTCCAAGACCAGAATCTTTCTTCTCTTAAGCTCTCATCAGCTCCATCCTTCATACAGATGTAGAGAATGAGTAATGAATGTCCACCAATGAGGAGACTCATACAACTGACCTTTTGAGCAAAGGGTTATATTAAATGTACTTACGGTAGCATGATGGATATATTTTTGATGCTGTATTTTATAACTTCAATAATTTGTACTCCAGGTACGACTTTAATTTTGACTTGAGTCAAAAACTTGTTCCTTTGATAAATCCATGATCTCATAATGTGTTTTCATATCATTTATGAACATTTCAGTATATCAAATATTGCAAAGTATCAATCTTTGCCAGTTTAACTTTTAGGATTCTTGTTTACGTTTTCCCATAAATTATCTATTAAGATGCTACCTGATAAATTAGTAATCTTCCTCACACATTTGCTGCATCACATTTTTTCCTAAATGACTAGTTGAACATTTTCCATCACAAATGTCCCTGTAATATCTTCTACCCAAAGCTTCATGCGTGACTCATGATAGAAGAAGTCCTAAAGCCTGCCTACCTGTTTTCTTTTTCAATTGACCTTTTGCTTATGGGCCATTTTCATTCTTCTAAATTATTCTGTTTCATTCTCCTAAGTTATATTAAATAATTAGAAGCTATATAGTATCAGCAACAGAATACTGCTTTTTAGCCTTGGGCTTTTGTAGAAGTGAGCACATTCAGATAACCCAAAGGATATTTTTTCTTAAATGCCAATGAGTATTATCTCCTTTTCCTACTCACTTCTTGGTCCAACTGAGTGTCCATCTTCCCTGACTGTCTAGCACGTTCAAAATGATAAACTAATTAGATGAGCTGATCAGCTAGATGCCAGTCATGCACTTTTTAAAAATCTACTTTATTTTTAACAATGAGTATGGTTAGAAAATATTTTTCCCATTAATACATTTCACACTAATGAAGTTTTGTGTTATATTGGGATGCTCACTGATCAGCATGATTTCATCTAAAAATGTGCATCTTTGGCTGCATACATGTCTCAACTTAAAATCACATTTGATATTAGTACTCAGCTAATTGGTATATAGCTATCTCAGCCATTGCTTTTGTCATAGAGTGGCAACATTTTACATCCATACGAAAAACATTTTGTTTGGGGAATCTTCATTCTTGTATTTCATTATATAGACTCAAATGTATCTCTGAATTAGCTTTGCTTTCTTTTAGATATATCAAGCCTTGGAATGTAATCTGCTGTAGTTCATTTGTAGACATCTGCTTATTCTTAGAGTTTATCTAAGATCTAATCGATCCATACACAATACATCATAAAAATTTTATGTAGATTAGTGAACAGGTATGTGGGTCATTACTGAAGTCTATTTGGATATTTTTTAAAGAGGGAAATGGAATGAAAGCATTCTCTTTGATTAATTTGAGTGTTTCCTTATTTAGACATTTCACCAGCACCTCATATTCAACATGTTTAACCTGAAGTTATCTTTCCATTTGACCCTGTTACTTTCTTTGGTTTCATTCATTTTTTTTAGATATCTGTGTTTGTGTCACAGGTTGTGTTTGTCCTTCTTTTCCTAAGAGGACCATGACATCAGGAAAT
>CM053627.1:181085258-181107044 GCA_028646595.1 Phalanger gymnotis | reverse complement strand
TAGTGGAACTTTATGGGCATAGATTAACACATTCTATCTAGTAGCAATGGAAGTATTGATTTGATTATATTTTCAGACCTAGAAATCAGAGGAAAATCCTGCAAATTATATCTTTGCAGGAGAAAGTAAAAAGACAGTGAGTGAAAAAAGTTAGCCATGGATGGGTCATGTGCTGTTATATATTGAGCCACATGAAGCATTGAGGTACTTACCAATGATGACCTTAGGGGCTCTAGGGAGGGTTATATGCTCCAGGTTGTGGTCTATGGTCAAGAACAAAAGTTAGTGGTTGAGAATATGAGTAATTAAAAGTCTCCTATTTGGTCATTGTATCTCAAATCTCTTCTCCTTCTCTGTCTCTGTCTCTGTCTCTCTCTGTCTCTCTCTCTCACACACACACACACACACACACATCCTCCACATAGCTGGCAAAGTGATAATCCTAAAGCTTATGTCTGATGACATACCTTGCCAGCTCAAAAAGCTTTGTTGTTGTTCAGTCCCATCCAACTCTTCATGACCCCATGGACCACAGTGTGCTAATACTGTCCTTGGGGTTTTCTTGGCAAAGATACTCGAGTGGTATGCCATTTCCATCTCCACAAAAATATCTAGCTGCTTCCTATTACTTTCAGGATCAAATTCAAATTCCTTTTTTTTTTTTTTGGTGTTTCAAAATATAGCTCCAGCTTACATTTTCAGAGTTAACAAATATTACTGCCTTTCACCCTCTCTTTGGTCTGGTTTCACTGGATCATTTGATGATTTATTTTTATTCTGAACTTAATTAACAGCAAATAAAATGAGCATTTTGATAGACATTTTAGGACAAGAGAAGAATGTACATGAAATTGCAGATATTTTGTAAAGGTTGCTTTACAAAGTATATTAAAAGTCAATATATAACTTTCAAAGGTACCCTAGTTGTTTAAAATCCCTTAATGCCTTCCTTCTGTTGACTTTTTTTTTTGGGGGGGGGTTATAGGAGCAATCTCTCTCACAGTCTTTTTTGCTATATTTTGTTTTGTCTTTTTCCTACTTACTGATCTTCATGCTAAACATGCAATTTCTGATCTTTTGCAATGACTGTTTCCCACATACAGTATGTACTACTTCTTAGAATCCTACCTGTCATCAAAACTTTGTTCAACTGGCACCCCTTATGTAAGACCATTCCTAATCATTCCAACTGCCACCATCAAATTATCTTTCTAAAAATATATAAATTTGTAAATATATAAAATTTGTTTAAAATTGTATAAAATGTATTAATTTACTATATATGTATATAAAATGTCTAAATTATCTACTTTTAATAATTTTTTTTATCTTTACATGTGTGCATATTGTTCCCCCTGCTAGAACGTAAGACCCTGGAGAAAAGACACTATTTCATTTTATATTTGTAACCCAAAAACTACTTGTATATGTTATTTATGATAAGCAATAACAAGATTTCATTTTTTTGACATCAAAGAATACGTATGTGTGTATTTCTGCTGATACTAGGCTTATAGAGCATTTAACTTTAAGAAGATGAAAACAGATTGAGCTGATTTCACCAATTTTAGTTAGTTTTCTACTAATTGATTCATGGATTTTGTGCCATAGCTACATATTTTATTAGTGCCTTTTGTTGTATTTTTCAATTCTGTGGTTTTCAAGAATGGATATTATTCCAAGGAAATGTTCAAAAGCTGTATTTCTTAAAGAAAACACTGCAATGACTGTTAAGAGTTCCTGTAGTGGTCGCTTATATTAGAATGTCAAACATTTCAAGAATCATTCAAGTCCACAGTGAAACATGAACTGTTTCAACAAAGTACAAATGACAGTATGAATGAAAAGCAACACCACAGACTGACATAAATGTGAATATGAATGGGATGAACTCACCCATAAAATGGAATTGGAGAGCAGAATGAATCAGAAAACAGAATTCAACAATATGTTGTTCACTATAAACATATTTGAAATTTAGAGACACATACGGAGTGAAAATAAGGTGCTGGAGTAGAATCTATTATGCTTCAACTGAAGTTTAAAAAAAAAGCAGGAAACATGATCTCAGACAAAACAAAAGCAAAACCAGACCTAATCAACATGGATAAACTGGCAAACTACTTTTTGCTAAAAGGAATCATAGATAGGTAAGTAATATCAATCCTAAACATTTATGCACCAAATGGCATAGCATCTAAATTCTTAAAGGAAAACTCAAATGAATTATAGGAGGAAATAGACAGTAAAACTATACTAGTGGGATACCTCAACTTTGTCCTCTCAAAGATAGAAAATTATAACCATAAATTAAATAAGAAATAAGTCAAGTAGATGAATAGAATCTTAGAAAAGTTAGATGTAATAAACTTCTAGAAAAAAACTGAATGGGAATAGAAATGAATATATCTTTTCCCCAGCTGGATATGGCACCTTTACAAAAATTGATCATGTATAAGGATCTAAAAATCTCCCAGTCAAATGCAGAAAAGCAGAAATATTGAATACATCCTTTTCATACCATAATGCAATAAAAATATATTTAATAAAGGGCCATGTAAGCATAGATTAAAAGCTAATTGAAAACTAAATAATCTAATCCTAAAGAATGAATGGGCCAAAGAACAAACCCTAGAAACAATCAATTATTTCATTAAAGATAATGAAAATAATGAGACAATATTCCAAAATTTGTGGGATTTACCAAAGAAATATTTAGGGGAAAATTTATATATCTAAATGCATACATCAACAAAAGAGAGGAAGAGTAGATCAATGAATTAGGTATGTAACTAAAAAAACAACTAGAAAAAGAACAAATTAAAAATCACCAACTAAACGCCAAAATGGAAGTCATGAAAACAGTGATGAATAAAATTGAAAGTAGCAAATAATAAATAATACTAATGAATAAATAATGAATAAAACTAGTTGGTCAATTTGATTTGTTTTGAAAAAAAGAAGAAAACCAAATTGGTAGTATCAAAAATGAAAAGGTTGAATGCACCACAAATAAAGAAGAAATTAAAGCAATTATTAGGAACTATTTTGCCCAATTGCGTGACAGTCAAACTGAAAAATCTAAGCAAAATGGATAAATATTTACAAAAGTATAAATTGCCCAGATGAACAGAAGAGGAAATAGAATATTTAAATAACCCTATCTTAAAAAAATCAATTGAGCTCCCTAAAGGGAGAAAAAAAAAGCAACAACCCAGAACCAAATGACTTTACAGCTGATTTATACCACACATTTAAGGAAGAATTAGTCTTAATACTATATAAAACATTTTAAAATATAAGAATTAGTCCTACCAAACTCTTTTTATGACAGAAATGTGGTTTTGATACCTAAACCAGGGAGAACAATAACAGAGAAAGAAAACTATGGACCAATTCCCTTAATGAATATCAATGCAAAAATTTTCAATGAAGTAATCACAAGGAGATTACAGCAATATATCACAAAGATTATTCAACAATGTGCTAGAATTGCTAGCTACAGCAATAAGGCAAGAAAAAGAAATTGAAGTAATATAAACAGGCAATGAGGAAACACAACTATCTGCCTTTGAAGATGATATGATAGTATACTTGGAAAACTCTAAAGAATCAATTAAAAAAAAACTAGTTGAAAGAATTGACAACTTCATCAAAGTTGCAGGATATAAAATAAACCCACATAAATCATCAACATTTCTATATACTACCAACAAAACCCAGCAGGAAGAATTAGAAAGAGAAATTCCATTTAAAATAACTGTAAACAATTTAAAATACTTGGGACCCTACCTGCCAAGACAAAGCCAGGGATTATGGACAAAATTACAAACCCTTCATACAAATAAAGCTGGATCTAAATAATTGTATAAATATAAATTGCTTATGTATAGGCCAAGCAAATATAGTAAAAATGGCAATTCTATCTAAGTTAGTTTATTTATTCAGAGCCATAACAATCAAACTACTAAAGACATTTTCTAGAGCTAGAAAAAAAATAGTAATAAAACTCATCTGACAAAAGGTCAAGAATTTCAAGAGAATCAATGAAAAAAATGAAGGAAGGTGACCTTGCAATTCTAGATTTTGAACTATATTAAAAAGCAATGCTCATGAAAGCGATATGGTATTGACTAAGAAATAGAGCAGTGGATCAGCGGAATAGATCAGGCACATAATACATGGTAATAAATAATGATAATTATATAGTGTTTGATGAACCCAAAGACCCAAGTTTTGGGGGTAAATACTCAATATTTGACAAAAATTTCTGGGAAAACTAGAAAGTAATTTAGAAAAAAAAACTAGGCGTAAACTAACACCTCACACCATATACCAAGACAAGATAAATATGGATAAATGATTTAGACACAGTAGATTAGGGGAAAAAAATACAGAAAACTGTACCTGTCAGAACTATGGATAAGGGAAGAGTTTATGACCAAACAAGAGTAGAGAGTGTTAGGGGAAGTAAAATAGAAAATTTTTATTACATGAAATTTGAAAGTTTTTTTTTTTTTGCACAAGCAAAACTAATACAGTGAAAATTAGAAGGAAAATAGGACACTGGGAAAAATTACAGCAAGTTTCTCTGATAATGGCATCATTTCTTAAATAAATAGGGAACTGAGCTAAATGCATAAAAATAAGAACCATTCCTCAGTTGATAAATGGACGAAAGATATGAACAGGCAGATTTTAGATGAAATCGAAGCTATCAATAGTCATATAAAAATGTTTGAATTCACTGATTAGAGAAATGCAAATTAAAACAGCTTTGAGATAGTACCTCACACCTATCAAGTTGGTTAATATGACACAAAAAGAAAATGACATATTCTGGAGGGAATATGGAAAACCTGAGATGCTAATGCACTTTCGGTGGAGTTACGAACTAGCACAACCATTCCTGAAGAACAATTTGAAACTAAGCTGAAAGAGCTTTATCTTTTGGCCTAGTGATGGGGCTAATAAGTATGTATCTCAAAGAGATCAGAGAACAGAGGGAAGGACCTATTTGTACAAAAATATTTATAGCAGCTCTTTTTGTATTAGCAAAACGTTGGAGATCGAGGGGATGCCCATCAATCACGGAATGGTTGAACAAGTTGTGTTATACGATTGTCATGGGATACCATTATTCTATGAGAAATGATGAACAGGATGGTTTCAGAAAAAAAGCCTGGGAAGACTTACATGAACTCATGCAAAGTGAAATGAGCAGAACCAGGAGAACGTTGTACCTAGTAACAGAAATATTCTAAGGATAATCAGCTGTGAAAGACTCAGCTACTCTGAGAAAGATAGTGACAATTCCAAGACAATTCCAAAGGATGATGAAAATGTTATCAACTTCCAGAGATAAAACTGATGAGCTCTGAATGCAGAGTGAAGCATAATTTTTTCACTTTCCTTATCTTTATTGTTTTATTTTGTGTTTTCTTTTGCAACATGGCTAATATGGATATATATTTTGCATGATTGCACATGTATAATTGATACCAAATTGTTTGCCTTCTCAAAGACAGTGGAGGGGCAGGAGGAAAGCAGAGAATTTGGAACTCAAAAAAATTTTTTAAATAGGTGTTAAAAATTTTACATAGATTTGGGAAATATTTAATGAAATAAGTAAAATAATTTAAAAAAAAACAAATTATGGGCTAACTACTAGGCCTACAGCTCAAAGAGGTCAAAACAAGAGAAAAGAAACCTGTTATTTATAAAGATATTTATAGCAGCTCTTTTTGTAGTGGCAAAGAACTGGAAACCAAGGATTTGCTCATAAATAGAGAATAACTGAAAAACAATGTTTTATATGAATGCAATGTTATATTTTTGTACCATAAAAATTGATTAAAGGTTGGATGTTGTCCTTCATTATTTAAAAGGACCAAAATGACATCACTATTCTAGAGTCAAGTTACAGCGTGTCTGACTGTGGCTGATCAGACCAATACTAGCTTGGAATGTTCTACTACCAGGTAGGCACAAACAGTCCATATGAACTTTTGGGGTGAATTCTCCAAATTTGAACATCTCACATTTCTTTTGAGCTACTTTAAGTCTGCTTTGCTCACACAGCACAGCACCACTTTGAGGAGGGTATGCTATGCTGAGTGGTCTTGTGACAGTATCTCCCATGTCACACAATCAATTCGAAAGCTCTTAAGAGAGACCTTGAGAGTCCTTGTATCACTTCTTCTGACCACTATCTGAGCACATGTCCTGTGTGAGTCCTCCATAAAATAGTCTTTTTGGCAAACATGCATTTTGCTTTCGAACAACATGGCCAGCCCTTCAGAATTGTGCTCTCTGAAGTAGAGTTCGAATGCTTGGCAGTTTAATTCAAGAAATGATCTCAGTGTCTGGCACCTTATCCTGCCAGGTGATCTTCAGAATCTTCCTAAGACAATTCAAATAGAAGTGATTCAGTTTCCTGGCATAGTGCTGGTATACTGTCCAGGTTTCACAGGCATACAACAATGAGGTCAGAACAACGGCTCTGTAGACCTTCAGTTTGGTAGCCAATCTAATAACTCTCCTCTCCCACACTTTCCCTTGGAACCTCCCAAACACTAAACTAGCTCTGACAATGTGTGCATCAATCTCAAAAGTACACTACCAAGTTAAGTGAACTTATCCACACCAGTCCAAACTCCATTTACTGTAACTGATGGTTCCGCTTATGGATGGTGTGGTGGTAGCTGTGTTTTCTTGGTGTTAATTGTTAGGCCAAAATTAGCCCAAACAATAAGAATTGATCCATACTTTGTTGCATCTCAATTTCAGAGGCTACAATGAGTGCACAATCATCTGCGAACCAAAAATCATGCACCAACACTCCCTCCACTTTGGTCTTGGCTTGTAGCCTTTTCAAGTTGAAGAATTTATCATCAGTATGGTAGCTCACTGTGATGATGTGTTCATCCTCATGGAAAGTATTGTTTCACGCCTTTGGTGCCTGGGAAAACACGAGAGCATTGTTCATTATCCAGAACCCAAGCAACCATGCCATCATGGAATTGATGTACAATGCTTATGAACTTCTCTGGGTAACCAGATTTTGACATAATTTTCCATAAGCCCTCGTGACTGAAAGTATCAAAGGCTTTGGTCAGATCTATAAACATTGTATATGGACCTCTGTTCTGTTCCTGGAATTTCTCCTGAAGTTGTAGGGTAGCAAGCACCACATCAACCATTCCTCAGCCCTTTCTGAAGCCACACTGGCTCTCAGGTAGATGACCACCTTACAGGTGAAGAATCAACCTATTAAGGAGGACTCTGGGAAGAATCTTGCCAGCAATGACTGAGAGAGAGATGCCCCTGTGATTGTCACAGGAAAATCTATTTCCTTTACCTTTATAAAGATGTACAGTGGAGCATCCTTGAACTCCTGGGGGATAGCTTCCTCTTGCCATATAACCCAGAAAATTTTAGTCAGCTTTTGTATGAGCAACAGACCCCCTAACTTGCAAATCTCAGCTGGAATAGAATTAGTACCAGGTGCTTTGCTATAGGAGAGGAGCCTAATGGCATTCAAAACCTCTTCTTCAGTTGGAGCTTCAGCTAGGGAGGGATTGACTTCAACCTGAGGTAAACAGTCAGTGGCTTCAGTGTTGATTGATGAAGGGCTGTTGAAAACACTATGGAAGTGTTCAGCCCATCTCTCTAGGATCATGTTCTTATCACTTATCAGTGTGTCTCCATTAGCACTGAGCAATTGAGATGCACCATAGCTCCTTGGTCTGTTAATAGCCTTCAGAGTATCATAAAAGTGCTTTAGATCATTACTATCAACATAAAACTGAATTTCATCTGCCTTCCTACTGAGCCAAGAATCCTGCATCTCTCTAAGTTTCATTTGTACTTTACTTTTAATGGGATTAAGTGATTAATGTGATTTTAAATTGACTGAAGTGATGCTAAAGCAAAGGTGAACAAAATACTACTTCTGGGTCAAATACATATTGTCTACTGTTTTTTTAATATATCAGTGCATAAGAATTGTTTTTACCACTGAAAATTGCTGTTGTTCTTAATTCATCTTCAAAGAGGGACAGTGATATCACAGTGATGTCTTGACTTGAGCATGAATTGGATTCAATTGAGTGAGAGTTGTTCAAAGTCCTCAGCCTGATTCTCTCTTTCAGAGTTGTGGAAGTCCAGTGGAAGGACAAAAGTCTAGATGAGTGGTGATAACCCAGGATTCAGTGAGTAACCTTGGCTTTTTCAAGACCTAACCAAGCTTTAATTGCTCCACAGTGCCTGCTTCACCTTCCTCCTTCATGGCTGTGAGAATTGTTCTTATCTGCCCATTCTGTTGGGGAAAGTCCTCACATGCTTGGGGTAGACATCCCCCTAACTCGCCAACAGGGTTGAGCCCATGGTTTACCATGGTGTGGCTGCTATAAAACATATTTTATAGCAACTTGGAGCCACAAGTGAGAGTTGGGTGAAGGTGAATATCGAACCTGGATGAACTCTGAAAAGGACTTAGCAAACTAATTCTCCCAGAATATCCACCATTGGAAATATCTTGTAAATTAAGTATATTGTTAATAGAATTATAAAAACCATTTATAAAGTTTACTTAATTTATAAAATTCACTGTATTTAATTTTTTTTAAAAAATTAGCTCACTGGTCATACAAAAACTGGCAGGCCATAGTTTGCTTATGCCTGCTTTAGAAAATCCTGGGAAGAGTGAATTGAAAAGAATCCAAGAGAACAATGTATATATAACTCAGGGTTCCAAGCTTGAGATGTTTTTACATGCTGCCTTCTTTGGAGAAGGGGCAACTAGATGGTATGGTGGATAGTATGCCAGGCCTGGAGTCAGGGAGATTACTTTTCATGAGTTCAAATCTGGCCTCAGACACTTATTAGCTGTGTGACCCTGGTCAAGTCACTTAACCCTGTTTGCTTTAGTTCCTCGACTGTAAAATGAACTGGAGAAGGAAATGACAAAATATTCTTGTATCTTTGCCAAAAAAACCTGAAATTGAGTCATAAAGAGTTGGATACAATTGGAAAAAAGATTCAACAGCAACAACAACATGTGCAGAAAACCATAACTGTTTTTGCAAACTATTTCTTCTTTTACAATGTGATTAACATGGAAATATGTTTTACATGATTGCACATATATCACCTACATCAAATTGCTTATTGTCTTAGGAAGGGAGCAGGGAAGGAAGAGAAAGAAAATTTGAAATGTGAAATTTTATAAAATGAATGTTAAAAATTTTCTTTACAGGTGATTGGAAAAATAAAATACTGTTAAAAAAAATTTTTAAAAACAAAATATGCAGAAACTTACTCTTCTAATCTTTGAAAAGAATACTGATGTGATACCATGTTCCTGTGTGAGGGACAGAATTAGTGATAGAATCATTGGGAGGAGATATTTTCTTTGAGAAAGGTTCTAGATATTCTTCCATACTGATTCTAAGGGGAAAAGAAAAAAAAATTGAAAACTCTAAATATGTAGGGGAAGTTGGGTCTTCATTATGTCTTTGATTTCCAACTTGCCTCCCAAGGACTTTAAGGGAAAAAAAATCCCTTTGGATGAAATTGAGGACTTTATTAGTTCAAGCTGAGATCTTATCTTGCTCCCTTTAGGAAAGCTAATTCATTCTTCTCCCAATCCCAGCCAGGACAGAAAGAAAGCTAGTCAGAAAGAAAGATCAAGAGTGTTAGTCAGAAACACCTGTTAATGCTGAAGTCCACATGGGGATTACATTAGCAGTACACCCTACATATGCTCACAATGACTAGATTCGTAAGTTCTTCCAGTTACATATATATATATATACATATATATACATATATATACACATATATATATACACACACATACATACATATATATAATAATAAAAACAACATTTTAAAGACAAATAACTTTGAAAAAACTAAGAACTCTGATAAATGCTATTGCTAGGATGATTCCAGAATACTGATGATGAAACATGTTTCCAAGCTTCTAAGGAAATGAACTCAAGATTCAAAATAAGAGAATCATATCTGAAAATACCCAGTGCAGGAATTTATTTTTCTTGACCACACATTTTTGTTAATATTTGTTCTTTTTTCACCACCACAGGGAGTAGGGAGGTCAGAGGAAAAAAGGAAATGCTTGTTGATAGGAAAAATTAAAAAAGGAAAGGTGGGGAAAGAAAAATTAGAACCTTTGCATTACAATGAAGGGGTAAGAAGTAGACTTAAGATTTCATTGTTATAGGAAATTTCCTTTACCAGTTCAGCACTCACCTTTTGAACAATGCTAAGAAGTATATTGTCCAGGCTTGTACGGCTAGTTTGAGACAGAGACAGAGTCTGAACCCTTCTTCTTGGCCTGGAGGTCAATTTTCTATCCACTATCTCATACCATCTGTCTTTAAATAACCAAAGATAAACTTGGGAAATTTCACTATTGGTCAAAGGTACACCTCATATCTGATGTGGTTTGAGAGGTTCAGGAACTCCTCAAGGACTGAAGTACAGGAAAGGATCACCTGGAATGAATTCACAGACTCAAGCATTCTTTAAGTCAAGTTGGCAAAGGTTTATTGCAATGCCATTATAGTAGGCAGAGCTCCTTAGGGAACTTGCAACCTAACAGAAATGATGCCAAAGCTTATGTAGGAAAAGTAGTGGATTATCTGGCAGACATGCTAATTAGGTGATAACATACAACCTTGGTCACAGGCATCATTCACTACTAGAAACCTGGGTGGGGGGATGGAGGGGTTTCCTAAGAGGTGTATTATTGATCTGTTATGTCTGTAACAAGATAGCTTCAGGAGCTGATGTCTATAGCTTGACCTCTGGATTATATACGATAACTGTGGGGATCAATACATGCTAATTATGCTGGTACAAGATAGTACTGTTCATACAAGGGAAATTCTAAGAGGTGAGCTTGTTCTTGTAATAGGGATAGTTTGCCTCACTGGGGCCCACTCATGATTTATAGTGTCCTTGGCCTGGGGAGAATACTATCAGAGATAGTATTTTAAGGCTAGGGAGAAATATGATCTTGGAATTGGAGTCTAAGCACAAGCACCCAAGCACCCCATCAATATGCAATTTGTAAAAGGGGTTGATTTGTGATAAAGAAATAAGAATATGTTTTGAAATGGTGAGAACTTGATGTGAAATCATGCAAAATAAGCAACTGTAACAATAAGAGGGCATATGGATTTTTATTATTATTTATTTATTTAATATTTTTAGTTTTCAGCATTGATTTCCACAAGATTTTGAATTACAAATTTTCACCCCATTTCTACCCTCCCCCCACTCCAAGATGGCATATATTCTGATTGCCCCATTCCCCAGTCAGCCCTCCCTTCTGTCACCCCATTGCCCCCATACCCTTTTCCCTTACTTTCTTGTAGGGCAAGATAGATTTCTATGCCCCATTGCATGTATATCTTATTTCCTAGTTGCATGCAAAAACAACTTTTTTTTGAACATCTGCTTTTAAAACTTTGAGTTCCAAATTGTCTCCCCACTTCCCTCCCTACCCACCCTCCCTAAGAAGGCAAGCAATTCAACATAGGCCATATGTGTATCATTATGCGAAACCTTTCCACAGTACTCATGTTGTGAAAGACTAACTATATTTTGCTCCTTCCTATCCTATCCCCCTTTATTCAATTTTCTCCCTTGATCCTGTCACTTTTTGAAAGTGTTTGCTTTTGATTACCTCCTCCCTCTATCTTCCCTTCCTTCTATCATCCCCCCTTTTTAATCTACTTCTTCCTTCTTTCCTGTGGAGTAAGATACCTAATTGAGTGTGTGTGTTATTCTTTCCTCAGGTCAAATCCAATGAGAGCAAGATTCACTCATTCCCCCTCACCAGACCCCTCTTCTATTCATACAGAACTGCTTTTTCTTGCCACTTTTATGAAAGATAATTTACCCATTCTATCTCTCCCTTTCTCCCTCTCTCAATATATCCCTCTCTCATCTCTCAATTTGATTTTATTTTTTTAGATATCATCCCTTCATATTCAACTCACCCTGTGCCCCTCCCTCCCTCCTTCTCTCTCTCTCTCTCTCTCTCTCTCTCTCTCTCTCTCTCTCTCTCTCTGTATTCCCTTCAGCTACCCTAATACTGAGGTCTCATGAATTATACATATCATCTTTGACATACTGATTTTTAATGTAGAGATGTGGCAAGGTTTATTGTATGTCAATAGATTTAATTATTTTAATTTGTCCCTAGTAATTTGCACATCATTCTGGCATAGTACCTGGCATGCAATAAGTGCTTAATTAATGCCTGTTCATTGACTGATTAATAGTTTGGTTGTATGGCTTAATTGGGTCCTCTACCATGTTCTCTGCAAATTCATTTTTATTTCAAGGACCTTTTGTTGTTTTGCTAAAATAGAAAACCAGATGATCTTTCTAATTATCATGTATTGACTTATTAATTGAGAGGGAAATATTATCTAATTGATCACAGTTTAGGATTTTGTTGAGATGGGCCTAATTCAAGCCAGTACCCTATCAGTGTCATAATTGAGCCACTCTTAGGTCTTTCTACAATTAACAGAAGGAGGCTTACTCTTGCCATAGAAAGGATACTCTATACTATGCTCTAGTGCTTAGCAACAGTATGCTCTCCCTACCCACTTACCCAGCCAGTTGCCATATGGAAACATATCCAGTGAGCATGGCAGGGTCTTGAGATATCTACCAAGTCTGAAAGGCCCCAGCTCAATTTGGGTTGGCTATTTTACATCCTTAAGTCAGAGGTGGGAAACCTCTGGCCTCAAAGTCCCATGTGGCCCTCTACATCCTCAAGTACAATGCTTTGACAGAATCCAAACTTCACAGAACAAATCCTCTTAATAAAAAGGATTTGTTCTGTAAATTTTGGACTCAGTCAAAAGGCCACACCCAAAGACCTTGAAGGCCACATGTGGCTTTAGATTCCCCACCCCTGCCTTAAGTAATCCACAGACTTTATCAATATGTCCAGAGGCTACCAGGAAGATATTTTAATGGAGGTATTGTTTGAGTCCTAACCCCATAGCCCACCCCAGGCCAATTAAGTCCTATTAATAGCTTTATCTCCTTTAAGGAAAAATTAGTTTAACTTATATTGTGGAGGTTGGAGAGAACCCTAGTAAGTAGTTGGATTATCACAGTTTCCTGTTGTTTTAAAGGCTTCTGTCAATCAATCAATCGACAAGCACCTACTATGTGCTTGGGATTTAAATAGCAAAACCAAACAAAATACTTTTCTCCTTCCAGGAGCTTATAATCTATGTGGGAAGAGCAACCTGTTCCTAAATAAGTGTAATCATAAAACCTGCCAATGATGATATAGTCCTTGGATCATTCTTGTTTTTTGTTCTTTGTGGTGGGCTATACAGAGCATGTGCAATATTCCATGAGTATTGCCAATTTGACACATGGTACTTGGGATATACTTTAACCATGAAGACTAAGAGGTAGTATGAAAAACCTCTGATTGACTTCTAAGGAAGGAGGATTGGACTGATGAACTAGGAGAGATAGAGCTTTAACAGATCCTGGTTATAAATCAATAAGGTAGCAAATGAGATAAATCTCATCTCATAGATGAGATGGGAGTGTCTAGGCAACCAGTGAGAACAAGAAGTCCATTAAAACCATCCTAAGTCCCAACAACCAGAGTTCTGGGGCTGGTGGTAGCACTAATTGAGCAAGGTAAGAAGCCAGCAAAACAGCCAAACAACCCGCTCAATATAATTTATCAGTAAATTGACTTATCAGCAGACACCAAGTCCTGGAAAAAGCCAGTCTAAGTGATCAAGGGAGGGAATCACTCATTGTCTATGATATTCCCTGACTCAAATTTGATGAGGTGTATTTAGAGGGAGAAAAGGACCAAAGACCAGGAATTACAAAGTATAACAGCAAGACAATAAACACAACATCAACGATAATCATGAATATGCCTAAGTAGTTCTGTATTGCAAAGTATGAAAGACTCTCCTTATAGAAGGTAGAAGTAAAACTTTTATTCAGACACCAGATAACCATATCCCATGACCAGGCAACCTGCTCCCGTAATCAGTAAGCTCACTTTACCATAACAGCAAGGAACTTAAAACACAATATCACAGCATGAAGTCTCACCATCCCCAAACCTCTCTGACCCCTGCTAGGGCCTTCCCAAAAACTCATAGTACAGGTATCACAGGTCGACTTTCTATACCTTGGCTCTAGCTTTCTGTGACATAAGCAGGTCACATGGCCTATTAATGGGTGGAAGAGATCTTCAAATCTAAATTGCTATTATACAAGGTGACCTTCAGCCCCGTGTATTCGCTATTGTTGCATTAAATTGGCTCCCAGGGACTGTGTGTGTGTGTGTGTGTGTGTGTGTGTGTGTGTGTGTGTGTGTGTTTATGCATATTCAAGGAGAGAGTGTGAACTTCCAGTTTGGGGCGAATACTCTGTAACTGCTGTACTTCATGTATTTCTCATTAAATTCCTTTTTGTTAATAGTTAATTGAAGTCAACTAGTTATTGTGGAGCACACCAGATAAGGGCTAGTAATAGTATCCCACTCAACAATACCAAATGATAGAACCATGAGAGAAGAAATGGTGAATCATCCTTTGGAAGCCTAACCTCTTGGTACATGGCTTGGTAGGAGACTATGGATACCAGATTATTTTGAGGGGGAAATCACTAGTAGTAAATAAATCAATAATCATAACTGACTTCCTACATGTCTCACTAAGTGAGTCTGCCATTTCAAGTTCAAAAGATACATTTGGGTAACTTCACTTTAATTTCAACCAATATTCTTATAACATTAGAAAATGAATCTATATCAAAGAAATTATCAGGAATGGAGGGTTTGCAAATAAAACAAAAGTTTAGTAAGACTTAGGGAGAAAAGGGCCAAGTGAAAGAATTTTTACGACCAGTGTCTCTGATAAAGGCCTCATATCTAAAATATACAGGGAACTGAGTCAAATTTATAAGAACACAAGTCATTCCCCAATTAATATATAGTCAAAGGATATGAACAGGCAGTTTTCAGAGGAAGAAATGAAAGATATCTATAGTCATATGAAAAAATATTTGAAATCACCATTGATTAGAGAAATGCAAATCAAAACAACTCTTAGATAACATATCTCTTCTGTCAGATTGGCTAACATGACAAAACAGGAAAATGATAAATGCTGGAGAAGATGTGGGAAAAGAACACTTACATCATCGGTGGAGCTGTGAACTGATCCAGCCACTCTGGAGAGCAGTTTGGAACTATGCCCAAAGGGCTATAAAAATGTGCATATCCTTTGACCCAAAATACCACTTCTAGGGCTGTATCCCAAAGAGATCATACAAGTGGGAAAAGGACCTATATGTACAAAAATATTTTTAGCAGCTCTTTTTGTGTTAGCAAAGAATTGGAAATCAAGGGGATGCCCATTAATCGGGGAGTTGTGGCATATGAATGTAATGGAATGCTATTGTGCTATAAGCAATAAAGAGCAAACAGACTTCATAATAACCTGGAAAGACTTACATGATCTGATGCCAAGTGAAGGAAGCAGAACCAGGAGAATATTATACATTATTACAGACACACAGTATCTGATGAGTAACTTTTATAGACTTGTCTCCTTTCAGCAGTGTAAGGTTCTAAGACTGCTCCAAAGGACTCATAATGGAAAGATCTGTCCACATCCAAATAAAGAACTATAGAGTCTGAATGCAGATTGAGGTAAACTATTCGCTCTCTTTTTTTTTCTTTTTTCTTATAGTTCATTCCATTGGTTATAATTCTTCTTTACAACTTGACTATTGTGAAAATAAGTTTAATGTGAAGGTATATGTAGAACCTATAGCAGATTGCATGCCATCTTGGGGGGTGAGGGCAGAACGGAGAGAGAGGGAGAAAATTTGGAACTCAAAAACTTATGGAAGTGAGTGCTGTAAACTAAAAATTAAAAAAGAAATTAAAAAAAAGGAAAAAGGCCAACCAAAGAATTCTCAAGCAGTCTTTAACTGGTGGTTTTTACTAAAGTTTGTGCATTCAGGTTTAAAATAGACTTCAATTTGTTAGATGATCTCTAAGGTCCTTTTCAACTCTAATATCTATCTTCCCACAGCTATGTAAAATTCATATACATGCTTCTGGTAGCACAGATACAGCTGGTGACAGAGTGGATAGAGTGCCGGACCTGGAGTCAGGAAGACCTTAGTTCAAATCTGAGCTCAAATATTTACTACCTATGAGATGTTGGGCAAGTCCCTTAAACTGTTTACCTCACTTTCCTCAAATGTACAATGGAAGTAATAATGACACCTTCCTTGCAGGGTTGTTATGAGGCTCAAATGACATAGTATTTGTTAAAAATGTTTAGCACAGTGCCTGGCACATAGTAGGTGCTATATTATTCCTTTTCCTCCCTTTCTTTCCTACATGCAAATTAGATCAAGAACAAGGGCAGAATTTTCCCTAGGATTACAAAACACTAGGAATTGCTTTCAAGACTTGGCAGTTCAATCTATTTTGGGATGGGTCAATTTTTCACATCCCTAAAATAGTTATGATAATTGTCTTATTTGAGGACCCATTGATCCTTAATATCATGCAAATTGTAACAGGGAAATAAACTCCTCAAAGGTATTCACCACTCTCATAGAGGACATCAAGTGCAGAATTAAAGCCCAGAAAAGGCTTTTTCTACATGGTGAGAATCTCTAGATATTCCTATTTACATATAATTATTGTATCAACTTTTCAGAGTCTCCTGGATCAATTTATAATAACTCAAAATAGTTTGGCCTATCTATCCAGTTAAGTAAAAAAAAAAAAAAGTAGATAAAAATGCCTTTTTTTAAAACCATGATATATAGTTTAATTGACAATATATGGAACTCATTGATTTATGTGAATGTCTTCAGTAGAACTTGCAAATGGATAATAAATTGAACTTAGCATTTAACAAGAGGAAGAGAGTGGACTTGAATATTTTGGGGAAAATTGTCAATATCTTTAAAGTATTCCTAATCTTCTCTCTGAAAAAAAGACTTTCTTACTAATAACAATGTTCTATTACTGTTGTATGACTGTAAATCAGGAACTATCCACCCCCCCCATTGAAATGGAATATTATCTAATGGGCAAAGTGGAATGTGGTAGGAATTATTTTGAGACATGGAACAAAGGATGTCAAAGAAATGTGTGAATGAAAAAGGAAATGAGCTAGCCAAAGTTGAATTTAAGTGATGGGCATTAGTATGCTCCATTATATCCATGGATTTACAAGAGAAACTGAGAAAAGTCCAGTAGATTTTGTTCATGGGGACCATAAAAATCATAACCCATCCACACCTGCCTATCTTGGGCTACATTTGTCTAGGTCTTCCTATGTGAGTGTTATGGTAATTAGGGTGGGACTTTTTTGTTGTCTTCTCTTTTGGAGCACTTAGGTAATCAATGCCTTTGATGAGTCTGGCCTTTATTTCTTTGATTAAATCAGGAGTCTTTGATGACCTGCTTACCTCAAGGGAAAGCCTAGCGCACATAGGTTTGAATCCCATGGTTGTGAGCCTGAAGAAGTGTCACCTGGTTTAAAGTCACATGGTTGTGATGCCCTTTGAGCTTGAACAGGGTATATAAATTCAGACATCAGCGTTTTGTTTGGGGGTATACTCACTGTAAGAGTGTTGGTGACAAGACTCTGGGCAAGCCATTGGAACAGCCCCCTGGCTTTGAAAACCCAGATGCTGGTGCTTCTCTGGTAACTGTAGTGTAATTTGATTAGACAGAAATGTTGATATATTTATATTGTCTCTGTTTGTAATTTCTGTTTGTATTTGCTCTGAAGTTCAGGGTGCTGCTTTTCCCCCTGAACTAAGTGAATGCTATGTGTATGTTTAATTAAAGTGAGATCGTTAACCCCTTAAAGCTGCTAGAAAAGCAGACCAAAAAAGCTGTGCTAGCAGCCCTTCTGTGTGCTCTTGTTACTGGTCTTTCACCCCCACTACAGCTGCTAGCAACATTGTTGTTACCGTGAGGTATGGTTATAGACAACACTCACATTGATGAAGTGATATATCAATTTGTATGTGAAATAAATTCTAACTTCCTGAGTTAGAAATAGTCTCATTTGTATCTTTGTATCCCCATTACCTCCCACATAGTATTTAATACATATTTATTAAATTTAATTAATACCTGAGAGTATAGATGCAGGGTAGAGGAAGAAGGTTGGTGATAATTGAGTCCATCCAGTAGTTGAGCCATAGAAGTCTTACCAAATTCTAACTATAGTAATACAAAACTTGAACTGACCTTTGCATGTGACATATTTAGGGGAATCTTGGTAATTGGTCTTGTTTTGGCAATAGACTTTCTTGTGTTCTGTCTTTTGTAAAACTTAGATGTAAATTTCATCCAATGCAAGAAAAAGCTCCCTGGAAATTGCTTATTGATCTTAAAAATTATATGCAGGAATTCTTATTTTATTTTCATACACACATAAGCTGTTACTGTATGTGAGAAACATATGAACAAATGTAAAAAAAAACAAAAAAAATGTTTTCCCCGTGGCTTATACTTTCATAATCATTTTTTTTCTGGATTGTTGCATCCTTTCAAAAAGTTGATAAAGAAGCCACATTATTTTGCATTTTATTGACATTGCTTGCCAATGTAGTAGACTGCGCTTATCTCTGTGAGTTATATACTTAATGACTAAAAAAAAATTCGGAGAGTGACATGTTAAAAACATCTTGTTACAAGCAGAAAGATATCAGAAAAGTGGAATATGTTTCATTTTGGCCTTCTTTCACTAGTTGATAGACACATTTTTGTGCTTGTAAACTTCATATCCATGAAGTAATTTTACTTCTCAGGGAAGAAAAGC
Organism: Phalanger gymnotis; assembly: GCA_028646595.1. NCBI lineage: Eukaryota > Metazoa > Chordata > Mammalia > Diprotodontia > Phalangeridae > Phalanger > Phalanger gymnotis. The sequence continues at coordinate 181,088,139 of CM053627.1, read as the reverse complement.
ATGATGTTACTTGGTTTTGTTTCTTCATTTATTTTGTTTTGTTATATTTTCCTTTATTGTTTTAAGGAGGGATGTGGAGGGAGATAAATGTATGAAACTGTAAGCTATATGAAGTAGAAAAAATTGTGTCTTACACTCAAAATTTTATCTCCCCCAGTAGAGAGAAGTGTACAGTATAGGGCTGAATAAATGCTTGTTGGATTGAATTAAACTGAACTGAATTGAATTGATGATGATAGTTGACAGGTGTTGTTGCAAAGGATAGTTGTCAACAATAGTTGACAAGTGTCACTGTAAAGGAGTCCAGAAGGTGGCACTATTAATAGTAAAAGACTAAAATATAAATTTGTGGCAGTAATGTTGGGAAGAATTACAACACAGCCATATGAAATGCACATAAAGCATAATTTATTACATAGGGAGATGGCTGAAGTATCCTACATCTTTTATTTCTCTTTTCTTCCTTTATTACATCAGTGCCTGTTTTAGATTATACTATTTTTATAATTGTAATTCATTTTTAAAATATCTTTCAGTTAAATTTTCACAGCGGCAAATGTTACAGAATTTTTTAAATGGTTCAAAAATCTGTTAAAACCTAAAACTTTGCTGAAATGGGAGATTTAAAAATGTTTACAATTAATTTGTCATCACTTTAATTGCCAATAATATCAGACCTTATATTTATTCTGGTTATACATACTCTAGAAGCTAACCCAAGAATTATAGAGAAAGAAATGCTTACAATTAACCTTATATACATCTGTTTAAATTTAACTTTTATATTCAGACCCCATATAACTGAAATATTGAATTATCAAATAACTCAACATGCAGTATATTCCAAATGCCTCAGTGTAGTCTTTTTAAGCTTTTTAAAACTTTATTCTGGGGGACAGAGCCAAGATGGTGGCTGGAAAGCAGAGACTTGCTTAAGCTCCCCACCAGGTCCCTCCAAATACCTATAAAAATGTCTCTGAACAAATTCTAGAGCTGCAGAACCCACAAAATAGAAGAGGGAAGCAGGGCTCCAGCCCAGGATGGCCTGGATGGTCACTGGGAAGGGTCTATCATGCAGATCTGGAAGCAGAGTGGAGCAAAGTCCAGCACATGCTGAACCTGGATCAAGCAGACCTGGAGCCAGGAGGAACAGGCCATAGGGCTCTGAAGCATTGAGCTGTGACAGTTACCAGACTTCTTAACCCACAAACGCCAAAGACAACAGAGAAGGTTAGTGGGAAAAGCTTCTGGGACAGAGTGAAAGGAGTTGGGGGTCAGCCAATGTGCCAGGGGCAGTGGAGGTTGTGCAGCTCTGAGGCTGCTTCCAGAGCTACAGCTACAGTTGCTTCCAGGCATAGGTCCACCTGGTGAAAGGAATTAAGTGGCAGATTAGAGCGGGAGTGCAAAGTCTGCTTTTCCCTGCCTGGATCTGGGCTGCAATCCTGGCTGGGTGTTCTTGGCAGAAAAGGAGCACTGGTGTGGCAGAGCTTGCTGTGTAGAAGTAGCTCTGAAAACAGCAGTGCAGCCCCTCAAGCTTGGGACAAGTTGTACCCCAACAAAAAGCTCAAGGGTCAAGAAGTTGGCTGGGAACATGAACAGGCAGCAAAAATGGTCTCAGATTCAGACTCAGACTTTGGAATCCTTTTTTTGGTGACAAAGAAGACCAAAGCATACACCCAGAAGAAGTCAATAAAGTCAAAGAGCCTATATCAAAAGCCTCCAAAAAATATGAATTGATCCCAGGCCATGGAAGAGCTCAAAAAGGGTTTAGAAAAGCAAGTAAGAGAAGTAGAGGAAAATTGGGAAGAGAAATGAGAGTGATGCAAGAAAACAATGAAAAACGAGTCAATGACTTGCTAAATGAGACCCAAAAAATATCAAAGAAAATAACACCTTAAAAATAGACTAACTGAAATGGCAAAAGTGCTCCAAAAAGCCAATAAGGAGAAGAATGCATTGAAGGGAAGAATTAGCCAAATGGAAAAGGAGGTCCAAAAGACCGCAGGAAAAAATACTACCATAAAAATGAGATTGGAGCAAGTGGAAGCTAGTCATTTTTAAACAAAAATATTATAAAACAGAACCAAAGGTATGAAAAAATGGAAGACAATATGAAATATCTCATTGGAAAAACCATTGACCTGGAAACTATATCCAGGAGAGAGAATTCCAAAATTATTGGACTACCTGAAAGCCATGATCCAAAAAAGAGCCCAGATATCATCTTTCAAGAAATTCTCAAGGAAAACTGCCCTGATATTCTAGAGCCAGAGAGTAATATAGAAATTAAAAGAATCCACTGATTGCCTCCTGAAAAACATCTCAAAAAGAAAACTCCTAGGAATATTGTTGCCAACTTCCAGGGCTCCCAGATCAAGGAGAAAATACTGCAAACATCCAGAAAGAAACAATTTGAGTAATGTGGGAACACGATCAGGATAACGCAGGATCTAGCAGCTTCTATATTAAAGGATCAAAGTGCTTGGAATACGGTATTCTGGAGGTCAATGGAGCTAGGATTAAAACCAAGAATCACCTACCCAGCAAAACTGAGTGTCATGCTCCAAGGCAAAATATGGATTTTCAATAAAATAGAGGACTTTCAAGCTTTCTCAGTGAAAAGACAAGAGCTGAATAGAAAATATGACTTTCAAACACAAGAATTAAGGAAGCATGAAAAGGTAAACAAGAAAGAAAAATCATAAGGAACTTACTAAAATTGAACTGTTTTGTTTACATTCCTACATGGAAAGATGATGTGTGTAATTCATGAGACCTCAGTGTTAGGGTAGCTGAAGGGAATATATATACATATATATGCATATATGTATATATATATATATATATATATATATATATATAGAGAGAGAGAGAGAGAGAG